>BMAU01019951.1:317500-830000 GCA_019973935.1 Trichonephila clavipes | reverse complement strand
GAAAACATTTTGAAAAATGATTATTCCGTTAATTTTTTGCGAAAATGTTATATTTAAATAAATGTTTTTTGTCAAAATGTCTTTAAAACAATTTTATGCATATATTCTAATCTAAGTGACACTAAATATCGTGAAAATTATCCATTTATGCGCTTTGGAAAATCACGGTTCCGAACGTAGTCGGATATCTTAATATAACTATTGCGCTATATAATTTTGAATCACATTCTTGTAACGATAGCGATATCTGAACTGGCATTCCACATCAAATCCACGCTGGCGTACGTGAAAATATTAATTCATACAAATGAATTACATATTGATGTGCAGGTTCCTTTACGCAAAGCTCTTTGCTTAAAATGGAAAGATCCAAACCTATTATTCATTTGTTATGTTATTTTTCTAACCTAGCCTTTCGCTGTCCTCTTGGAAAAATGTTACTTACATATAAAATCAAACATCAAGAGCCGAGCTCAGTAGTTGTAGTTGCAAACATCATAACCAGCCCATTAGAGTTAAATCATAAATTAAAATTTTGTTTAAATTAAAGATATTACACGCGAAAAAATTTGGGTTTCAGCTAGAGGAGAAATAGTTATACGATGTGGTGAGGAACTAAAGGCGAAGAGAAGTGAAGGTGAGATTCCGTTTTAAATACCAGGCAGTCATCAGGAAGAAATTTCCAATTACATAGCTTATAGTCAATAATATTGGGCATAAACTATTACTACTTCAACAATGTTAATGCAAACCAATTAGCGAATGAGAAATAAACTAAATCTTTTCTGTCGAAATATTTAAACATTAGTTTTTTAAGGAAAGGGAGACGGGGCTTGAATGTAAATCTTTATGGACCTTATATAGTTAAAAATAAAAGCATACATTTAAAATCTTTTCTACCTTAAGAGGACTTGGTACCCTAAAAATCACAAACCTATCGTTTTTTTTTATTTTCATTTAATCTTATTCTTTGCATTATTATCTTTCGATTGATATATCACTTGTGCATGTCGGAAAGTTAGAAGTTGACTAAAACTTCATTTGAAAACAAATTAGGCAATTCATCCACTCTCCCTTTTTAGAAAACAAAGCTAAAAAATGCGTTATGATAAAAAAAAATCTATTTTATAAATAGAAATAATAACTGTAAAAAAGAATGTGTAGTATTAAAAGCAAAATATTTCCGAGGCAATACAATAATGTAATTTTTCTTCCTTGTGAAATGTGTGCATGTAAAATTTTTAAATTAAGGCATTTTATATTAATAATTTTATAATTTCAGTTCTTATTCCTGATATATTTTTCATACAAATGTAATACTTTAATATTATAAGAAGAAAAACAGCTAAAATTTCCGTCGTGACAGAAAAAAATTTTTTTTTAACATTTTTCTTGAATTTTCATGGGCAATTAGTACTCTCTAAAAGTTGATCATTTATAAAAATGTGTGGGTTGAAAAAATATGAAAATGCAATTATTTTAAAGAAAAATGTATAAGTAATATCTTAAAGTGGTATTTTAAGTTTAATTAAGCTTATAATAATTATTTTTTCAGAATTTTAAACTTTAAACCTGTTTTTCCCAGTTTGTGTTTTTCGAAACCTTAGTGCATTCAAAATGCTACTTCCTTCGACAATTATTTACCAATCACTTTAATTTTTTTCTTGCGTGTTGAAAATAAAGCATGTAATAAAATTAGGGATCCGTTTTGCTATAAACTGAATACTTTTTTTTTTAAAAAATAAAATGTAAGACATGTTGGCTTTTTCGTTGATTTTTAGCTTGTACAACATTTTATTTTTTTCTCGAAAATGAATTAAGTTATTCTAAAATCGATCCCTAAAGTTGTTTAGATCATCCATAAGAGTATTATAAAAAAAATTTCAGGTCAAAAAATTAATTTTTACAAAAGGAGTAGGATTTTAAAATTTTCCCAATTTTCTTCAAAAAATTAAAATTTTTAAAATTGTGTGAATAATATATGAAAATTTTCATCTGGTAACATTTTCTTGAATAGAAACATTGTATAAATGCTAAAATATAATTTTTAAATACGTAAATAAAGAAGTTTGCTCAAAGGGTGCCAAGTCCCCTTATAATGAATAAAAAATATCTTATAGAAAAATTAATTTACATATATATGTGTACGTCCTCGTGCGTGTGTGAGTTTGTAACTTTCTTTTTCTCTCGATTTTTGAAATTTTGATGAAAAAAAATATTGAAATTCTCATTATGGCAAAGAATTAACTGGCAAAAACTAAATTTGCAGATTTTTAAAAAAAATTTTTCTATATTTTATTGATATTTCTTCCTTATAATTTATTCTTCAACTTTATTATTATATTTTGGAATAAACTACCTCTGCACACATTTTTGAAGAATTTGGTGAAATTATCTTTTCTCTCACTTCTTTTTTTCACATTGTATTATATTTATCTAATAGTTGAACTGATCTATTTATATTTTTCCCTAAAAATATATGTTTGAAAATAATAACTCATAGTACAAATTCTAATTACAAAACGTTTCCGCTAAGTCTATTTGCTGCATTAAATTTATTTTCTTCCCCACATTTTCCTTCTTTATTATCTTTTAATAAGTAATTTAATATACACAAAAGATCTTTCAACTTTTTATTATCTATTTGTGTACACAAAACATATGTGCGATAGAAAAACATTTTTGAACTAGACACAACCACCAGAAAAGCGCTCTTGAAAAGCAAGACAAAAGATCCCTAAGAAATCCCTCGGTCAGCGAAAAATTCTTTTATATGGCCAAGAGGAATAGTGCTTTTAGCGCCTAAAGATATGACGTATCCAATCAGAGCTCAGGCTGCTGAGAGCCATTTCGTGTTTGTTTTAGCTCAGCTCTAATATGATATCTAATATTTTTCCGCCAATGTATGAAAAGGGATTTTATCGTTTCCTTTTCCCCTTTTTTTTTCTTGGATGATTACTTTTTACTCAATAAAGTCGGAAAGTTTCTTTATATGATCAAGCTCATTTTTATTTAAAAGTAGATAATGCATTTATAAAATTTTTTAAAGACGTTAGATGTATTTTGAATTTAATGATTTATTTGGAAATTTATTTTGCATTCAAGTACTGAAATTTTCTTGCACGAATATTTGAAAAATTACCATTTAAGAATCGTTTTAGTTAAGTTTTACCGAAAAGCTCTTTTTTTCGTAAGGAATATTTTTTTATACTTTTTTTCGAAGTAACATGTACTTATAATAGACGAAAAGAAAAAGAAAAAAAAAAACATTTTGTCAAAATACAGAAAATTTCAACAACTATTTTTTCAGATCAAAACTAAAATGTTAGATCAAACAAAATAAATATAAGCTTTTAAAATTTTATAAAGGTTTTTAAAAATTTATCTTTATTTATTTTTTATAAAGTTCTCTTTTTCGTTCTTAACACTTTGGTAGCTGAAATTTAAACCTATTTTTTTCTGTAAAATAAGTAATGTAGATTGTTTTTAATTTTAAAAATATGCCTTTCACAAATTGTTCTCATAATACTCATAGTTTTTATTGTTGCTGGAAAGCAAAATAAAAAAAATAAATGAATAATTCATTATTTTTTCTTTCTCAAAAGAGTATATATATTGGGGTTTTTTTAAATTTTATTTGTCTTTGTTGCATTTCTTATTTGAGCTTTGTTGCATTTCTTATGCAAGACATCAAACATTTTTTTATTTTAAAGCGAGTAACATTTCCAATTTCATTTCGTTGATTTTTTTCAACTGCTTCTTTTTTTCAACCTTCCGTCTTTCCAAAAAATTCCTCCAAAGGAAAAATTTGTATAAGGATTTCTAAAATAATGAATTGAATTAATTATTTGAATGTAATTTTTTATTTTGTTTGATACATATTGGTAGTGTTTCTACAGTTTCGAATATGGTGTTTCGTACATAAAACATAATTTAATTATTTGATAACTAAGCAATAAATGTAATTAGATTACACTGAAATTAAGCTTAAATAGTTTAAAAAAGGCTTTAGGCCTTCTATTTTTAATGAATACGTTGAGATAAACTTCTGTTTCTTCGTACGTGCATTTTTATTTTTATATTCA
Source organism: Trichonephila clavipes (assembly GCA_019973935.1). Taxonomy (NCBI): domain Eukaryota; kingdom Metazoa; phylum Arthropoda; class Arachnida; order Araneae; family Nephilidae; genus Trichonephila; species Trichonephila clavipes. The sequence goes on along the minus strand of BMAU01019951.1, from coordinate 825,915 downwards.
AATTGAGTTTTCTTTCCTTCTTTGATATTCGAAGCTGCTTATTATTATAAAATGTAAGAGTTTATTGAAGAATAAAATATAATTTATAAATGAGGAAAATTGAGTTGTAGATTTCATACAGGATTCCATTATCTATTTTCCAATATTCCGGGCACATGGCATTTTTATCCCCTTCTTTATCATTGTCAAATATATTGTGAATAGAAAAAAAAATGACGATAAATTTAATTAGCCTTTAAATATTTCAGTAAAGTATATTGCGTGGAATGTATAAATCTTTAATTAAATACGTTTCATACGTAACGTATAAGCAAAGAATGTGTCTTTTCTTAAGAAATTTACACTAAATTGTAAACTTATTTATAAGCAGAATTCAAACACCCACATGCACATACTTCTACGTTTGTATAGTAATTTTTAATATGTTGCCGAGCAGCGAAAAAGTTGAGCAAAGGTGAAATACTTTCCAATTAATTTGACACTAAGTAAATTACCCAGAAGACAACGACGGTAGTTTTATTTCTGGTAACTTTGTTTATAGTGTAAATACATTTTTTTCAGTTCATATTTGCTATCTTTTACACTGTCTGTACAAATCAGACTTTATGAACCTTTTTTTATTTGTTCATAAAATTAGAATTCCCTTTTTTGGAAATTTGTTTAAGGCACGTAATCTTCAACTTATGTTTCAATCCCAGGAAGAAGAACTTACTACACTGATGATCATACGTATTTTGTCATCCCAAGAAGGGAATGTGTTTTTAACGAACCATTTAAAAACTAGGATTCAGGCCCTACTTTTAAAAACCTTATGCGACATTTTTTTAAAAAATAAATTATAAGTTTTTTTTTTCAAAATACTCAAACTGTTAAAAATTGAAATCCCTTGCCAATGATTTATAGAAAATATAGAAAAAAAAAGGAAAACGCTTTTCCTAAACTACGTTTTTTTCTCTCGAGATAAACGGATCTGTATGAAAGCTAACCTCCGTACTTAAATTTTCTTAAAAATACCAAAAAAAATCACGGCTTATATATGGAAATATACTTTAACTTCAGTTTATTACCTTTCGAGTGTACTGTTTTATTTAAAAGGTCCTATTTAAAATAAAAAAATATATGTTTCTTGCGTCCATGCATAAAGTATTTTATTTCGAAAGCTTCTATTTGTGTATGATTTTGTTGGAATTGATGTATTAAGAGGACTTGGCACCCTAAAAATCACAAACCTATCGTTTTTTTTTATTTTCACTTAATCTTATTCTTTGCATTATTATCTTTCGATTGATATATCACTTGTGCATGTTGGAAAGTTAGAAGTTGAATAAAATTTCATTTGAAAACAAATTAGGCAATTCAGCCACACCCCCTTTTTAGAAAAAAAAGCTAAAAAATGCGTTATGATAAAAAAAATCTATTTTATAAATAGAAATAATAACTATAAAAAGAATGTGTAGTATTAAAAGCAGAATATTTCCGAGGCAATACAATAATGTAATTTTTCTTCCTTGTGAAATGTGTGCATGTAAAATTTTTAAATTAAGGCATTTTATATTAATAATTTTATAATTTCAGTTTTTATTCCTGATATATTTATCATGCAAATGTAATACTTTAATATTATAAGAAGAAAAACAGCTAACATTTCTGTCGTGAAAGAAAAAAAATTTTTTTAAAGTTTTTCTTGAGTTTTCTTGTGCAATTAGTACTCTCTAAAAGTTGATCATTTATAAAAATGTGTGGGTTGAAAACATATGAAAATGCAATTATTTTAAAGAAAACGTATAAGTAATATCTTAAAGTGGTATTTTAAGTTTAATTAAGCTTATAATAATTATTTTTTCAGAATTATAAACTTTAAAGTGGTTTTTCTCAGTTTGTGTTTCGAAACCTTAGTGCATTCAAAATGCTACTCCTTCGAAAATTATTTACCAATCACTTCAATTTTTTTCCTGCGAGTTAAAAATAAAGCATGTAATAAAATTAGGGATCCGTTTTGCTATAAACTGAATACTTTTTTTAAAAAAAAATAAAATGTAAGACATGTTGGCTTTTTCGTTGATTTTTAGCCTGTATATCAACATTTCATTTTTTTTTTCGAAAACGAATGAAGTTATTCTAAAATGGATCCCTAAAGTTGTTAAGAACATCCATAAGAATATTATAAAAAAAAATTTCAGGTCAAAAATTAATTTTTACAAAAGGAGTAGGATTTTTAAAATTTTCCCAATTTTCTTCAAAAAATTTAAATTTTTAAAATTGTGTGAATAATATATGAAAATTTTCATCTGATAACATTTTCTTGAATAGAAACATTGTATAAAATGTTAAAATATAATTTTTAAATACGTAAATAAAGAAGTTTGCTCAAAGGGTGCCAAGTCTCCTTAACCCCTTAATTTCGAAAGCTGGCCACAACTGTTTTGATCATACGCTGTTCATGGTACCGAAATACTTCTCATCCGGGATTTTATTTGTCGTGAAGGCGGAAATTTTTCATTGAAGGCAGGAATTGAAATTCTTGAAAATATTCGATTAAAAACAGGGCAATGCAAGGTAATGTGCAATTTGTTGCTTGAGAAGAAATGAAAATGGAAAGATAATTAAAAACAGCCGTTATTATCGCTGATTCAATTGCAATGTAAAACAGTATTACATCATAGTGTGTGCATGTATACATGCACACACACAAAATCCTCGACCTTTTGGAAAAGGAGAGTGAACATGATTTGTTTTTCTTCTTTTTTTTTTGGTGTAATTATGTGAGAAATTCTCTTTAGATGCATTAAACGTTCTTCATTGCACTTATTAAATGTTCTTCATTGCACTGTGTACTTATAAAAAGCAAACATTTAGGGGATTTTATGTACCATAATTATAAAATAAAAAATAATGTGAGAACTTTAAAATTGCTTGAAATTTTTATCAGTTATTAGACCCACAGACTTAAAATTTAACAAATGTGATTTTTTTTTCAGCTCAGGTATGCAAAAAGCTTTTTTTGTTTAATTTGCTATTCACGTTAAATTAACTCATTAAAAACTTCTTTATCGTTCAATCTGTATTGTTTAATTTTCCAATTTACCCGTTCAAAGAGCGGGTATACCAGCTAGTTATATATATATATATATATATATATATATATATATATATATATATATATATATATATATATATATATATGTATTATATGCATATTTTTATCTCACAGCTGCCCAGTCCTGTGCACCCAATGAGTTTCGCTGCAATGATGGCGGTTGCATCATAGAGGAATGGACTTGTGATCGTAGTGTTGACTGCCAAGATGGATCTGATGAAGAGGGATGCCGTAAGTAATGTCCTGTCTATTTTGAAATCGAATGTCGGGCACATTCCTGGGAGTGAAATATTTCTGGAAAGGAATTTTCATCATTTTTTTAAACCTAGTGTGTTGGTGAAGTATTTATGCAGAACTGAAGAGTTTCTCAAAATCTAGAATTATAGTAAAATTGAGATGGTTGATTTTGGATGTATTCCTAGAATATTAGAGTTTTTACAGTTGACAAGGTAAAAATTAAGGGCACTATTCTTTGAAACATGTTCTGAAGAGAAATCGATATTTGGAACTAAAAGACATTTTTCTCTTGGTAATTTTCCCCCCTATTTTATTTAAAAAATTATTTTTAGCTAAAATGAAATAAAATGGTACATCTGAAAAAGAATAAAATGAAAACATTTTTTTACAAGTAAGTTGCTGAAGGGGTCACTTCACGACGCATTTTCTGTATTTTCAAAATGTTAAAAAGGTCTCAGTTTAAGAAAAAAATTTTAAGAAATAAAATGGTCGCACTATCTCCAATTTTTATATGCATTATTTTAATGAGAGCAATTTTATAGAAATTTTAGGATTTTTTTAAAATTAATATCTAGAGTAACGTGGGAGAAGTTTCTAAATGAAACCCAATGTACATTTTACTCTGTACAATTTTTAAGCAACTTCTTTGGCAGAATCTTTTGTTAAAATATTTATATAATAATATTAATATGTTTCAAAAATTGTACAACTTTCGTTAAAATAGGTAGTATTCTCAAAAATGCTCCTTTATCTTGTTGTAATATACAGTTGAGAAACTACGATTTAAAGTAAACACTTTATCGGCAGTATGATTAAGGCATACTCTATCACCATAATTTTGATTATTAAAATACTTCTGATTAAATTAGAGTAGAATTTTAAGCTGGATTCGAAGCAAACAAAACCATAGTTTATTTCCTAATAAAAATTGATAAATATTTTTCCAATCTGATTTTTGTAAAATGACTTTCATAGAAATGAAATATCAAAGAAATATTTTTCTACGATTTTCTAGTATATTAAACTTATTTAAATCTGAATAAGTATAGCGTGAAAATATGTTCAATATTTTTTCGCATGAAAGTATTAAGAGTTTTCTTTCAGATCAGTTGTAGTAAAAAACTCAATTTTAATTTTTTAGTATTTATCTTTCCTTTCGTTTATCTTGTAGGATATGCGTAGAGATTTCGAAACAGCTTTTATAATACAAAATTTATTCTTTCAAAATAATCTTAATAAAATGAAGCTATAATCTAATTAAAAAGTAAACGATATATACTTCGAATTGAAAATAACAACAACAATTTATGAATAAGTTATCCTCAATGTTAAGGAGTTTTTTAAGGAATATTTCCCTCTTTTTCATAAGTACATGTGTTCTTTTAAGAAACATGCAATAAAACGTTGAAAGAAAAATATATCTTTTATTTAGCAAGCAGAATTTTTTGGTTAATTATCTTTTTAAAAGATTTTATCATTTATTTTCATACATAACGTATAGGTAATATAATATTTGAGAATAAAAAAATCAATCATTGACATATCGTTGCAGAATCAGAGTTGAATTTGGAATAATAGCATTTTCTAAAACCATTTCAATTCAAAATTCAAAAGATGTGAATATATCACTAAATGCTTTAGATGTTCAGATCTTTCTGAAATCATGAGTATTTTATACTTTTTGGGTAAAACGAATCATTTTTATTTGAATCATTTCAAATAAATTTACATTTGTATTCGAATAAACATAAATAAAAACGTCATTTAAATAATTTTAATAAATGATGTAAAAATACGTTGAAATAAAATATGTAATTATGCTGGTCAAAAGTAATATTGGGTTGTTCGGAAAGTAATTTCCTTTTTTTCCGACAGAGGATTTAATTGTATTTTTTTGCACCCAACTTCACATTTAAGCCGTATAATTTTTATATGCTTTGAGAGCTCATATAGCAAGGCTTGTGTGTGAAAAATTCCAATTAATTCTACGCAGTAGTTTTTGGTTGGTGCCTTTTTAAATATCGAGAGCGATTAGCAGCATTTTCGACATATCATACTGTTTTACTACAGAAAGGATAAAAATGCTGTTCAAGCCAGAAAGAAATTGACCGATGTGGCTCGATGTATTGGTTCCCCATGTTCTCACAGAGAGAAATCTGTATCGCCGCATTGACATCTGCGATTCGCTTCTCAAACGTCCCGAAAATGATCCGTTTTTGAAGCGCATCATCACTGAGGACGAAAAAGATCATGGAGCAAAAAAGATGAACCGGCTCAAACCATTTCCAAAGCCTATATTCACCAAAAAAGGTGATTTTTTTTTAGCTTTTACCGGATAACACAACGATTAATTCGGAAGTCTACTGTCATCAGCTGGACAAACTGAATGATGCACTTCAACAGGAAAGGTCAGAACTAATCAATAGGAAAGGTGTAGTGTTTCACCAAGACAACGCGAGACCACACACAAGTTTGGTCACTCGCCAAAAGCTTTTACAACTTGAATGGGATACAATGCCACACCTACCATATTCTCCAGACCTGGCACCATCGGATTATTATTTGTTCCGGTCACTCCAAAATTTTTTAGACGGTAAAACCTTCACCTCAAATGAGGAGGTCAAAAACCACCTCGATCAGTTTTTTGCCAGCAAAGACCAAAAATTTTATGAGCGTGGAATTATGCTATTACCAGAAAGATGGCAAAAGGTGTTGGACCAGAACGGCCAATATATAATTTAATAAAGTATTTGTTTATTATACGATAACTGTCTTTCATTTCCACAAAAAAAAACGAAATTACTTTCCGAACAACCCAATAGAATATAAAAGTTTTAAAATATCATAAATATACAATTTCAAAATCAGATACGTCAATTTTTTTTTCTTAAAAATACGTCAGATTCTGTATGTAATCAATTGTTTTAATTTAAAAATTGCAAATGCATTTGGGACAAACAACAACAAAGGATTAACTTTAGAATAAATGTTTTATTTGAAAAACTCTTTTCATTAATTTAAGTGCAATTAACACAATTCCTAAAAAAATTCCAAATTAAACCGTTTTACAGAATTCTTTTTTCTAAATTCTGAAAAGAAACATTGATTTACTTTGGTGTTTTATTTTTAAATTACATTTTTTGGAACCTCAAACTCAGTTTTATTCCATGATTTAAAAAATATTTAGAAAAAAATGAAAACATTCAAACATTTGATAACTTTAAAAAAGCAAGATTAAAAAAAAAGTTGGAATAAAACTAATATTGAAAACTATAAATATTGCCAGTTCTTTCACACTGAACCATAAATAATTAAATAAAAAAGCTCTGATTTGTATATATGATGCTAGCATATATATACGTATACACCAGTTTTAAAATAATACTCTCATTGTACTCTCATACAAATTATTACATGAGCATGAAAATTTTGTTTAATAAAATAATGACTAAATTTTTTGATAGTTAAGATAATTTACAACTTAACTATTATTAGTTTACTTTTAAAGCAATTAGTAAAAATATCCTGCAATTGAGTAACGCATTGCTCAAAAAAATTAGGAGAGCACATGGATTTAATAAAGTTGCGCAAGTATTTTTTTTTTTTGACAGCTAACATAAAACAATGCATACATAGTTTAAAAAGTAACAGAAACATAAGGGGAAAAGTTCATATGCAAATCAATGTACATTGGGCCCAAAACCAGAAAAAACAAATAAGTGCAGAAATTGTGATTTCGTAGAAGCTGCTGTTTTTTGTTTTCTCAGTAGTGAAATTCGACCTTTTGATTGTTGTTTTGAAAAGGAAGACTGTAAAATGTCACGACAACGTGATTTACCGGAATCCATGTGGCTTAGAGTATTATCGAGAGACTAATCCAGGGGTGTCCAACCCAAATGACCATGAAGGCCACTTCGGAAAAACATTATAATCTCGCGGGCCGCACACAAAAATATGTACCTTTATATCAGATTTGGAAACAAAAAGAACATTTATTGAGTGAAAGTTTAAAACAGAATGAATTATTAATATTGTTTTCATTATTTCCATGTATACAGACATAGATAATATAATAATGCAATGATCAAATAATGTTTAAAATATTATAGTGTGTTGCCATTTTCTTGAAAATCGCGGTGTTCCTTTCGAATTGATCTATCGCTACTCATTATTGAAATTTGATAGTGATGTCATTCACAAACGTAAGTACAAACTAAGTATACATTGCCCTTTATCTTAACCTTTCTGAATATTTTTTAAACTTGAAAAAACATCTCTGTGTGTGACTGCCTCTTGCTTTTTGGGCACTCCAAACAGAAAAGGAGGAGGAGAAATGAAAGTCGCACACACAGAGAATCATGCACCATCCATAATAAAGGATATGCATAATGAAATTCAGAATTTATTAAAAAAAAGTAATATATTATAGAAAAATCAAATGTAACTGTTTGATAAAATATAATCTAAAGGACATTTCTATTATCAAAAAGGATTTATTTTAAAACAAGAACAGGTAACTGGCAAATACATTGTAGATTTATATATATATATATATATATATATATATATATAAATTTCTTCTGAAATAAATTTCAAAATGAAAACACTTTAAAACCTAATATTTAAATTTTTTAAAAAGAGTCGGCAAGCCGCAACTTACGTACTGGCGGGCCGCGTGTTGGCAAATCCAAGCAAACAGAAAGAATTGTAGCGGTTGCTATTGAAGTGGCAGGTGTGTAAGATTGTAGAATCGATTCTAAGAACCAGGGCATGTTCACCGTCGGCCAGTATAAGGTCGTCCACGAGTTACCATAGAAAATAATGATTGATTCATCCTGTAAACAGCTTATTGAGATAGAGCAGCCAATACGATTTAGAGTCAAAGACAGTTTTTTTTGGAAGCAGGACGAAGGGTCTAAAGCAAAACAATCCGAAATCGGTTTCATGCAGGTGATCTTTATGTATGTAGGCTAACAGTGTGTATTCGTTGACAGAAATGCGCCATGATTTCTAAAAAAGGGATTTGCTGAACTTGGAGATTAGGTGCAAAGTGCTTTTTAAGGACGAGTCCAGATTCGGTTTCTAGTGTGAAAACAAACGTGTTTTGGTATGACGAAGAGAAGGGGCACTTGAAATAACTTAATATTCGTCCAGGAAATGTCATACTACAGACTAGGTAATTTGATGGTATGGGCTGGTAACAGCATAGGTGGACATACTGACCTGCATATCACATGGAATGGCAATTGCTGGCTCAAAAATATGCAAACGAGATCCATCCTGAGAGTCCATGTTGTACTTAACGCAGCAGCCATTGGTGATTCCTTTCTTTACTGTAGGACAATGCCAGAAATCATACAGATCGTCTTGGGGAGAACTTTTTTGAAGAAACAATGTAGTGTATGGAGAGGCTGATATTCTCGGCGGACCTAAATCATACATATAATGTTTTGGACTCATTTGAACGACGCATTCAGTGATATCACTGTGGACGGACGTGGAGATAAAAATCCTTGAAGAGTGGAACAGTATTCCCCAAAGTCTCACCGATAATGTCATCGCATCTATTGTAAACAGTTGTGTAGTAATCTTTGTAGCTCAGGGAAACCACGCACTGCAATAAACATCCTTTATCAATTCTTAACAATCAGTTTTTTTGTCACTTACATGTGACCAAATCGTTGGCCTGAAGAATCTCATTTCATGTTTTTTATACCATTCCAAAGAATTAAAGTTCCCATACAATTGATTTCTGCTTCTTTTTTTCTGTATTGTGTTCTGTTACACCTGTACTCTCCGTTTTATGTACATACATGATTATTGTGCAACGTTTTTTTTTTCACTTGCTTGCTTTTTGAGTATTATAATTATGAAAACGACGATACACAAATTGCTAATGTAGTTTTTGTGAATAACAAAACTTAAAATAATTAATATTATTTTAAATTTAATGAACAAATTATTTTTACAATTCTCTAAAAGAAAAAAAAAATGATAACTGTCAAATAAATAAAAATGCATCCAAATTAATTTATACAATATTAAACGATATTAAATCACTACTTTGAAATGTTTTTCTAAAGAGGAAGTACAATTATATGGAAGCTTGGAATGAATAGATTTTATATTATTTGTAATATAGCAGTTACTTACCTGAGAAGTATTTTTCAAAAAACGTTCTATTTCATCTCTTTTTGAAATAAAAATAATTCAATAAAAACATTCTTATGTGCACTTCATAATATACTGCCAAAATTGTTTTTTAATAACAATAAAAAAAAGTAATTTTCTACAATAAGAGTTATATGATCAAAGAAAATGTTAAAGAAAAAGAAGATTTGTTTGGGTAAAAAAGCAGAAAGGAAGATTTAGCTTTATTACAACTTCTTCAATATTAAGAAACTTCCATTTAAATGCCCTATGTAACCATGGTGATGTCAAAATAGATGACATTCCTTTCAAAATTACAATGCCACATACGAAAAAGTGAAAATTTTCTACCATTTGAATTGAGTGCTCTGGAATTCCAGGGATTATTTCTTCAGTCAGTAAACACTTCGGATAATTACCGTCAAAATCTTGGAGATATATATGAAGATTTTTTTTACATACAATATCACTTATTTTTTCAGAAAAATTCCAGATTATTTCTAATCGCCAGTTGCTTAAGAAAAAGAACTTTTAAACTTTCATAAATAGTTTTTGAATTCTTCTGAGTTTTTGTCCCAATCTGTTTATTATTCGAAGCTTATACGATATGATTTTTCAAAGAAATAATAGTTATATATCTTTTTCTTTCCGTCAAAACTAATTTCTTTATTTTGTTCAAAAAGAAATTGCGAACTGCATAATATTTTTCAGAAGTAAACGGTTTTTATTTTGTTTGTTTAGTACGATCACCATTCGAATCTTTGAAATTGAAAAAAGAAAAGGAAAATTTATTCATTCTTTAATGCTTAATTTTGCTTTATGAAAATAATATCTAATGATTTAGGTGCAGAGTTTGATAAAATAAATTAATTTAGTAATTACTATAATTGTATGCATCGAAATTTATTCCGTTATGAAAAAAAAATTCGATTAGAAGTTCCTGAAAAGTGTGAGGAATCTGAATTTGTAAAATCCCGCTTTAAGCATCATAAGCTTCTAATAAATGTGCTGATATTTCTTTCGATGTATAAAAAAGAAAAGAAAAAGTTCATTAGAGAAGAAGTAAATTATTTCGTTTTCGACATAATTCTTATACTTATTTGGTATTATGATTTTTATATAATCTTTTTTCTCATTTTAAACTAAAATGTTCCTCAACTGCTCATTTTCTAAATTTTGAAGATTCTCCAAGGTATTTAAAATTCATTTGCTTTTTGATGTATAGCTCAATTACTTAAGCATTTTTTTATTTTAATTTTCTTTTCTATACATACATCACATATAGGTGATCAATATATTTGCAGTCTCTGTGGGGAATATTTCTAAAGGAAATTTTTCAACTCAAACTCAGTATGATGCAACAACCCATGAGAGCCAGGGTCTGCTGTGTCTATCCCAGCATATGTGACCATTTGGCACTGAGGTGCATGAGCTCTTGTCCTGAACAGGTAGTCAGTCTGAAGCGAGACCCCCAGTGTTAAGTTCCCAAGCAAACTTGATACTCATTCAGTGACCCACAGAAGGGTTGAAAGGCAAAGTCAACCTTGCACAGCCCTGGAATTGAACCGGGATATGTGGAGTGGAAGCGCGATACGCTGCCAAACCACTGGACCTCAAGGAATTTTTTCAAATGCAATAAATACCTGCGAAAGTAATGTTAAATTTGACGCTCTCTCTCCTGACCCATAAATTATTAGAAACATGCATATGCGGAATAGGAGCGCAAACAAATGCATAGTAATCCATGGAACTAAAGTTCATATTTTTCCGCATAAATTATATTACACAAAAAGAGTTAGTTTTCTTAAATGTTCTAATTAATATCCAATTTTTATTTGAAATTTGTAATAAAGTATAACGAGGTTTTCTTTACCTGCCAATTATACATATATAATGCAAAGATGTATTCATTTTGTGAATTTTGATGTTGTAGTCGTGGCAATTGGAAATTCTGGATATTAAGCAAATCATCGTTTAATTAGATTATTTTAACTTAATAAGATATAACTCAGTATTCTCTCTGCTCAAATAAACATCAAACACAAAAAAGGAGAAAATTTTCCCTTTCTGCATTCAAAAATAAGGAAAACTGGGATAAAATATAATCACGTGTTCAAATGAAGGGAAATATTAGTTATTTTTAGTAATTTCGTAAGTGTTTTAACGGAATATTTCAGCCTCTCAGTAAGGTTCGAGTACGATACTAAGATACTCCTGTTCTAGAAATCATGAATAAATCTGTTAAAAAACTAAGGTCTAATCACCTAAGGAATTGCAAAAAAACTGTGAATATGTTTTAATCTTTTAATATGAAATGAGATTTGTGTTTCGCAATAGGGTATTCGTAATCGTGATTTAGATAAAAAAAAATTAAGGTTAGAATTTTTTAAAAATAAATATTAAGTTATTATTCATATATATATATGTCAGGCCCCAGGAAGTAAATGAAAGAAGACGTTATTTTTATAATATCTGTACTTTATTATTCTTCAAGCATAGCTACTCCAACATGGCACCCAATCGCATGGAACAAAAGACAACATAACAGTGAGGTAGTCACGAGTCTCTTCTCGATTATGTTCATATCTACATCAGGGATCGTTATCCCTTTAAATAGTCCTATTCAACCAAAATCCCTACGCGGTAGTAAAAAGTTCACTCTATATTTATTTATTCACTTATTTTTTAATTTAAACTTTTCAGACCTGATATACATATATGTGTGTGTGCATAGTTTTTTTCTAACATTTTACATCTATATTAAAATTTGTTTACTATAAAAAGCATTACAAAAAGAATTGATGCATTGTATTCATAAAATAAGTTTTAATCATCTACTAATGTGACACACCGGTAAATATATATGTTATTATTATTTTTAAAAAAATCGATTACGGTATCCGACTACGTTCGGAACCGTGATTTTCAAAAGCGCATAAATGGATAATTTTCATGATATTTAGTGTCACTTAGATTAGAATATATGCATAAAATTGTTTTAAGGACATTTTGACCAAAAATTTATTTAAATACAATATTTTGGCAAAAAATTAACTTAGAATAATCTTTTTTTCAAATGTTCTCTATTTGTGAAAAATGATTCTATTATAATAATATTTTACCTGTTTATAGCTTAGACCTCTCTACAAAGGCTCAACTAGAATTTTTGAAATATATAACTTAGAAGTGGGTTTATTCATATTTTACGACAACAGAGGGGAGCAATTTTAAGAAAAAAACGCCAATAATTATTTCATTTGGTGGTAACTCTGAAAATAATGTGAATTTTAAAAAAATTCTAATTGAGCCTCTGTAGAGAGGTCTGAGCTATATACAGGCAAATTATTATTATAATAGAACCATTTTTCACAAAAGGAGAACATTTGGAAAAAAAGATTATTCTGGGTTAATTTTTGTCAAAATATTATATTCAAATAAATGTTTTTAGTCAAAATGTCCTTAAAACAATTTTTATGTATGTATTCTAACTTGAGTGATACTAAATATCATAAATATTGTCACGGAGTTTGAAAGAAGTACACAAATCAATTAAACAAACAATTAGATTTATTCTAACGCTTGGAGCTCGATACAACACTGGACTGAGAACATGCCCAACTGGCGATGAACTCTGCTTTTATACACTTCGGAATATTCGAGAAATAACCAGTATGCACTCTAAAGAATGATCTGGATTCATCTAGAACCTAGAGAAACAATACATTAAAAACGGAAACAAAATTCCACTCTTTGGATAAATCTGCCGGGGCCGGGATTCGAACCCGAGACCTGAGGGAAGTTCAGTCCAACGCTCTGCCAACTCGGCTATCGGGACTTGTAGCAAATTATGCGTGTGGCATTGCTCCCCTCGAAAAGAAGACAGCGCCCCGCTGTCATTTTGTTCAAGGGTCTTTATTCTGGAACGAGTGATGGGTCCTTTGTATGATTCTTTGGGAGGAATATCCTCGGTTTCGATTTGCTCGGCGGGATCATGGTACGGTTTCATACGCAGTACATGGACAACTTCTCTTAGTTTTCTTTTTTCGTGAAGCAGGATCAAAATCTTGTACTTCGTAAGTCACGGCTGATAAACGGCGTAGCACCTGATACGGTCCGAAATACCTTCTTAAGAGTTTTTCGGAGAGACCGACTTTTCTCACTGGAGTATAAACCCATACGAGATCTCCGGGAGCGTAGGATACCATTTGGTGTTTGGAATCGTAACGTCGACGATCTTTGTCTTGAGCTCTCAGAGTGTGCACTCGGGCTAGCTGTCGTGATTCTTCGGCTTTGGCTGCTATCTTGGTGATGTTATTGTCATCAAAATCGTTAGGACAGAATGGTAGCATTGTATCTAGTGTCGTTTCCGCTTCACGACCATGAAGTAAATAGAACGGCGTAAAACCTGTGGTCTCTTGTTTAGCGGTATTATAAGCGAAGGTAACAAATGGTAGAATTTCATCCCAATTTTCAGCATAACGCTCTTGGCATCAGCAAACAGAACTTTCTTTAAAAATCGGCGATACTTATCGGATATGACAGAAAACGATGCCCCAGAATCTACTAGAGCACGTATCGGCTTCTTATCTATTATTACGTCTAGTTGGTTACCAGTCATCTTGGCGGTCGACGGAGGATTTCAGTACACGCGGCCTCACCTCCTTGGAAGGTCGCTCTCCTTAGTTTTCCTCGCTCCTACGGCCTGGCGACTGACTGGATCGGCGATATGGCGACGGGGATCTGTAACGACGTATTGGGGATCGGCCTCTCGTGGGACTTGGCGTAAAACGGCGAGAAGAGTTTGGTCGGCGTATTTCTTCTTCAGTGCCAACGTCGTCGAAGTTCCGTCGGCGGTTTCGAGGATTGTCAAAGACAGCCTTTCTCTCGGCAGTAGCGCATTACATGTCCAGGACGTCCGCAGTGGAAACAAACAGGTATGTTGTCAGCCGTTCTCCACACATCTGTTTTCTTGGTTCAGGTGGGAATTTCTGAACAGGAGCTCTGTATTTCCTGGTTACAGCGGCGTATGTTGGTCGTGGTCTAGTTTCTGTAGGTTTTGTTGACACTGGGGCCAAAACCCTTTCAACTTCGTCTTGAACGATCTCTTCTAAGGATTGGGGATCGGAGTCAAAGATTCTTGCGTCTGGTTAACTAGTCGATGGACTTCTTCTCGTACGATTGTGCGAATAAGAGAGACCAAATCAGTCTCATCCGTCAGGGATGCAACCGGTACGACGTTTGGAAGCCTTTCAAATCTCGGTCGACCAACTCTCTTCTGCTTCATATCTTCGATATAGTTGCACCATTTGATAAAACTTGCTGTGTCGTTGATTTCTCTCGTCAACAGGGCCTGATAAATATCCTCAGCAACACCTTTCATTAGGTGTGACACTTTTTCGTCTTCTTTCATCAGAGGATTTACCTCTTGGCAAAGTCCTAATACACTTTGTATGTAGGACTGTGTACTCTCGCCTGAACGCTGGGCTCGGCATTTTAGTTGTTCTTCTGCCCTTCTGGTATATTTTTGACGGTCACCGAAAAGTCCACTTAGTCCATTTTTAAACGCTTCCCAGGAATCTAAGGTGTCTTCGTTGTTGACATACCACTGTCTCGCAGTACCGTCAAGAAAGAAATAAACGTTAGCCAGGCACATCATGTCATCCCACTTGTTAAAGTTGGCTACTCGATCGTACTCTTTAAGCCATTTGAGAGGGTCTTCCCAGGCGCTCCTCGGAAGGTCGATGGGCTCCTCCATTGCTGTAACGAAGGTGTTACTACAGCGGGCTTGGCTTCTTGCTCGGTCGGCATTTTGTCCTCTTCCTACTATTTTTTTTTTAACAGTCCGAATTCGGGGGATAATCCTCTTAACCGGAGGCTCCTGCGAAGGTTGTCACTATTATCCACGTTTGACGTAATTGTACCCGGCGCCTCCACCAAACTTGTCACGGAGTTTGAAAGAAGTACACAAATCAATTAAACAAACAATTAGATTTATTCTAACGCTTGGAGCTCGATTCAACACTGGACTGAGAACATGCCCAACTGGCGATGAACTCTGCTTTTATACACTTCGGAATATTCGAGAAATAACCAGTATGCACTCTAAAGAATGATCTGGATTCATCTAGAACCTAGAGAAACAATACATTAAAAACGGAAACAAAATTCCACTCTTTGGATAAATCTGCCGGGGCCGGGATTCGAACCCGAGACCTGAGGAAGTTCAGTCCAACGCTCTGCCAACTCGGCTATCGGGACTTGTAGCAAATTATGCGTGTGGCAATATTATCCATTTATGCGCTTTTTTAAAATCACGGTTCCGAACACAGTCGGATACCTTAACTCATTGTAATGTCACACACATAAATGCTATTACTTTTTGAAAAATTCAATATCATATAGTTCTCAGAGTTATTCCAGACTTTATTTCCCATCAGAATTATTTTCTAACTCCAACACATTGTTAACTTAACCAATCCGATCCATATGCTTCACAATTCTTTCCCAAAAACGTTAATATGACTTTAAGAATATTTTTAACATCAAAGCCTTTCTATTTTTTCTTAGATCATTTATCTAGAGATATAAAGTAAAAAGATAAAGAAAGAGACAAGTAAATCCTTTGAATTTATTTCCCACAGGAAATAAAGAAGATCTAGGTTGGAATGAAAAAACTTCAAGTGAAATACCGTTGATATTTGTATGTTTCAGAAGTGAGCCGTTCTTTGACATTATTACGGAAATAATTTTTTTAGGTGACATTTTCAGTTTGAAAATAGAGAACTCCCATTTATGTTAATAACATTTTTTTCCAGTTAAAGTTTCCCATGAATTAATTTATCATTGAATTTTATCAATTAATAAAATTGTTCTTTAACTTATTTTTAAATGAATAAAACTTCTAATTTGTTTTTTTAGAAGTTTGACATACACACATTTTAGTTTTTATAAATCCTTAATATTATATATAATTAAAGACATATAAAATAAAATAATTTCCGTGCACCACAAGTATAACTTGAGGCTCACAAAAATAAGTTAAATAAACAAAACAAGATAAATAAAATAAAAGAAAAATAACAAAACAGAAGTTACGAAGCAAATGAAATTTAAAAAAAAAAACACGTTACAAAGACAAACAAGTACATTACAAAATTAAACAATTTGATAATAAAACCAAAACAAGGTAGTTACAAAATGACACAAAAAGTTATTAAATAAAATCAATGAAATTACAAAATAATGTGAATTAAGCCAGTTGCGTAGCGTACACTACGGAGACCCACGAGTCTAGGGGGCCCAAAACCTGATAAATACTAAGTACCTACTTGGGCTGGGAATCCAAGCCTTGATTTTGCAGGGGGCTCTAACATTCTTCGTTACACCACTGAATTAAGCTTTACTTGAAACAAGCTGAAAAAATTAAAAATCATCTGAGATTTTTAGAGCACACAGTTAAATCTTCAAACAAGCCTTATCTTTGCTCACAAGCACATTACAGTCACAAAGTTTGGACGGGCTCAGATAAAACCTGTTAACGTAGACTTTAAAATTACCTCGAAAAGGAAGGAATTGTCAGTTTGTCAAATTTGTGAAAAAGATCACAAGACAGTTTTTGCAAAATAGCCGGGAAAAATTTCTTTGTCAAAAAAAGTGAGCTGATTCCGTGTTCTGAGTGTTTCAAAGAGTTGTTTCTTCAATCTTTGTTTTATAAAACTGTTTTGGAATATTAACTGATACATAAATCCTCCGCTTGGTTGCGATTTTAGCCAAGAAATCAGCCCTTTCAGTTCAAAAAATTCCAGCATGGTTACGAACAAAAGACGCAAGGATATTTGTGTTCTTGAGAAGTTTAAGGATCTTTTGAATTTCCACGAGAACATTATTGCAAGACGAATTCTTTTGTAAAATTTCTAAGGAAGAAATGCAATCCGAACATAAAAAGTATTTCAAAGCACCAATATGCAGCATGATCCTTATTCTTCTTCTTTGTATTATAAATTATATATTTTTAACTATTAATGATATATTAATGGTATGTATCACATAATCTAGAACTCAGACCATGTCTAAAAATACAATAAAACTGATAGAGTTAATAAAAAATAAATATCGTTCTTTTTTTAATAAAATTTGCGATCGAATTAACCTTTTATTCTTACTTATTATAAAAAGTAAAGGAGAAAGGATTTTTTTGAGTATAATAATTGTTCGAAGTCGTACTAAAGAACTCAAATGATTTAATAGACTGTATTGAATTTTAAAGTATGTTTATTACACAGCGTTAGGAGCTTGTTTTCGTCCTTTCTCGGCGTTAGCGTCAAGTCTTCTCCCCACTTAACCCTGAGTGGGGTTACAATAATAAATGAATACAGCCAAATATTCGTACAAGCGGGGCTTTCCGTCGCTAAGACACTGACTGCACTACGGGGCAATAATCACTAATTATTTTAAACCTTTTACGACTAAGGAAATTTCCCCTTTATTTTAGAATTGGTGTGATTGTTGTATTTAATTATAACCTTATCTGCATTTTTTAAGCGAAATGTCAAAATGGAACACATGCCAAATCGGGGACATCTCAAGGCAAGGGAAAACTTGGCCTTTCCCCAGGGCCTCGCCCTCGGCGGTGGCATCTTTTCGTTCTCGATTTTGTCTCGATATAATCATGATACGGATCATTTTAATGTGGTCAAATGGTAATTTGAAACATACGTTGACGATTCACAATCTCAAAAATTTAGGCACAAACCGGCTCGACCAATGGTCGCATTTCGACTAAATGAGTTGAATGATTGTTTATCGTATTAAACTTAGGTCTAGACCAGGGGTGCCCAACCCAGGCCACGTAAAAATTTACTAAACTGAGGTGGGCCGCACATATCAAAATAAAAAATATTATTCAAAATATTTTACTATCATACAGCATTCAAAATATATGATCAACATTCAATTACTGATATGATCAAAAAACACCAAGTTTACCTTTTACTGGATCCCAATCACAACAAAGTTGAAAGTCGATCGATTGCTCTTGTTGCTGGAAGAATATCTCTTAACCTACAAGGTTCTTATCTACAGTAGATTTATGCTGCCATCTGAGGTTACGTAGTATAACAGCTATGTGCGTAACATCTTCACATTTTATACTTGTGCTACAATATGTTTGCATAAAATTGATTTAGATTTTCAAAATTTTTATTTTAAGTGCAAAAAAGCAATTAAATAAAGAAGAACAGCTTTGTAATTATTACACTGTTCGACACAAAAAAAAGTTTTTTTTCTGCCCGATAGCCAAATGTTTAGTTTCTTATTGTATGATATTAATTATTGCACCGTGATTAAATATATATCATAAAATGAAAAAGTTAAATAATTTCAGAAGGTTAAAATATTAAACATTTTTATTCTGCTGCCGTAATTATCTTACATTTCTACTAACTAGTCTCACAGTCCGGAGGCATTTCATTAAATCCCCATCATCGGATTCTTTCACTGCCAAATAAAACAAGAAAAAGACTACTAATCTGAACTTAAAAATATAGACATAAATTATTTCTCTGACAAATAGAACTAAATACACTACTCACTCTCAACGAAGTTCTCGTTGAAAGAGGAATAACACACCCAAACTCATCTGCTTTCCTTCATCCATCACCTGTTATTACAATTGCTTGGAAGTCAAGTGAAGGAAAAAAATTATTTTGGTAAAAACTGCACGGGGAGAGGTGGGGTGGGTCAAAACACGATATTTTCGATTCAACCGTCTGTAGTCCAAATGTCTAAAATAATATCGACAGAAACTTCAATTGGACCGCAAAAATACTCCAAATAGGCCGCGGGTTGGGCATGCCTGGTCTAGACATCGATAATGGTCATTACATAATAATACAGTCTTACGACTTTTGCCATTATCGATGTCTAGACCTAAGTTTAATACGATAAACAGTAATTCAACTCATTTAGTCGAGATGCGACCATTGGTCGAGCCGGTTTCTGCCTAAATTTTTGAGATTGTGAATCGTCAACGAATGAATGTTTCAAATTACCATTTGAATGAATATTTGACAAAGCATAATACATACAGTTTACTTTAACGGATTTCAAGTAGAACCTATTGTTTATGGAGCACAGTGTCTCAAAAAGTCTTAGGACGTCTCTGTGCCAAATGCATTTATGTAAACGGGAAGGCTTAGTGGGAAAAAACTGTCAAATTTATTCGAGCTAATGATGTACTTTGTAGTTATTTCAGTTTATTGTGTCATGTACTTAATATATTACTGTGTTTTTCACATTTTTTATGATATTCGGAAATTAAAATTTTGTGCAATAATAAAGTATACATATAAAAATGAAAAAAAAATGCTATAATGCCAAATAAATCTATGGGAAGTATAATTCCCAATGGACCATAAGTGAAATTTTTATAAACTATTGTTATGTATTTTTCTCATCATTTTCAAAAATTTTGCTTCAAAGCAAACTAAAATAAACAGTTGCGTATTAATACTTACAGTTAACAACCTTATGGTCTAGTAAGGGTTAAAATAGTAAAAATATTATTTTTTTATTTAACTGTTGATTGATAGGGAGAATTTGCTTAATTCTCTGAGCATTTCACAAATAAGTGCGCTTGCGCAAAAGATAACTCTGCTTTGGATCAATCAGCATTAAATGAATGAACCCTGAGTAGATTCCGAAGCAGTAATATTCCTAATTCATTAATTGAAATAAATCGTGAGCAGATCCAATATATGGATGTTATATTTGCGATATTCATCATATTGATGGAAGGTTGATTACTGCAACAGTTACCGCAGTTTTGGATCATTTCAAACATTAGTTTGTCACATTATGTAATTGATAAACAATCTTTTCGAATTGCATTTAATTCAAATATGGGAAAAGAAATCAAAAAGGTAATTAATCCTTTTTCAGTATCTGATGTATGATTATGACTTTCATTAAAATAAAATAATGGATTTCCTCGAATCTAAGCCACATTGTTTCCAAATGTTAAAGCTGATGAAAATCCGGAGCGGCTTAGAATCGAATTAAAAATCTCATTTGGATGGGGAATTAGAGCAATTGCAGGCTTATGTGTGTAATTAAAAGTTGATAATACTGGCAAAATAACAAATTATGCATTTCTTATTGGTTCTCAGTTTAAATTTATTTTAATTTCGTAAAAATGAATATGGATAAACTATTTTGCACTATTTTTCATTTTCTACAAAAACTTGTTGAGAATTTGCGGTGCGGCTTAGAATAGGTGGGGCTTAAATTCGAGAAAAGACGAATTATTTGGAAATAAAAAAGTTTGTGTTTTGATGTATCGAGAGAGAGAGAGAGAGATTAGAAAAAATAATGTAGTTGGCAATATAAAAGGTGATATCTCTTACTTTCCTAAATGCATTTATTGGAAACAATGAATATTTTCTATTTCTTCGCCATAAATATTTGAATGATGATATAAAACGTGTTCGATGTATACTTGTGGATGATATAAAATGTATCTCGTAAAATAAAATATTTAAGGTATCTGATTACGTTCGGAACCGTGCTTTTAAAAAGGCACATAAATGGATAATTTTCATGATATTTAATCTCATTTAGTTTAGAATACATGTATAAAATTGTTTTAAGGACATTATGACAAAAAATTATTTAAATAAAATATTTTGGCAAAAAATTAACTTAGAATAGCCTACTTTCAAAGCGTTCTCCTTTTTTAAAAAAATACTTCTATAAAAATAAAAAATATTTTGCTTACATAAAGTAAAAATTTCTCCAAAGAGTCAGAACTAGGACTTGTGAAAATATCACATTATTTTCAGAGTTACCACGAATTGAAATAATTATTGGCGTTTTTTTCCCTAAAATTTCTCCCCTCTGTTGTAGAAAAATATGGAAAATCCACTTCTAAGTTATATATTTCAAAAATTCTAGTACAGCCTCTGTAGAGAGGTCTGAGCTATATACAGGCAAACTATTATTATAATAGAAGCATTTTTCCCAAAAGGAGAATGTTTCGAAAATTGGTCATTCTATGTTCACTTTTTATCAAAATATTGTACTTAAATAATTTTTTGCTGTAATACTATTCTTAAAACAATTTTGTATACGTTTTCTAATCTAAGTGATTCTAAATATCATAAATATTAACCATTTACACGCTTTTGCAAAATCATGGTTCCGAACATAGTCGAATTCCTTTATAGCACATATAACTTTTAAGAAATTTAATAAAAAAATGAAATTTATGTTTCTTCAAATTTAAATTTTCATAATAAATACATCATTTAGCTTTTAAAAATCTTGAGAATCTAGACAATTCAATATTTCTGAGTTTATAATTTGATCCTGTGATTGTCTGACTTTCCCACCGTATACTTCTGAACCACGGTTTGACCACGTCGATATCTGAACTGACATCCTAATCTCCTTATCACGCACGCCGCGCTGACTTTTAGAACATAGATAATAGTAATGTGTCAACAGTCGTTACATGACAGTTTTGGGAGAAGTAAGTCTTGAATCCATAACCTATCCATTGAGAATCCCTTACTGTACAAAATAAACTATACTAGAATTTCAGGAGTCATGATTAGAGAGAAATAAATAGTTTTCAATATATAGAGTAAATAAAAAATTAATTTAAAAAGTCATTCATTCCCCCTAGCTGGTAGAATTATATTGCAATTTGGGGATATACTAGGTAACTTCAGAGCCTGGTAGTAACAAATTATTTCATAATCTTTCAATTCATAGATTAATAAAACAAAAGTCGAGAACTACATTTTGAGTTTTCAAAAGTACTGTAAAATCCGGCGTCTGACGCGCACTTTTGACACAAAAAACAAGTTATACGGCGCGTTATACGCCGGGTATAAAAGTGAAAGGTTTAAAAATAAAAATAAAAGAAAAAGATTAAACTTCTACATTTATCAAAACACTGTTTATTTAAAAGAAATGAACTCCCTTTATGAACTTAAAGGGCTGTAATTCTAGAAACATATTATTTTTTCTAAGGCTTGGAATAACAACTCGAATAAATGACTTCAAAACAACAGCATTGCGTACGTACATTTCAGGTATCTACGCAAAAAACGGGTTGCGCATTATACAGCCAGTATATGCCTAAAACTCACAAATTACAACTTGAAAGAGTAGGTGCGAGTTTTTTATATGGCGGTGCGCTTTATGCGCCGTATTTTAAGGTAATTTGCGGTTCTTTTTGTAATTACATTTTAGGAATGAATTATTTTTTAAATTTAATACGTATGTTCTGAATAAAATGCTATTTTACTTTCTACATTTAACGATTTGTAAAATTTTGAAATAAACTGTACAATAATTATTCTTATACTTGATGATAATGCTAATTTTGACAATATTTTAAACATACCTTAGTATAAACTGGTAATTCACTACATTTATTATAAACACATTTTTATTTGCGCATTTCCAGCATGAGTTTCAAAGCATTTGTAATAATACTGTGTCATGTAGCTACTTCGCTTATTATACATAAGAAAGAGGCAATTCGAAAATAATATTAGGTAGGGCAAAACGAAATCCATTATTCTTTTGGTAGATGGCTGTAGTGTCAAAATCTCGTGAAGTACCTATCTAACAATTTCAAATTTATGCCCGTTGTCAAGGAAACAGTTTACGCAAGAAAAATTATTTTGTTGTTTTTTGTTTGGTCCATTCAGTTGTGAGTTACAGGGTGTTAAAAACGGATATCAACAAAGAGAAAGTTGTCGATACAGTTTGCATTATTTTTTGTTTTTTGTTTGGTCCATTCAGTTGTGAGTTACAGGGTGTTAAAAACGGATATCAACAAAGAGAAAATTCGATACAGTTTGCAGGGTTTTTTTTAAAAAAAGGGACATGCAAGACAGGTGTCTAAAATTATGAATGGTGTTTATGGTGTCGATACTGGAACTGCTAATTGCGTTCAATTTTCGTTTCGTCGATTCCATGCAGGCATTTTTGATGTTAAAGATGTACCTGGCACAAGCAGGCCCGTTGTCGAAAATGTCGATAAAATCACATAAATAATCCAAGTTGACCTGCATGTTAGTAGTCGTAGCATCGCCCAGGAGCTAAAGATTGACCATAAAACAGGTTTAACCCATTTGCGCAAAGTTGGATTCAAAAAGAAGTTGATGTTTTGGGTGCCACACAAATGAATACCAAAAAACATGATTAATCGAATTTTCATCTGTGAAGCCTTTACCAAACAGAATGAAATCGACCCATTTCTTAAGCGGATGGTGACTTGGGATGAGAAATGGGTCACATACGTATTGTACGAAAACGATCGTGGTCAAAACGTGGTGAGGTAGCTCAAACGGTGGCCAAACCAGGACTAACGGCCAGAAAGGTTCTACTGTATATTTGGTGGGACTGGAAAGGATTAATTTATTATGACTTGCTTCTGTATGGCCAGACACTAAATTCAGATTTGTACTGTCAGCGACTGGACCGTTTGAAGCCAGCGATTGACCAGAATTGGCCAACAGAAGAGGTGTTGTGTTCTATCAGGACAACGCCAGACCACACACGTCTGTAGTGACTCGCCAGAAACTCTGGGAGCTTGGTTGGGAAGTTTGAATGCGTCCACCATATAGTCTAGACCTAGCTCCAATCTGTTACCACCTTTTTCTTGCATTGCAAAACTTGAGTGATAAAAAATTGGGATCAAGAGAAGATTGTGAAAATCGATTACTAGAGTTTTTCTAGAGTTTTTCGCCAATAAGGAGCAAGACTTCTATGAGAGATGCATTATGAAGCTATCTTTAAAATGACAATAAATTATACAACAAAACGGTGCACATTTGACCCAAATCGAACAATCCGAAATATGTTAAATAAAGTCTTGAATTTCATGCAAAAATAATGGATTTCTTTTTCCCCTACCTAATATAATTTCGAAGTTTTAAAACACAAACACACTCAGAGATTCATCATTATATTATTGCTTCGAGATATTTTTAAAAATTTGAATAAAATAGAGAGATTTAAATTCGCGCGAAATAAATGCGTCACTATTCGTTGTTTACTGTATTGATTAAATATTTTTAAATTATAAAATATAAGGGAGCATGCATTATTAATAAAAAAATCCTGAAGTTATTTCGCTACTGAATTTAGAATAAAAATTTCAAGAATGAGCGACAGTGAAATATGGAAACATTTCAATTAAAAGTGAAACAGTGTACATTTTTCTTTTAATATTAAATAAGAATAGCTATTCTCTTTTACTAGATCCTCTGATTCAATTTATTGTTACATTAAGTAAATAAAAATAGTCCATTGTGTCATGATTTATAGTTTGCTTTTCGTTACTTTTGTTGTATTTGTATATAATTTAAGGTATTCGAACACGTTGAAAATGACTAAATTCGGTCAATACAGATATTTTTGTTTTCTCTTTTATTGAATAGAGCTATCTTTTGGCTTTACAAAACATATTTTGTTTTGTTTCTACTCTACCTAAAGGCCAAGCTACAATCAATTTCATTAAGTTAGAAAAACCGGAAGTGGGTCTTTGATCTACCCCAGAAGTGGGCATTTAAATTACTCGAAATCTATCATGGCGAGTCTGATTACTTAAAATATTACAAATATATTTCTATAAAACTTTTTTAACCTGATATTTATGCTATTTTCTAGAGAATGTATTAAAATATTTCTTATTGTATGAATATTTTTTGAGTTAGGGCTTGTTATTTAAATAATGGTCTCATAAAAAATGTGATTGTTCTTATAATGTGTACTCAATCAACTCTAAAATTTTCAAATTTTAATAAAACATTAAAATTTTAGTACATTCTCTAGATAAATGTATCTAGATTGTTTTGGTAATACTTTTACTAATATAAATTTATTACTTTTTTTTAATTACTTTAAAGTTTTACAAAAATGTTGCTAAAATTTCACTTATAATTGGGATTTTTGTGGGTATTGAGTCCCAAAAAAGCCTTTATAATGTTTAAATATGTTATTTTGTTAAAAAGTGCTCCGAACGTGTTCGGATACCTTAAAGAGCATTGGAAATTAGGTATAAAAATTAGGCATTTACTATACCGAAGACCAATTTCGACAAGTCAAAATACTTCGCAATTTCAAGAAACTGTCGACAGATATTGTCATCATTATTAGTCTAGTTTTCGAGCTTTCTCAAGAACGGCTTCCACAATTGGCTGCATATCGCGACACCTTGTGATTTGACGATATTGGTCGACGGTATAACACATCGTAAGTTATAAAATTAATTTTTGGTAGTTTCCAATCACAAATATATAAAAAAACATAACCAGTTATAACTTTCTATAATTTCAGATGAAGATAACTTCCAGACATGTCCACCGAATCAGTTTCGATGCGTGAACAGTCGATGTATATCAGAATCATACGTTTGTGATGGTGATAATGACTGCGGAGATTGGTCGGATGAAAGCAAATGCCGTAAGTAGATTATTAATTGATTCCTTAGGTATTACCGTAAAATCTGGCGTATAACGCGCACTTTTAACACAAAAATAAGATCGAAACTTAAGGGTGTGCGTTATACGCCGGGCATAAAAACGGTAGCAATAAAAATAACAAAAGATATGAGCATAAAAAATGTACTTCTAGATGTAAAGAAATACTGTTTATTTAAAAGAAATGACTTGCCTTATGAACTAAAAAAGTTGAGTTCTAGAAGTATACTATTTTTCCAAAAGTCTGGGATAATACCTAGAATAAATGACTTCAAAACATAAGAGCAATGCATACTAAAATTTCAGATGTCTTCCTAAAAAAAAGAGGGTCAACGTTATGCGACGAATATACATAAAATTTTAAAAAATTCAGCTTGAAAGTATAGGTGCGCGTGATACGCCGGAGTTTACGGTAAGTACAATTATTTTGTATGATGTGATGTGTGTGCAACCGAGAAAAAAAATTCAAATTAATTGTAACTGAAGTTTTTTGATGTGGATGTTTTAGTAATTCAAAAAGAAAAAACTTTAGATTTAAAAAATTGTGGGTTTTTTGTGATAACAGAAATTACATTGATTGCATTTTGATGCAAGCTACGGAAAATAAATATGTTATGATCTAAGGGAAACTGTTATCACAGAGATTATTTTTATGCATGTGACTATTCATCATTATTGTGTGTTTTTAAGTTACCTGAGAATTCAGCTTTTTATTTTTCTAATTCTTTTGTTAAAATAGGAATGATGAAGATCACTCTTTAAAATTTGGTACAAGACGATTACAAAAAAGTATATCCAACAGAAAGTGTCATGACCTTTAGACTCTGTCGTGAAATATGTAACAATATTAAATTAGGAAGCATAAGTTTTCTGGATCAAACAGATGTTCCGTATTCTTACTAACGGTCCGTTAAAATATTTTAGAAATGAATTACTTTAGATAAATGTATCTCAAATTTTTGGTATCAAGCGTTTAAATTTAATATTTATTATTTTTTTAGAAAATCACAGTTATATATAATTATATTCAATATGGGCTTTCTATATATAACCGAAATCAGGATTGTTTTGCATAATATTATGACTTTTTCATGCATATGAAACTTATCGTTCATAGCGAAGAAGCACAAATTATTTACTTTACAAATTTAGGTATATTTATTATGATTAATCCTTTACTTATTTTTTTTGCGTGTTGTAAATGTTGTTTTCAGACAGTCTTATAGTCTTTATCTGTCTGATATAAAAAGATCCAAATCTATTCCTTTATTAGCATAGATTTACTGTTTAAGCAAACGAATCTTTAATGTATAATCGAATGATAGCATTTTGTTTTACAGAAAAAAAATTTCATGTACTAAAAATGAAGGTTACTTATTTCCTCTTACTTACTTACTCGGGACAGCCGAGCTTACCGAAAGGGTTTCGAGCTACTAACCGACCCTCCGAGAAAGTATTTTATTTATATATTAAACGTAATACACATGCACAAAATGGTTCCGAATGAGGGACCCTCCCTAAAATTCTTGTGAATAAAAGGATGAATGTAAAATACAGTAAAAGTAATTTACAAAAGTGACCCCTCATCGGATGCCAGGTTGTGATTGATTACAAAAATAATAATAGATGCTGTCTCTCATTAATGAAACAAGAAAATCCTTGAAAACGGAATAAAATACACATGGATACCACTCCTTAAGAAGAACATAAAAACAGTGAGGGAAGGAATTCAAAATGAAATAAAGTGAGGGTCCAATTTTTTTTCGATTATATTTTTGGAAAGAGTGCAAGAAACAGTTTCCACGTAGTAACAGATGCGAAGACCTTCACAGAGAAAATAAATAACCACAAGGGCCTGAAATGTGACCAATAGGTGTGGCGTTTGAAAAACTTTGGCTTAATGTTAGTCTGTTGACCGTTAAGAATCTTAATTCAACTTATTAGTTGAAAAATACAGACTCATTCCCCATTTTGTTAAACTAAGTTTAGTTATGTTTTTCTATTTTCTTGTAAATATTATTGCATTTTTTTTTACTTCCATATTTTTTTCATTCTGATTCTTTTATACTGTACTGCTCTTTATTCAGTATGTTATTTAATTATTCCTCATTATTAATATACTTTGTGAATACTTGAATTTATTTCTATAAATCTTTCGTTATACACCACGTTTTACATGGATTTTGATATTAAAAAACCTGTCTATGTGTACGGAATGTTTCTGAAACTTTCTGTGTATATCTTAAACTAAATTACAGTCTCTGTATTTAGTTCTATTGAATTTTACAAACGCAGATTATATCTGTGTAAAATCTTCTTCCTATAATTGTGAGGTGTACATTGTATTTTATATAAAAAAAGAATTATAATAAAAAGTATTTTGACTCGATATTAAATTTAAAAAACATTTTATCTTTTTAGAAAAATCGTTAGCATTGTTTTTAGTTTGAAAAACATTAACGGAATTAGATAAACTTTATACTCGGTTTGAGATATTGTAGTTAAATCCAAATAAAGCTTAGAGTTTCATTTCAAATACCCATACTAAATAGGAAATCCTATGCGAGTCTCTGGAATATATCATATCCATCTAAATACATACTGGAGTGTGTATGCGTTGTTCTGGGATATCACTTGCAATTCCGCGGAGCCATTAATATTATTCGGTACTACGATAGTCAATATACAATATTTGATCATGTTTCTAGTACATGACATTTACAATATAATTTTATTATTTTCATGTGTAGAATTGAATAAATTAGTTTAGTACATTTTATCTTTACAATATGAATCAATACAAACATCAAGAACAGGTGTGTTTTTTTATTTTCTTGTAGGAAGAGCTTGTGGCATCTAATTGGAATTTAAACTTTAGATACGATTGTCTCAGCTAAATTAATAGAAACCCAATTGAAATTTAGACATAATATTCAGTCATATATGATAACTAGTGAACGTGGCTACGATTGATAACAAACTTCAAAATTTAAAATGTTGTGTAGTGCAACCGACGATAAGCACTTAATTGAACAGTAATTTTAAAATTATTAATCTACTGATGAATTAATAGAGTATTACAACAAACTTCTATGTCAAGTAAAAAAAAATAATAGTAAACTTCTTTTGTCCGGACAAAAATGTAGTCTTTTGAAAGAAAATTCCAATTTCTTCTAACACAAATTAATAAATAAAAAGTTTTTTCCCCTGTTGAAATAATTTGCAACTTCGGGGTTTGTTATTCATTAAATGGGGGTTTTTGCCTTCATTTTATTTAGGGAACAGAAAAATTCGTTAAATCGGGGTCCGACTATATATATATATATATACAGAAGAACATTTATCCGAACGTTTATTATCCGGAGCGTCAAATATCCGAACCAGTATTTTTTATATTTTTGTCAACTACATGTACAGTAAATGAAAATGCAAGGAATAAGCTGAGGCCAGATTTAGAAGGTGAAAAAGACTTCAATGACAACCACGGGGACGAGATTACCGACTTCGTTCAATCCATCTCAGGATTTCAAGAATGCGATGAAGATGTAGAAACCTGAATGGCTTACCCAGAAAGCCTTCGACCGTGTGTGGCTTACAGGACTTACCTATAAACTTATTAATTATAATATTCCCCCACCCCTCATTTTACTACTTCACTCCTACAATTCTAATCGTTACTATCAGGTTCGTGTCAAGGATACGTTGTCAACTACTAAATTTATTAACTGTGAAGTGGCGCAGGGCAGTCTACTTGGCCCTCTGCTTTTTAACTTATACATCAACGACATTTCAGAATACACACTCACAAAACTTAACATGTTTGCAGACGATACAGCTGTGCACACAACTTTCAAAAGAATTACTTCCGTCACAAATGCACTAAATAAACACCTAAAAATACTGGAAAAATATTACGACCGGTGGAAAAATCAGCATTAATGTTGAAAAATCTGCCGCCGTATTATTTACTAAAAAAACGCAAAATTCCACCACCACCTACAATGTACAACACAACAATCCCATGATCTCAAAGTACTAAATACCTCGGTATTACGCTTGATAAAAATCTCACTTGGAAAACACACATTCAAAACACGCGTCAAAAATTCCGGAAAATAATGTTTAAATTATTCCCCCTAATTGGCCGGAATTCCGAATTATCTAGAAATAATAAAGTGTTTTTATTCACAGCCGTTATGCGTCCAATTTTATCATATGGGTGCCCAGTGTGGGGATATATACGCCGCTAAAACTAATATTAATATCCTAGATACTCTTCAAAATTCAACAATCCGAATGATCGTTAAAGCCTCCAGGTACATGAGAAATGACGACATTCGGAAAGCCATTAAAATCAATAGTTTTAAATCCTACATTCAAAAAATTGCAAAAAGCTTCTTTAACTCTCTGCAATTTACAAATAATAGTAATATGATAAACTTAAATAGCTATAATCCTCAAGATTCAACTAAAAGACCGAGAAGAATTCTTCTCGACTCTTACAACCCACCTTAAAATCTATATTTAGTGCAATTTTATTGCACAACCTATGCTAAAATTTTATTCCTTTATTTTTATACATCACTTTTAATTTTTTGTCGTATTCCCACCATCTGGGCTTGCCCCTCCCCCTTAGTCATAAATTTCTTTCTGAAAGATTTGAGCAGCCAATGAGAGTCAATATCCTCACCCGCCATGCACCAATAAGAGAGCACCCTTTCAGCTCTCTGCCAAGACCTCAGATTTCCGAATGACCCAGGAAATTTCAACAACGATTGGCTCGTCCAATCAGCTGCCTGCTACACGCTAGCATGACACAAAATATAGTCGATCCACATCTACATTCCGGATATGGGATGGAGGCTCGCTTCGCGAGCTATATGCCCAGTATTCTCACCAAAGTCACCGAAGTCTGAATGGATTACGATGCAGAAGACCGTGGAATTCAAATACTAAATAATGACCAGATTGTGATTTCCGAGCAAGAAGAATTCGACCCTGTCGACGATGAAATGGATGAAGAAGAAGACAACAACGAAAGTATCAAGGGTCCATAAAATGCTGACGCGTTTTCTGCGTTAGAGATAACTATGGGGTTGGTACGAACAACAATCAGAGTGCTGTTCTTCTCAATTACAGTTTCTCAAGAGAATCAGAGACCTTGCAGCGAAAAAATGAAGGTGTACCATGGGTCAGCAAAAAATAAATGATTATTTTCCACAATAAAGGTAAAATTGTGACATTTTGCACCTATTTTGCTCTTTCTTCAAGCACATTTCCCGCATGTGATGATTTTCAATATTCGTACAGTGTCCAGTTTCATATACTACATGAATCGCATTCGGTTATCTGAACGGTGTCTTTTCCTTATTGATTTGGATAAACGACGCTCTACTGTATATATATTAGGTTCGGGGAAAAGGAATCCATTATTTTTGCATGAAATTCAAAACTTTATTTAACATGTTTCAGATTGTCCGATTTGGGTCAAATATATACCGTCTTGTTGCATAATTTGTTATCATTTTAAAGGTAGCTTCATATTGCCTCTCTCATAGAAATCTTGGCCTTTATTGGAGAACAACTCAAGCAATCAAAATTTTCACAATCCTTTCTTGATTCCAATTTCTTATTACTCAGGAAGTTTTGCAATGCGAGAAAAAGGTGGTAATCGTTTGCTGCCAGGTCCAGACTTTATGGTGGATGCATTCAAACTTCCCAACCAAGCTCCCAGAGTTTCTGGTGAGTCACACTACAGACGTGTATGGCGTGGCGCTGTCCTAATGGAACACAACACCTCTTCTGTTGGCCGATTCTGGCCATTTATGGTCAGTCAATAGCTTCAAACGGACCAGTTATTGGCAGTAGATATCTGAATTTACTGTTTGGCCCTACGGAAGCAACTCAATAAATGATTCCTTTCCAGTGCCACCAAATACACAGTAGAACCTTCTTGACCATTAGTCCTGGTTTAGCCACTGTTTGAGCTGCTTCACCGCACTTTTACCACGATCGTTTTTTCGCACAATATTGTCGTATGTGACCCGTTTCTCATCCCCAGTCACCATCCGTTTAAGAAATTGACCGATTTTATTCCGTTTGGTCAGGGCTTCACAGATGGAAATTCGATCCATCATGTTTTTTTTGGTGTGGCCCTCAAACATCTAACTTTTAATCCAACTTGCTCAAATGGCTTAAAACTGTTTTATGATCGATCTATAATAGCTCCTGGGAAATGCTACGACTACTAACATGCAGGCAAACTTCAATTATTTCTGTAATTTTATCGACATTTTCGATGACTGTCGTGGGGCAACTTTAACATCAAAAATGCCTGAACGGAATCGACGAACCAAAATTGCATGTATTTGGCTGTTACAGTATCGGTACCAAAAACACCATTTACAATTTCAGCCGCCTGACTTACATTTTCGACTTTTTCAAAGAAAAACTGTAAAATGTACCGAATTTTCTCTTTGTTGACTTCCATTTTTAACACACTATAACTCACAACTGAATGGACCAAACAATAAACAGAGAAATAAATTTTTTAGTGTGAAATGTGATCTTGACAACGAGCATAAATTTGAAGTCGTCTATTTCACGAGATTATATATATATATATATATATATATATATATATATATATATATATATACGTGTGTGTGTGAAAAATCTTAATTAAAAAGTCGCACTAAAAATCCGAGCTAGAGCTATTGTTGCCAGACGTGAACAACGGTCGAATGATGAAGACGACACATGAGCTGGCACTCACTCTCCAAACTACCACACCACGCCAACATAGAACATGGAGTCACTTTAAATTTAACTTTAATCAGCACCCTTTACACGGTAGGTCTGTAATGATATCAGGACTCGACAACGCCAAGCACGAGTTGTTGTCCGAAATCATTTGAGGGTAAAAAACTATAGCTATAGGTTCAAAATTTCTTTTCCACATTCGAATTACGATAAAAATATAAATTTAATAAGAATTACTTTTCAATCCCTTTCATTGTAATAACCACATTATACATGTTTAATAAATACGTCTTTACAAAATATGTCGAACCAATAAATAGCTATGGGTGCTTTTTGCAATCAATAAACGGAGACAAAAAAAGGAAATTCTCTAGTAACTGCTGCATGAGACAAAATTAAAAATTTATATACT
This sequence comes from Trichonephila clavipes, assembly GCA_019973935.1. Lineage (NCBI taxonomy): Eukaryota > Metazoa > Arthropoda > Arachnida > Araneae > Nephilidae > Trichonephila > Trichonephila clavipes. Next base: position 792,761 of record BMAU01019951.1, on the reverse strand, counting down.
TCCGCATTTCAATAACTGTAATTTGGAGTTTCCGAAACAGCTTCTTTGGATATAACCCTTCAGGAAAATAAGAAATCATAAAAGATTCAGAAAATAACCCAACAAAAGAACCATACCCCCGAACAAATCTATAGAATGTTGCCACAGAAATAGAAGGCAACTAAAAACAAATCATATCACTAAAATGAACTTTGAATCGACGTTTGAAAAATATTTGCCTTGAGCTTAGAAAACGAAAATAGTTTTTACTGCATATTTTCTTCTTTCTCATTTCCATTTTTCCTTTGCTTCTTAAAAAGCATAATAATAACTTTAAAAAAAAAGATGGGATTTTTTATTGATTTGGCACTCACTCCCTTTTGAAAATACAAAACTCAAACGAAAAGTATCGAAAATGTCGATTTGCCAAATATAAAATTCAAAATCCCATGTTTTACTAATGGCCCTAAAGAACCGATATTTAATGCTGCGAATTCTCTTCGTCTTGTCGCCATTTTTTTCAGCATTTTCATTCTTCTTATACATCGCCAAACTGAGGTGAAAATAATAAAACAAAAATGGGAAATGACAAAAGTGTGGATAAAGAATAAATTGAAATGGCGGTGATAAAGATTAAATAATGTGTAACATAGTAGCCAAATCGATTATTTTGTTTGAACGCCAAATCTTCTTAATTGTACCAAAAGGTGGCCATTAAAAAGGGGTTCGAAATCCATTTTTACATTTTCTTAAAAAACTGCTACAAAAGAAGAAAAGTAAACCACTAATGCTGTCGAGGCAGGCAAAAAACAAAGAATGTATTAAACGATAAAGATCTTTTACCTTTATGGTTGTTAAAAATAATTAAACATGTTTTCATTTAGTGTTTTAGTGAGGCATATATTTTAAAGGATATTTCTAAGTGATATAAAAAGAAAATGTTAGTATTTAAGTATTTCTTTACTTTTTGCACTAATTGATTGTGCTTCTTAAAAATTGGATGTTTAAGGAGTATCAGCTTTTTAAGTTATCTTTTTTAAAAAATGTACTTTGATAAAAATATCCAGAAAACATAGGGTTTAATGACGGACATTATTATTTTTAACGGGAAAACTGTTTCTGAAACAGAAAAAAAAAGTCATTTCCTTAAAGTTCAAAAAAGACTTTATTTTATGCAAATATTTTGAACTTAGGAATAAAGTATATATTAGATAGAGAATGTTTTAAATATTTAGATTGTTTTGTATTTTTTATTATTTTAGTCTTTCAAGAAAGATATGTTATTTTCTATTATCCTTTTTAGTGAAACAAATACTTTTCACGTAAATATTTATCATGAATTTTTGTATTTGATCTTAATTTTTTTTAATTCTGCACTAAAAATTTCTTTTAAATTTTTACATGAATATAATAAATGAGGAGTGAGTGAGTGAGTGAGTGTTGATTTTTTTGGCGCAAGAGCCAAGTTTGGCTATACTGCGCCACACATTCGTTAATATAATCTGTGATCTAGACGGGGAAAGAAAGAAAGGATAAATTGAATGACAAGAAGGAGGGTCGAAAATAGAGAAGGATCACTAGGGTACCCCGGGGTCGTGACACCCGCGTTTACCAAAGATAGTAAACCCCTTGGGAAAAGGAAGAGATAACTAGGGTACCTCGGGATTGTGACACCCGTACTCACCTAAAGAAGGTGAGCCCCCTGAGGGGTAATAAATAAGGAAACTTGTGTTGTTACTCGACCACTTGACTGTTATTTTCATACATAAAGCAAAAGCAACAAAAACTCATGAAAACTTTTAAAATTTCATGTGTCTCTGCTATCTTTAATACATAAATCAGCGTTTCTCAAACTTAGAGGTGCGCCCCCCTTTGGGGGGCGTGATAACTCTACAAGTGGACGTGAACATATTGAAAAGTCGAAAACAAAAGATTATTTAAAAAATTATTAATTTACTGAAAGTGAACAAACAAAATACTTTCTGATGTAATAAAATATAGAATACACATTTACACTGATATAATGCACTTATAAATGTATCAGTACTGTACAATGTATATTCTATTATTAATTTAACAATACTAAGTTAGGAGCAAGTTTGATAATTATCAGTGACCCCATGGGCTTGTATTAACACTTATCTTGATAATTTCATACGATTTATAATTAATTCCTTAACTGCCGATTAAAAGTTACGCGATTAGTTCCCCAATGCCACTGTTTACCACGTAGACGAGCGTATTTTGATGTTTTTAGGGGGGAGAAAAGAAATGAATAAGTAAATAATCTGAAATAAGTAAATATTTCACAAACACTGTCAAGGTCCTTTCATTGCATTCCAAAGCCCTCGGAATAATTTTATAGATAGCCCTGCAGAGAAAAGATCGTACTTCGGAAAGACGTATATATACGTCCAGAAAATTAATGATTTGACTGATAGAGACGTTTATATACGTCGGGGGCACATAAGAGGTTAAAATCGTACTGTAGCTTTAGTGTCAAGGTAAAGAATAATTGAATTCAATACATTGTTATTGTATGGAAGGGGTGCGATGAAAATGATGATTGAATAGTAGGTCACGTATATTGAAAGTTAGAGAAGCATTGACATAAATTCAAGTTATAAATGCGCTTAGTTTTCAATATAGTTATCAATTATAAAGAATCGTGTTTATTCAACTGCATGCATTTACTTTGATAATCTGAATATTAGGACTGTTGAATTCTGAGATAACTGAATTTCCATGGAAAATGCTCATAATATTCCTCAATATCACCTTTGATAATCCTTTTGAACTCAATGTCATGAAAAGGATTATCACCAGACTAACGTGCACTTTTCCCTATCTCAATATCATAAAATGTAATAGAGATTAAAAAAAAACATTTTCGAGCTCTCATAAATTTTACGGTCACCCTAACATTTCGGTTACAAAAACTTACAATTTTGAATGGAGTATGTTTTTTTTTAAAAATTTTTTTCACATAAGTTAGCAAAAAATAAATTAATAAACATATTTAGTATCGAATTAGTGTATCTCTTAATTAATATTTTCTTTCATTCTTTACAAACCATTCTACGGCTTATTATTTAAATATATTATGAAGAAGTAGATGAAATGTTTGAAAATGGCCATCAGTTTTGCTTGGGCATGAGATGAAAAGCGCGCAGCAAATTAATTATTCTCTGAAACAGTTTTCTGAAATTCATACATATACTCGTGTGCGTACGTGATTTCAGAAATTTTTATGCATGCGTGTGTGCGTGGGCTTCAATTAGGATATTTTGCAAAAGAGTCATCGCTTCAAAACTAAAGACATGCTCACAGCATAGTACCAATATTATTCTTTAAGGTATCCGACTACGTTCGGATTCGTGATTTTGCAAAAGCGTATAAATGGGTAATATTTATAATTTTTAAGTGTCACTAGATTATAAAACCTATATAAAATTGTTTTAAGAGTATTATAACAAAAAAAAAATATTTTATGTACGATATTTTGACAAAAAATGAACACAGTACGACCCATTTTCAAAACATTCTCCTTTTTATGAAAAATCTATTGTAATAATATTTTGCCTGTATGTAGCTCAGACCTCTGTACAGATTCTAAAGTAGAACTTTTGAAATATATAACTTAGAAGAGGATTTATCCATATTTTACTACAACAGAGGGTAGAAATTTAAAAAAAAAACGCCGATAATTATTTCAATTGGTAGTAACTCTGAAAATAATATAAAGTTCTCAAAAATTCTAGTTCAGACTCTCTAGAGAAGTACTTACTTTATATAAGCAAAGTATTTTATTATTATAGAAGCATTTTTTATAAAAGGAGAACGTTTTGAAAAAAAGTTATTCTAAGTTAATTTTTTCGCAAAAATATTGTATTTAAATATTTTTTGATAATGTACTTAAAACAATTTTATACATGTATTCTAATATAAGTGACACTAAATATCATGAAAATTATCCATTTATGCGCTTTTTTAAAATCACGGTTCCGAGCGTAGTCGGATACCTTAAGCGCTTGGTTAATTTTTTTTTTATAAATATTGTAAATCATCTTTTGGAAATCTTGTGTGAAATTATTTGGAAGGCTAAAAATATTGCAATTTGATTCTTTGAATTGAATGTTTTGACTTTTAAGTGTTGTTGCTTTGTGAGCTGTATTTAATGAAGTGATGGTTTTCTAAGGAGCTTTAAGCTCTTGTCGGTACAGAAATTGGTCTCCTTGTGGAAAAATATTTTGAGAAGAATCATTGTGCTTTGAAAATGAGGAATACAAAATCAACTTAAAAATTCGCTACGTAAACCATCTATACATTAATGTATGGATGGCATTCTTAAGGGCTTATAGCCTATACAACCAAATACCATTTGAGAGGAATCATAATCTTCAGATAATAAAAGTGATGTCGTAGGGCATAGGTTCTTAAACTGTGGTTCGCGGACCCCCCCCCGGAGGTCTCCAGCGCTTTTCAAGGGGTCCACAATGGTAATGTTAAGGTTTCTTTTCTTTTTTTTTTTTGCAGACTGAAAACCTCGTGAAAAAATTGAAAGATGTGCCCTCCTAGACTAGATCACTAAATTTTCCCCAACGAGAAAAAAAATTACTAGAACATGTCCTGCGATCAAAAAAATTAACTTAGTTTTTTTATTGTTTGCAACTACATAGCCCCCATTTTACTACAACATAATATTTTCAAAAAAATATATTGTAGAAATGCATGTGCAAAATGCAAAAACTATCTAAAAAACATAGAACTGGAATTGAGACTGCAGATTTCAAATATTACACCTGATATAGCAGCACTTGTAAATGAAATGCAGGGTCATCCTTCTCATTCAAATTTTTAATTAATATTGTTAAATACATTATTTATTTATTTGAGATAAGTATTTTGTAATATTTTTAATTAAATGTTAACTGTTCTTAAAGGAAAAAAAAAAATATTTACAGTCTGTATAAGCAGCAGAAACAGTCTTAGGATTATTGAAGAACCTTTAAATCATTCACTCATGCGTTGGGAGTCAGAGAGTGGGGTTCAAAATCTTCAGTGTTCGCGATGTCAGGCTAATATATAAAAAGGGGGCAGCGGGAAAGTTTAAGAACCACCGTGTCTTAGGGTATTATTTCCTGCTGATTCTTTTTCCTCACCTGAGTAATAATTTGAAGCAACGTATTTTTTCTCATTGTATGATACACAAGCAACTAAACCCCTCATCTTAATAAATAGCTTCAGATAACAAAGTACCACATTTCATACAAGTATTTTCAACTTTACCATGGACAGCCAGTCATCAAGCAATTATGACGTAAAAAAATTTGTACATCTTTTTTCTGACAACAATTTTACCCGTACATCACATTTAACCATTTTATTTAAATCTACGTCTAAAAACTCAATAGTTAATAGTCATGTCTTAAAAGTATACATTTTGCTTTTGAAATATTTCGCTAACTATCAAGGTACACGTGGATCAGCATACTATTTAAGGTATACGACTACGTTCGGAACCATGATTTTGCAAAAGTGTATAAATGGTATTTATGATATTTAGTGTCACTTAGATTAGAAAATTTATATAAAACTGTTTTAAAAATATTATTACAATAAAAAATTATTTAAGTACAATATTTTGACAAAAAATGAACATCGAATGACCCATTTTCAAAATGTTCCCCTTTTGTGAAAAATGCTTCTATTACAATAATATTTTGCCTGTATATAGCTCGGACCTCTGTACAGAGACTCAGCTAGAATTATTGAAATATATAACTTAGAAGTTGTTTTATCCATGTTTTACAGCAACAGGAGAAATTTTAAGAAAAAACGCCGATAATTATTTCAATTGGTGGTAACTCTGAAAATAATGTGAATTTTCAAAAGTCCTAGTTCAAACTCTCTGGCGAAGTCTTTACTTTATATAAGGAAAATATTATTATTTTAGAAGTATTTTTATAAAAGGAGAACATTTTGAAAAAAAGATCATTCTAAGTTAATATTTTGAAAAATATTGTATTTAAATAATTTTTTTTGTCAAAATGTCCTTAAAACTATTTTATACATGTATTCTAAAATATTGACACTAAATATCATAAATATTGTCCATTTATGCGCTTTTTTAAAATCACGATTCCGGACGTATATATTCGGGTAACTTAAAAATTAAAAATTATAAGTAAATGGTTGCTTAGAACTGAAAATTTATTTATTTAACGAAATTAGGTTTAAAAATGTTGTAAATTTTTCATGGTTTGTTTTAAAGGAGCAAAAAAGATGCATTTGCATTTTCAGTGCATTTGATTCATATCAATAGCTCTAAACAATATACCGTAAAATCCGGCGTATAACGCGCCTCTATAGTTTCAAGCTGCAGTTTTTAATTTTGATGTATATTCGCCGAATAAAACGCCAAACGAAGCCCTCTCTTTAACGAACAAACCTGGAATGTATGCATACAGGGCTTTTACGTTTTAAGTCATTTATTTGAGGTATTATCCCAGGCTTTTGAAAAATAGTATACTTCTAGAATTACAACTCTTTAAGTTCATAAAATAAGTCATATCTTTAAAATAAACAGTATTTCGTTGTATGTAGAAATCTAATTTGCTTTATGTGCTCATCTCTTTTTTCTATTTTTAAAGCTATCATTTTTACACCCGGCGTATAACCTGCACCCGTAAATTTCGATCTTATTTTTGATGTTAAAAGTGCACGTTATACGCCGGAATATTTTATGGTAAGTAAAATATTCACATTTTATGTGCTGTTCAAGTATATTCCATTTTTACATATTAAGTACATAGAGTGCTTAAAATTTTATACGTGATCTTGCTTTTTTGATTGATTGGGAAATTCCTTATATTTATATTGTTAGAAATAATAATATAATAATGATATCTATACTTTAGTAATCACGCCAAGGTTTGTTAAATGCATAAAATAGATTTGTAATTTTTTTTCATATATACATAATATATTTCATATATTTCATTATATACATAACATTTTGTAAGGTATTTTTCAAATTCATCTAATTTTCACGCAATTAGATTTTCCATAAATGTTTTTCATTAAATATTAAGCTTTCCCATTACTGCATTAATTAATTAATACATCACAAATAATTACTCTCACCTCAATTGCAATTTGTGTAATATTTTCATATGCATTAATGTAAACTTATTTGCTAGCCACGTCTTCATGATTAATATAAATAAGCACAGCAATTCTTTAAGAAATGCAAATGGAATGTATATGTATGAAAATGGCTAGATTCTAACTAAGAATGTAAAATAACAAAAAAAAAATATATCGTCTTACTTTTTCCTTTATAACGCAACACGTCAACTTCAATAAAGTGCACTTTCCTTAATACCATGCAAATTTACCAAAGAACGGAGAGGAGACTTCTTTTCCCAAATTTAGAAACTGGCAATGAAGAAGAAAAATGAACCTTGTTTCAAATTTAAATTTAAACAGAAACTCTTTTTCAGCTCTTAGCCATCTAATTTATAACTGTTTGGAATTATTGACGTCAAAGAATTCTTTCCGTTTATCAGTGAATCTCCAATGAATTTGTCGATAAATTCTTCATTTTACTGGTTTGTAAGGAACTCGTGTTTTGCATTTATACGGTCTCGTAACTTTCTCCGAGGAATGAATAAATAACATTTACATCAATTTCTTTTTTTTTTGGAACACTGCAGCCGTTGTTATTTGAAAGAAAAAGAAGGGGGAGGGGTAGAATTCTCATCTGATATGCACTCATGAGTTCAATAGTTTCAATTGTATTGGAGATGTCTTGATTTTAGTGTTATTTTTTAATGAAATACATTTGCAAACGGATTTAAGGTGTTTGTATTTTTAAATGTAAGGATTTGTATTATGTATATGCATTTGTTGTGTATGCCATATAAATAATCTAAAAAAATGTTATCTTTTGACAAATATTATACTAAATGCATATTCATTACAATCGCATTCTCCTTGAACAGTAGCGTAGCTTGGTATTCAAAGACCCTAGTACTAAAAAAGATGAGGGGAATACCTTGGTTGAATTTTATCAAGTAAAAATATATGAATTTGCAAAGCTACAATTTTTGTTTACTACCTTTTATTCTTGGCATTGTTTGCACTTAAACGCTCTATTGAGTTTCTTTTTCTTTATCCCTAATTACTGTTTTATAGTATGCAATACATTTCATATGTACTCGAATACTTACTGACGTTAAAACGAAGGAGAAACGTAATGTGCTACGCGATGAAACGTAGTTGGAGAATACCTGGCTATTTATTTGGGAGGATCGAAATCACCCACCAGACGACTTAGAGCTACAAAATGGTCCACCAAGATAGACAGAAAATGATACAAAAATATGCATGAACAAGAAAATATAATACAAAATTATTATAATTGTTTAAAAAAATTACACCACTCTATTGCAAATACAAGATGTTTATGATTTTTATGAAGACCCTCTAATGGTGTTGGACTTTTTGAGAGCGAGTGAAATCATGGACTTGGTCTAACTTGGCTAGACATGGGGATGAGAAATAACAACAGATACGAGAAGATTGCGAAATATTGAAACAGGAAACTAGTTTACTTTGAATCATATTGTTATTAAAATAGTATGTAACTTGGAAGGAATTGTCTCTTGTGCAAGTATTTTAAGATGTAATAATGAGTATGGTAAGATTTTTCAAGGAACTTTCACGTTACAGTTTAACGAAAAATGAAAAAAAAATTCAAAATAATCTAAACTTTTCAATAACTAAAGTTCGTAACATTAAACAAATAACGGAAATAATTTGGAACCCTATAAGTTCAAAATTGCTTTCAACTGAATTTCCATAATTATAATTATGTTGCAACATTTTATATTTATATCTTAGATTTGGAAGAAGTACTCACATGTTCGACTTGTTTGCTGGTCAGGGTCCTGAGGCCCCCTAAACTTGAGGGCCCCAGTCCTCAGCACCGCCTAGCCCATTGGTAGCTACATTACTGTCCTTGAGAATCTCTCAGAATCATTTATCTACTTCTCAATTACCTTCTAGAGTATATCCACTCACCTTGGTGTGAGGGATTATAGAAGGTCTGTACGCGTAAAAATGGTAAGAAAAATGACCAAAAGATGTTGTGGACAAGCTAGAAGGGTAAAAATGTTTTAGCAGAAAATAGCGTGACATTATATAAATTTGTTAAATCTTTGATTATACACGTTTCTCCAGCATTTATAAAATTAATGATATTCCGTTCCATATTTTTTCAGGTTTTTAATTCAGTATTATCTTGGTTTTCCTAACTTATAGTACTTTAGGCCCTTAAAATTGCTACCCGTGAAGACAACACGCAACAAACGTCAGATTTTCATGTAAGGTTCTTAATCATTACAATCTCAGAACATTTAAACCTCTTAGAGTAGCGTCATTTACAGTCTACATTAAAGGGAAAATAATATAGAGGATTTCTCATTCGGAAATTTCATTCGTACTTTAGTTATAATCAAATTGTATAATGCCCTGTATCAGAAGATTTTCCTAACAATTTGAGTCACTATTTACCCGCGATATTACTTCTCACATCGACCGTCATTTTTTAACCGCCATGCAAATCTGTAGTTGATGGATTCCCATGCAGAACGATGTGCGGGATTTCCTCAAACACTAACTTCCAAAATCACAAACAATTTTGTTCGCCAGGTATTCTGAGACAGAGATCATGAGTCAGAAGCCCGGCTCGATTTTGATACTGTAACATAGTATGTCCCACCTGGGATCAACGTCTTTTTTGTGGAAAAGACATTCACACGTGCATCCTGCAGCTGTACATCGGAAGGTTGAGGCGTGGCCGCCTTAGACCTCCCCCGCGACCTCTTTTTGACCCCCGAGGAATCTATTTCCACCGACCGGAGGATGAAACAAGAGAGCACCAAGAGGGCCGCCCGATGCTCGAGAAAGGCGGATGCTGACCCCTCGAAGGGGGTGGTAGAGAAGGTGAATGATTTGCCCCAGCGGAAGCAGACGGGAGAAAAGAAGATGATGCTTTGACGTTCCGGTGAGTGGTCGGAAAAAGGATTCTCTCCTCTCACAAATTATTGGACTCTAACAATCTTTAAATAAGTTTAATAACTGCAATGGATAATTCTGTAAATAATATACAATAGTTGTGACGTAAATAAATTCAATATTTAAATTAACCAAGGAAACGCTACCGTTATTCTTTTCAAACGTCACAATACATCAACTGTGTGATAATGCCTACAATACCAATACGGTTACCACGGCGACTATTGTTGAGTTTTCATTTGACGCAAACGTATAGTGACGATATGTTTATAGTGTAAGACTGAAATGCGATCATAGACTCTGAAGTGGCGAAATGTGATCTTTTCAGGTGAATCACCACTCGGTGCACAGTTTAGTGATGCACGCTTGCTCATGTGGAGCCACCATGGAAAAAGAAAGTTTCCAGCTTGCATTCGTCATCATCATATGTGTCAAACACAGAGGGTCATTGGGCATTCTCATCCGGGTCACTTTTCATATTTACAAACATACTTTTAAATTTGCATATCCATCCTTATATTTCCTACGTATTAAGTCACGTGATTATAATCCGTCTTAAAATCTCTCACAGTGAATCTGTTTTTCAACAAGACATTTTAAGACCACGTGTTACCAATATTACTCGATATACGAAAAAGCTAGCCTTCGACTATTTCCCTGGCTAGCAATTTCTCCAGATATTACACCCATTCAGGATACGTAGGCACATATTGCCAAAAAATCGGCAAATTACCGCTTTCGAATTCCTGCAATTGGTATGTGTCCACAAAGTTGAAGCAGCGTGGAATGACTAGCGAAGGTTCTACAGACTTGGAAGACGGACCAATGTGCATGATTAACTTGATTACCAAACAAACTAGATTTAGTGGCAGAAGAGGTAACTCCTGGGCTTGTTACTACAAAACAACTATAAATTATAATCATATCTTTTTCCGCACAGAGATATCTAATTTTCAAAATCCAATACATATTTAATTTATTTCCTAACATTAAATTTGAGACTCAAATAATTAATTTTCAGGGGTTTATTTATTTTTAAGCTGCAAATATTATTTGAGCTGGAAAGTTTTAAAATAATATTTTGTATCACAGAAAAAGAGAAAACCTCTAACACTTTTTCTATACTTATTCATTTTTATTGCATTAATTTTCTTAAAAAAGGAGTTTTTTATGTATTGGAATATTTAAAACGCTTTGTTGACTCAAAATTCGCTAGGGAGACAAAATTTTCATAATCGCCCCCCTCCCTTTACTTTGTAACAAAAAAGAAAAAAATCACACACGTTTTTTTAATCTTTTTTTTTTTTAATATTTTGAAAATTTGTTTAAATATTTTTACATTTTAAAAAAAGTATTTTTAGTGTTTTTCAGAGAAAAAGTTTCTGTAAGACTTAAATATACTTCTCCTTCTTTGTTAATTGTTCTCTTGAAAAAAATAAATAAAGGAAATTATTTATTTTATGCGTAAATTTGAGTAAAACTTTAAAAAATATCGCTTCAAACTTCAAAACAAAATAAATAGCTTGAATATACATGAAGGTATGCGACTTAGAAATTATTAATTCAAAAAATAATAAACAATTTTTACGAAAAAAATACCATTTATTTATTCTATAAAATTATTATTCAGATCAATCACACTGAATATAATGATAGAGAGCATAGGAAAATGGATTTATTTCTTGAAATACCATGCTGCCTTAAAGCTCATAACTAAATCTGTTACGATGCATTATATTTCCTACCATTAATCTTTTATTAACAGTTTTTCATGCTCTTATTAACTAATAAAATTAAATTCAACAATTTATGAGAGGAAATATTGTACTGTATACGAGATATAGAAGTATTTAAAAAATAAAATTAACTATTAATTGTTACATTGCTTCATTTTTTTTCATTACGAAGCATATAGAATTTCGAAATATGATGAGCAAATAAGTGCGCAAATAATTATATACACCGTAAAGTTTGGCATATAATGTGCAATTTGAACACAAAAAATAACATCAAAATTTACGGTTATACGTCGGAAATAAAAATGAAATTTTTAAAAAAAAAAATGAACATAGAAAAAGGTTTGACTTCTATATGTATCAAAATATTGTTTATTTGAAAGAAATGGCATTATTTATAATCTTAAAGGGTTGTAGTTTTATACGTACACTATTTTTTTTCATTAAGATTGGAATAATTCATCGAAGAAATAACTTTAAAACACAAGAGCATTGCGCACGTACATTTCAGATTTCTTCATAAAAAAAGTGTATGCACGTTATACGGCGAATATACCTAAAAATTAAAAATGTGTGTGCGTATCAGTGTTAACACACGGTAGAAGTTAACTTCTTCGGCTTATATGCATTGAATTGTATAATTAAGTTTTATTTTAAAGTAATCATATAGAATTAACAAATTTATTATTATCATTATTATTTCAAACTGTATTTAAAAAAATAATTAGGATGGAAAAGGTATTATAAAAAAATTACATTTTTAATACATAATACTAAAAAAAATATTGTATACTTTTTTATAAAAAAATATCATTATTATTAGTCTATTAGCATTATGCTTATAGGTGTTTCAGTACATATTTTTGATATCAAAGGCTTGTGGTAAATAAAATAAGAAATGTAGGTTTTGCACTCAATATCATTTAAGAATCTCGAAAACACTGCATCAATCGGAGTGTTAGATTTTGTTGTCAATATTATTCTGTTATTTTGTAGAGATAAGGCGAACTTGTCTTTTTGCGTCTTAATTTTTCCTCTATTTGAAGTAAAACTGGAAACTCGAGCCATATTGTCTTAACTAATCCTTCATCGTTTGTTTCTACATGAGAGAGGAAAAATTATAAATAATTACAGAAATTTTAATTTTATTAATGGTAGCTTAAAACGGAATGAGTGATTATTTATTTAGGTCTGTCTCAGAATCATCACAAGGCGAATCTGTATATATAAAGGAGAAAAGCGTCTTACTCACTCATTCATCCATTCACTCACTCACTCATCGCGATATCTTTGGAACTATTAAATTTACAGACTTGAAATTTGGTAGGCATGTTCCTTTTATGGAGTAGAGACCCGCTCAGAATGGATTTTGCAAAAAAATTGATCCCCAAGGAACGTTGTGAGGGCTTAAGGGTGTTACAGAAGAACATTCTCATTTTTGAAATATTAGACTTACAGACTTGAAATTCAGTAAGTACGTTCTTTTTATGTAGTAGAGATTCTCTACGGAATGTATTTTGCAAAATTCAACCCCAAGAGGCGTTTGAAGGCTTAAGTTGAGTTATAGCTTCCTGTTTTGAAACTATTAGACCTAATGAAATTTGGTAGGCATGTTCCTTTCATGGAGTAGAGTTCCTTCTAAGAACGGATTTTGCGAACATCGATTCGATTCATATGGGGGAAGGAGAGGGGAGTTATTGGGGTGCATTTGTGACGAATCAATACGGCACATTTCCACTAATACTTTTAAGCGTTTTGGGGGATTGTAAATTCGCGTATATTTCCAACCAGCTCTAAAAGAAGAAAATGGGATATGCAAATGAATTAAGGTATTTAAGGAGAGCGTTGTAAGTTAGCAGATAGAAGATGATTGAGCCAAGAGAAGTAGTGACGAAGTTAAAAGGATTCAAGTGGATTGTGTGATTAGAATGTTGCTGTCATTATTCAGTGAAGTAGAATTAGAAGGATTGATCTAACTTGAGAGAACGACATTAGAGCCAGGTGATATTTTATCCTTAGTTCATTTGACTACAAGAGTTAATATATAGTAAAGTTAGTGTAAGATTAATGAAGAATAGTAATTCTAATTGCGTTGTCTCTCGGACCTTCTATTCCGGTAAACCCGTTCGATATTGAGCTTAGTACTTGATTAATTTCATATTTTGTAATTTAATTTAATAGTAAAGGTAAATCCCTTTGACGTAGATATATTGTTTAATATTTGTAATTAGAAGGTTTCTAATTGAATCTATTGAATGAATATAATTTGTTATTATACAAATTGGCGTCTGGTCATTCTTTGCCTCAAGTTAATCTTAGTGTTCAGGATGGAATCCAGGGGGGTTCTCACATATTGATAAAAAAAATTCCATTCTCTTACTACTAGACCTACAGTACTGAAATTTGATTCGCATGTTACTTTTGTAGAATTGGAATCCGTTAAAAACGAATCTTACGGAAATCGACTCTCAAAGGAAATACGGGGCTTATTAATAAAAAAAAAATCTGCGTTTTTGAACTATTAGATTTAGACTCTAAATTTGGCAAGTATGTTTATTTTGTTGCGAAGAGATCCACTAAAAAAGGGATTTTGCGAACATCTACTTTGGACGAGACGGCTACGAACGCGTAAAAGATAACTCTATTTCAATTTTCTAAATTAAATATATATATATATATATATATATATATATATATATATATATATATATATATATATATATATATATATATATATATACATTGTTTTTATCAATAGTTTGTTCCCTAGTTTTTATTCTCAATATCTTGATTTAATACAGACAAATAATAACTATAAAGTAAATTTTCTTGCTATAGAAATTAAATTAAAAGATAATGTAATATTACTAATATTTATGACAAAAGAGAGAGAATTTAAATTCAATATTATAAAAGTATTTCATTGGGAGGGTAATGTACATATTTCTATATTCAGAAATATTACTATTGATTACATACAACGTAATAAATTCCTTTTTCGAAAAAAACAAAACAAATATATATATATAAACATTTCATTAAATATTGCCTAAGTCAAAAATACTCAATTAATTTTATCAGTAGTTATTTGTATAAAAAAATCATAAATAGTAAGGTTAAACATTCCTTAGAATATTAATAGATTATTATTATAAATTTATCATTTTTCCTATATAGATATAGTTACCTGCATATTCAAATTATTGATAAAATTACTTCTCTTCGTTTTATTTTAACCATAGCTATTTAAAAGAAAAATATTTAAATATATTTATAATTCTAGTGTTCCTCACAAGTAACACAGTAGTATTTATACATACTATTTAATTACTTTATTTCTATTAGTTTTATACTTTTGCTAAGTGCTACTATTCAACCATTCCCATGCCTTGAATTTGTGTTTGGGTCCAGAATTTGGCAAAAGCTTGTTTATTGTACTCCGATTTAGCACGGGCTATGCATTTTTAATGCAATTTTTAGGTAAGTTACTTTTTTCTTGTAATGGATTTAGATATTCTATCAATTTTATTTTCAAAGAGTTTTGCTTAGCGTTATTAACAGTAAGGTGGAAGGTTGGCTGGCCAAAAAACATGTTCAACCCCACTTTTCTATGAATAATCTTAAATATAAGGGCTGTCCTAAGTCAGCAATGTTTATAATACTGTAGCATTCATATATGTACCCGTATATTTTAAATCCTATTATTTTGAAATTTCTCTAATGTATCTTTTCTAAAATCTTATGTCTTGTTTATTTTACGGGTTTTTTTTTTTTTTTTGCTTCAGTTTTAATGATTATTGATTATTCGTGTCTAAATAGAAGAGAATTTAAACTATATATATACATACATATATACATATACATACATATATATATATATATATATATATATATATATATATATAAAACATTATAACAACAAATTCATGAAATACGCAGCAAAGAGGGTGGGTAATGGCTAGTAGTTATATAGTTAAATAATAGTGTGAAGCAGCTGTTTAAGACTACTGTTCTTAACAAAGTAAAAATAATGTTTAATGATTACTGAGCAATCATTAGTATAAAAACATTTATTTGCATTGGATGTAAAATAAAAAATTACACTATTACGAAAATAATTTACTCTAAAAAAATATATGCATTTGAATATAAGAACTATACAAAATTATATTCTTAACTTTCATTTTTCAAAATCATCTTACTTTAAGGAAACATTATCTGTTAAAAGCGATTATATTCTTTAACTATAAGATGTAGCAATTTTCCATTATTACAATTTTAAGCTAAAAATCAAATAATAAACACACGTAATAAAATTTATCTTTCTTTGGAATTTTCAGACGCGTTTATATTAAATTCAACGAAATGGAAAAATCAAAAGCCGGAAGTTTCAAAATCTGTTCACATAGAGAGGTTTCTGGAATTTCTCCGAGTAAAATGCGGGTTATTCGTAAAGAAAGAACTATAGTAAATATTTATTTTAAGAACTTCTTAAAATTAATATTTTCGTTTATAGAAGACTCAATTCAGATCAATGCTTCCTATGTAAACATGGTCTTAGCGTGTGTCTACTGAGATTACAATAATCGTCATTCGCAAATACCTTTAACATTTGGTTTCATTCAATAAAAGGAACATTCTTAGAGACAGTTTCCACAGATGTTAGAAATACGGACTGCAATTCTCTTCCAACTGGTACTTTAACCAACTTTTCCCTCTTCTTAATTTTAATCCTTGTCTATATAAAGTCTCAACTTTTCTCTTCCCAATGAACTCATTGAAGCTATAAAATGTTTTCTCCCGTTTGTAAAATTAGATTTAAACTTTTCGAATGTTTCAGCCATGATTACAATTTGAAATACTTTCTAGTTCTTTGCATATAAAAAAGTATTGAATACTTAGGACCCTTGAAAAGCTCAAGGTTACATCAGTAAGATAAAGGTAACTTGATCAAACAACTTGAGATACTAGAAATAATAAACTGAAAAAAAATGAAACTTACTGATATTGAAATTTAGTGTTCATTTATCAGTCTTCATGAAATTTATTTATTTACTTTTGATATAAAAACAAATTTTAAACTTTTTATTCAACAAATTAATAATGTACCTTCAAAAAATAGGTAAGAATAGTTGGTTTTGAAAATAGCTCCCTTAATTTTTTATGCCTCCCGTATGATTTTCCTCCTTCATTTCTTTATCTTTGAGTATAAAACCCTGTCTTATTTGTCTATGTTTTAAAACTAACCTGAAGTTTTATTCGAAATATTTTCGTATTGTTTATTTTTTGAATTTACGGTGGAAAATGAAGGAAAGAACATTGGATGTTTAAAACTTCAAAGCGCCTTGTTTTGTCTAACAAATATCAATACAGGGGAAAAAACCATTCAATATATTACGGACAAAAATGTGTTTGTTATTTATACTGAGAGACTGGGATGTTTTATGGCATGTGTCAACTGGGGTTGGGCGTCGATAAAAGCATTGTTGAGTTCCCGACTCAGCCTCAATAAGATCATGTTTTGAATAATTTTAAAGATCGAATGTTATTCCCGGGAATATTCTTAAAAGAAAAATTTTATGAATTTTTTTTAAATGAAAATTTTAAACTATAGGCAAGTTAACAGACAACAGTGGCAATACTGCATTGTAAGATGATGATCGTTGTCCATGTCTAGGCATAGGCCTGGAACTATAAATCATCATTACTCATTTAATAGAAATCAGGGCCATTTTTAGCTTCCTCGGCGCCCTAGGCACTTTATATTCTTACGCCTCTTGACTATTTTCAAAGCACACCTTCCTTCAGTTCTTTCCTTGCCAGTTTTGGTTCGTGAAGGATTTTCCCTTAATTCTCTTCTTCTTTTCTCTTTGATCATTTTTTCTCTTTAAAGAGTCTTTCCATTATCCACCACCTATGGATCATCCGTGTCCTGGACTGGCAGCCGTAAGCAAAATATAGGGGCATATGGTTAAGGCACTCTTATTCATTTTTTACCTTACAGTACCACGGACCACCCTTTTGTAAACTAACACAGTATATTAATGAAATCGTTTGTAATTACAATATGTAGTACATATTATTGTATGAACTCTTTTCAACTTGTTAATTTGATCTTTTTCATCGCTTCACTATCTTTTACTTTTAGACATTCTTATTCTTTGTTGAGTCGCTGTCATTGTACTTGCACGAAAAAGGTTTCATTGCAAAATCATTAATGACATCATTCTAATCAATCTCCATTTTAATATCATTTTAAGTGCACGTTAACATCAAATTGTTAAGCTTTTCATTTTCCGTAGTATATTTAATTTTAGTCTTTACTTTTTTATGGGCAGAAATGCTTTTCTCATAACTTGCTAGGTGGTGGAACATTTTGATATTTTCTCTTTTTTCACCCTCCAATTTTTTGCGCCCCCAAATCTATTGCGTCCTAAGCAAGTGCCTAGTATGCCTAAGCGGAAAAGAGTCTATGATCGAAATACAGCAATTGGTTGAGTAAATTTGTGCCTAGGTATGCGAGATTGTGAGTCAATGCGCGTTTATTTGCTTCTCGTAAGCGTTTGTACATGTATTTTACAATGTATGCTTTATAATTTTTACTTTTAAGGGTCACAGGTAGGGTCTGCTTTTGCACAAGAGCCTAGGGCCACAATAATTCGTAAGATGTCTCTGGGCCCAAAACCTCAAGAATTCTTAAGAATAGAGATTATCTTTCAATGTGACACACTCCTTAGCCCGTCTTAGCATTAGGCAGCTGTGCCCAGACCACAACAGGGGCCTCGTATCGTTCTCGATTCAGCCTGAATGAGAAAATGATTCGAATAATTTCAACAGTCATATGTATTTCCTGGTTATATTCTTCGAAAAACTCGGAATTTCGGACTATATGTCAACTGGCTACATGTGATGACCATCGTCCATGTATAGGCCTGGGCCTATCCCCATGCAACTTCATTACTCCTTCAGTCAAAAGGTGGCAGTTGGTCAAGCCGGTTTGTGCCATTGTAAGTTATCCACATTTATTTGTTTCTGGTTATTGTCTAAGGAGTATTCTGTGACGGGGCTTTATCGCGTCTTCTTAATAATACTTTTGGGGAATCTTTGGGGCCGGAATGGCATTTCAATCCAACCATTTCAAGAAGAAAACTCGATATGCAGATTAGCATAGGAAAATATGTAATAAATATTAAATAATTTTTGCGTTGCGCACGATATTTTTTAAAATAGCAGCCTTTGATGTATATAACTTTGTAGAACTAAAAAATGTACCATAGTCTTTAAGCCCGACATCATTAAAGAATAATATATCTTTTGTATTTAAAAATATATGAAAAAATATTGAAATTTTCTTAAAAATTTTTAAAAATGTATTTTTTTATATTTTTTTAGAAGAAACACGTATTATTCTACTAATATAAAATTACTACAGTGTAATAAGGATACATTTAAATTTATACATCATTTTATTGCTAGCAATTAAAGCTAATATTTTAGAAAATAGCATGCGCAACGCAAAAATTAATATTTCTAATTTTCATATGTTAACAATTTTTAAAATTATGATTATATTTTAAACACTAGCTGGTATACCCGTTCTTCGCACGGGTGAATTGAAAATTTAAGCAATACAGACTGAAGAATAAAGAAGTTTTTAATGAGTTAATTTTACGTGAATTGTAAATTAAACAACAACAAAAAAACTTTTTGCGTATCTCATCTGAACAAAAAACCATGTTTGCTAAATTTTAAGTCTGTAGATATAATAGCTGATAAAAAAAATTTTTATACTTATAACGCCCCGTAACTCTCTTGTGGATTGATTTTTGAAAACACCTTCCCTCTGTTCAGCAAAATTAACACATTGTTACAAATTTTGTGTAATAAACGCATTAAAATAATGTAAATAATTTGTATCTGGTTGTGTAATACGTTAATATTACTTTCTGATGCATTTATTTTATGTTAAATAGCTGTTTCCCGCGACTTTGTCCACGTGGAATTTAACAAAAAAGTGTTTATTCAATCGCAGAGTTTACGAAAACTTAATAATTACATATTCCACGTAAAGAAATACCTATGCTATAAGTATAATGCATTCTTCTTCTTTGTGAATCAATGTTTCTCTTTTGATTTACTTTTTTTTCTTTTGTTTTTGTTGAGCAAAATGTGAGAGGGACGCATGACCTTTGATACTGTCGATGGGGTGAGCACTGTAAAATCATTAGGATCAAAGGACATGGACGCGAAATTACCTACAACCTAATCAAACAAAAACGTTTAATATAACTGCTAGAAATCGTTGAGACAGAAGGCTCACGAAATAATATAATCCCTATTGAATAAAAATAATCCCTATTTGAATCGGATATTGTTCATTGGTTTTAATTTTATTTCCGTGGAACCCTAATTTATTTTTTTAAATAAAAGTAGCCTAAGTTACTCCTTATAACATCTGCCGGTGAAAGTTTCATCAAAATTGGTGCAGCTCTTTCAGAGATTAGCCGGAAGAAATATAGAGACAGAAAGACAAAAATTTAAAAAATTGATTTTTTCATATAAGTACCGTATATACTTTTAAATACACTTAGTAAAAAGCTGTTAATTTCAAATTACATACAGATACTTCATTTTTATGTATATGTATAAATATTGCGCAGGTTAAATGAAGTTATTTACAGCTTTGAATAAACTTACTTAATTTAAGGGTGTAAGTGCACTTTTTCACCTAAAACGTAATTAAAAATATTTATTTTAGAAACAACTTTCTACGTACTTAGCTAAATAAAACAACCTGTTGGCTCTGCGATCACCCCCCACACACACACACCGCACACTCTAACTTGTACAATCACTCTTGCAAGACAAACATTTATTGTGACTGCTTTGTGCAGTGTTTGGCAATGAAATGAACAATAGATGTACGAATTGGCTTACATCTATTTAAATGCGGAGCCTTGCGAGAAGTCAAATGACGTAAACCCCCAAAACTTCCTGATTTAAGTTTAAATGCTGTCTAAGTTATAGAAAAATTGATGTTGCTCAGTGTTTTTGAGAGAGAATGAAATCATTGGAATGATGCAACAGTTCAAAACAGGTCTTAGTAACAGTAGGGTGAAAGGAATCTGCAAGCGCGGGGGGATCGTGACCTTTGACACTGTCGATGGGGTGAGGACTGGGTAAGGTGAAACGAAGCCGCAAGCAAGATGTAAGTGAAGACTGTTAAAATCATTAGGATCGGACATGAACGGGAAATATCGCGAGTCTCAGTAACCTTATCAAGCAAAAAAGTTTGATATAACTGCTATTAACGTTGAGACAGAAGGCTCGCAAAATAAAACAATCCCTATTGAATAAAAATAATCCCTATTAGAAACGAATATTGTTCACCATTTCATTGGTTTTAATTTTATTTTTGCGGAACCCTATTTTTTTATTATTATAAAAGTAGCCTAAGATATTCCTTATAACATTATGTATCTGCCAGTGAAAGTTTCGTCAAAACTGGTTCAGCCGTTTCAGAGATTAGCCAAAACAAACAGACTGACAGAAAGACAGAGATAGACAGGCAGACAAAAATTTTAAAAATTGATTTTTTCATTAAGTACCGTATATACTTTTAAATGCATTTAGTAAAAAGCTGTTAATTTCAAATTACAAACAGACACTTCATTTTTATTTATATGTATAGAATAGATTTTTACTTTTCTGAAACCCCATTCACTTATAAATAATGTGAAAAAGATTCGATTTATTTAAATTTAATTTCAAAGAGTTATATGTATTTGAATGTTGTTTATATTTTCAGCCTTCGAGAGAAATTTAACACCCCTGAGATTTCTTAATTATTTGACGTATCAACATTTAAAAACACAAAAATTATCCACAATTTTTTACACACCTAAAAATTCATATCAAATTAGCAGGGAAATTCCGCCCTAAATAGGAAGCCAAAAATTTCCAAATTTTTCCAACATGATTGCTTTTTTTTCAATTGTCTTGAAACATATATTGGAGAAGATAGTGGATATATTGTACTCGTAAGGTAGACTTCAAACGCGATAGTAAAATATGAAAGTGTAGATTAATAATTAAAAATTCCTTAAATAAAGTAAGTGTTTTTAGAGTAAGCAGGAAACAAATATATAATTGGGATATTACTCTAATATATCAGTTTTATCTTTTACAAAAAGTTAAAATTTATTGTAAATATTTTCCAAGTATCCGAGTTTTGTATAACTTATTTAAGGTTTCAAATTGAGTATATTATATATCTATAATATTTTGGATACACATATAATATTGATTAATAAAATTTTAATTTACTGTATAGAAGCTGTTTAATTATTGTATAAAGGAACGTAAAAAGCTAAACATTTACTAGATTATTTTTATAGAAAAGTATACAAATGAATAATGCAGTACATTTTAGGCTGACTTTTCTTTATAAAAATGCAATTATTGAACTGAATATTTATTTTAAAGAAATTACATGCCCTAAAAGAAAACTGCTTAGAAGGTTACACATGGATAATGTATTTACTTTAAGGTATCCGACTACGTTCGGAACCGTGATTTTGCAAAGTGCATCAATGGATAATTTTCATCATGTTTAGTGTCACTTAGATTAGAATATATGCATAAAATTGTTTTAAGGACATTTTGACAAAATGTTTTATTTGAATATAATATTTTGGCAAAAAATTAACTTAGAATAATCTTTTTTTCCAAATGTTCTCCTTTTGTGAAAAATGCTTCTATTATAATAATATTTTGCCTGTATATAGCTCAGACCTCTCTACAGAGGCTGAACTAGAATTTTTGAAATATATAACTTAAAAGTGGGTTTATTCATATTTTACGACAACAGAGGGGAGCAATTTTAAGAAAAAAACGCCAATAGTTATTTCAATTGGTGGTAACTCTGAAAATAATGTGAGTTTTTCAAAAATTCTAGTTGAGTCTCTGTAGAGAGGTCTGAGCTATATACAGGCAAAATATTATAATAGAACCATTTTTCACAAAAGAAGAACATTTGGAAAAAAGATGGTTCAAAATTAATTTTTCTCCAAAATATTATATTTAAATAAATTTTTTTTGTCAAAATGTCCTCAAAACAATTTTATGCATGTATTCAAATCTGAGTGACACTAAATATCATGAAAATTATCCATTTATGCACTCTTTTAAAATCACGGTTCCAAACGTAGTCGGATACCTTACCGATTTTGTGCGGCGTGATATATTTAGGAAATATTTATGAAAAAAAATAATAATTCATTCATATTTATTCATTTTCTGTTATAGAGTTATTTTATTATTTTCATTTTGAGATCCACTGAAAAGTTAATCACAAATAACGCATACACAATAAACATACCTTCAGTTTTAAAATTTAAATTGCTTTCCGATTGAATCTCACTCATTCGAAAAAGCAAAATTAAACCTTCTGGCTCGGAGATTCCGCTCTATAAAATGCGGGCTCATCACAAAGAATGGAAATGCTTGCTTATATTTACTTAAGAATTTACTAGTATTAATATTTTCGCTTATAGAAGATTCAATACGAATAAACACTTTATGTGTAAACACTGATTCTGCGTATCTCTTTATTGAGATTTCTATTAAACGTTCTAAAACGTTTTTAATATTATATCTCGGTAAATTAAACCAGCGATTTCGGGGATATCTCTAAGAATAGATAGTTTTGAGAATTGCTGACTTAAATTCCCTTCCATTTTATGCCTCTGGCATACTTTTCCCTTCTCATGACCTTTGTGCATGTAAAGGACCGCCTTTTTACGACCCAACGGGCATTTACCGTGGCAGTAAAACTTCGTTTCTCTCGGTTGTAAAGCCAGCCTGCAACATTTCGAATGTTTCCATCATGATTGCTTTTCGAGTTGTGGTGTTCTGTGAACGCTGAAAGGGATAGTGTTTGTTTCATGGCTCAAAAAGCCATGTTTTTTCCAAGGGAAAAAACATTAGCTTGAGAGAGAAATACTGTGCAATGCAAATAATAGATAAATGTAGACATTTTATTTTTGTAGGCATTGGATGATTTTGTTATTAAGAGACATTTATTATACCTGAAGTATATTTTATGTAGCATCTAATTAATTAAACTTCCTTTCTAAAAATTTTAACTATATCATTTAATAGCATGAAATAATAGAAATAAAAAAAAATCTAGCATTCTGTTTTTGTTGTAGCTTTAGTTGAAAATATACTTAAATCTTTTTAAATATGCTACTACAGTTTTGATATGCTTTTATTTCACTGAAGCTTTTTTAAAGAAATCTTTAATTTTCTAACTTACCATTTCTTAGAAGTACAATTACATTTATATGCTTAATCATTGTTCCGCAAAAATTATGAATATTCCGTGTCGACGTTTAATAAAACGTTGTTTAAGTATATTTGAATTTACTTTTATATCCAAAAAATTCAATGCACTAGAAAAGGGCGGCACGTGAATTAGATTTTGTTTTCGTAAATACAATAAAGGATTCAGCATTAAAAGTCCCATCTCCAATAGCTCCTCGTGCTGCTTCACAGTACGACATAAATCAAATCAATTAAAAATGGACTATAACATTTCAGGAGATTTTAATCTTCCAACTTATTTTATCAAACGAAACACACGTTGTTCTTACATTAAAATTCACACATATTATTACAAATAACACATTAAAAATTTAGAACTAACGTCAGACATTTCGATTTTAATGCAATGTTATCGATTTGAAAATCTGAATTTTAAGAACATTTAATCTTGAAATCAATATAAAAATTTCAACTCAAATTATTTTTTTTGCGTAATTTAATATATTCAACTATTTCATTTTCTTGATTTGTTTATTTTACAGTCGGACAGTTATTATTCAATATTAATGTAGCTACTATGAAAAGAGATTAAAAATTTGACTCATTTTTTATGTGATCGATTATTGAATGTGTAATTTAAAATATGGAACAATAAACTGTATTATCTTTTTCGAATCAATGTTAAGTGACAAGGATTGCATCCGATGCAGATCTCACACTTACACAATTTTATGTTCAAGCTAAATTAATACCACATTATTATTGAAGAACTTCAATATTGCTGGCGCCAGTTGGCGAGAATTCTTTGTATAGATTGCTCCGAGCCAACTGTTGTAACCTTTTGTAGTCAGTTCGAAAAGTGTAGCGATCCTATATGGTTAGGATCGGTTTTGCATATTAAAAAATGTTAAATTTACAGTCCATTTAGTTATTTTAGTCAACAAATATAAAAGTGCTTTTTAATCCAAGGCGAAAATTGATCAAAGGCGTTGGTGTATGATCACAGCAATGGAAATATTTCAAATAATGATCGGACATCTTAAGAATATTTAATTTATATGGGTTACAGACTTGAAAGAACCCAATCTTAATATTCATCAGTTTATTTTTGCGATGTAGTCAGAAAATGCTAAAGCTATGTTCCATAGATATTTTGGGAACAGTGGCGCACACAAAGGGGGGGGGGGGTCTGGACCCCCCAAAGCCCTTTATTTTTTTTCGGATTGATTATAATTCTAAGTACATAGTACGTAAAATTTAACTAAGTATTTGTTATTAATGATTAATTTTATTAATTAATGGTAATTATTTATTTAATAATTAGTTTTTTACTGTGTTTTTTGTTCCCGAAAATCGACAAAATCAAAGGGAGCATGATACAAGAATGGTGAACTTTCGACCCGGACCCCCCTCTTGAAAAAATTCCTGTGTGCGCCTCTGATTGGGAACAATTATTACAAAATACTGGCTTAAAAAACAGGATGTTTTTGAATTTAAAAGTATCAATACGAAAACACAGAATGCTTTGTAAATATCAAGACTAAAATAGGTAAAATATTAGCAGAAACTATATTCAACATTTTAGTAGCTGTGTGTAATTTATTTTGCACAAATAAAAAAAAAAGCTTTCTTTTTTTTTAAGTACTCTAAAAATCTTTATTTAAGGGGGAAACGAAAATGAATTTGGTATGTTTACAGTTGAAATATTTGAAGATTTTAAATTTACAGAAATATAACTAAAACAAATTTTTAAAATAACTAAAACAAATTTTTAAAGGATTTCATATATATATTTTTGATTATTTTTTCAAGAAATTGTAATTTACTTCTATTTTCTAGTAGGATACTTATAAATGTGTGTTCAAAAATTATAATAAATTAACTGATTTTTTAATGTTTTTTTATCTGTAATTCTTTTTTGTCAAAGTTTGACTTAAAATTCATTAACATCATTTAGAGTAAACTATTGTACAATAATAAATTAATCGTGTATAAGTATAAAAATCCATTCTTAAAAAATAAAGATGTTTAAAATTTATTTTTTGAGAGTGGACCATTTCATTAGTCCAATAAATTAACATTATTTTTATTAAATAAATAAGCCAATGAATAAATAAAAAGAAGCAATCCGTAATTAAATAGATTAGTATTTACTTAAAGTTTCTCATTAAATAGGAAATATTGTAATAGAATATAAAAGCAAAAGTGGAATTCGAAATTCGACAAAAATTCAAAATTGCTCATACCAGCTTAAAGATAATTATTAAAAAGAATAATTGTAGCAAATATTTATTTAAAAAAATCTCTAAATCAATATTTTCGTTTATAAATAATTCAATCGGGAAAAGTACTTTCTGAACAAACACGAATTTCATTGATCTTTCTATCTTTGTACATCATAATTAACTATTTTAAAATACATTTAATATTTTATCACGGCAAATTAAACAGACGTTTCTAGGAAATTTCGAATATAACTAGTTTTCAGAATTTCCAACTTAAATTCGTTTGCATTTTACGTCTTTGACATACCTTCCTTTCTCTCTACTTGTGATCTTTGTATATCTGAAGGCCCCTCTTTTTTTACGACCCAATGAACCATTTACTGTAGCTGTAAAGGTCCCCTCCCCCCGGCTGTATAGTCAGCCAGAAACTTTTCGTTTCGACCATGATTGCTTTTCCAGTTCTATTGAAATGTGTATGCGGGAGAAAATAGATATATATTTTATATCCTAAAAATGATCTTATGTTTGTTAGGTAAAAAAGTAGGTAAGAAAGTAGCATAGAGAAATGAAAAAACATAAGTTTTATAATAATATCGAGTGGTGTAAATAATACGACGTCAAAATCAGTAATAATTTTTCAATTGATTTTTACTTTTTTTGTACCTTTACATAATTTATAAACGTATTTTTTAGTATAAAGTTTTTATTTTAATACTAATTCCCTAAAGTGTTGAGTAATATAATTTCCTTCAAGAAAGGAAAAAAAATATTGTTTTTACTAGCCTACATATATATTGTTTCATATGATGTTCGGACTCTTAAAAATGTCTTGATAATTAGTAAATATTTTTCTTTTTCAACTTTTCAAAATAAATTTTGTTAAATTTCGAGATATTATCTTTATTTTTTTTTAATTCAGAAGTTGCTAAGCAATTATTCTTAGAAATTAAGAAAGATTATAAATTAGAGCTTTACAAAATGTAACTTAATAAATTCTGTGATTCTTAATGATTACTATTAAATGTAGATAAAATATTTTATTTATTTATAGTGAAGAAAGGGTTTTTTAATGGACAGAAATATTTAAAAAAGCAAAACCTTAGAAAATGCATAATACGTATAATTTTGTCTTAAGAAAAAGAATTGTCTTTTTTAAAAATATTTTTTAAATTTGATGATTTTGCAACAATTGAACATTTATAAATATTTTTTTTTAAAATGTCAGGTTGTTTTAGTTACGAGTTTTGAATTACAAATACACGCACACACTCTATTTTATTCTTACTTATAAAAAAAAATTATGGAATTTAGATTGAAAGTAAAAATAAATAAACGCAATATAAAAGATTCTCTTTCAAATTTTTTTTATTTATAAAAAGTCGCTAGCATCATAGAATTTTTAAATTCTTCTAGACACATCCGTATATATATTTCCCTTATTTTTCGAATATTTCCCTTTGAGAAAAGATTTTTTCTTATATTTAAAACTGATATACACATACACTTTAAGTGCTTTTACAGAAAGAATATAAATAAGCAAGATGTGATATTTTCCCTTTCCAAATGCGTATTAGATTGCATTTAAACATTAATTAATTTTTAATTTTTATAATTTCAAGCATCAAGTTTTCTTCTTTCAATCACCGAAATACAAAAAAAAAAAAAATTTTTTAAACTTTCAGTTTTTAAATATTTATTTTAAAATGATAAAAATTTTGTGATTCAATTTATTATACGCTTTTCCCTCTCTCTCTCTTGTGGCCACGGTAGCCAAGGTAAAGGACTCGTGGCCAGCGTGTCATAAGTTCGAGCCTAGTACCGCTGAAGACCCGCCGTGTAGGTGAGCGATACACGTTAAATCTGTCGAGAGCTCAACCGTTCTCCCATTGGTGTGGTGTGGTAGTTAGGAGAAGGGGGTGCCAGTCAGGTGTCACCCTCGTCAATTGCCCATCAAAAATGTGAGGTCCGTCTCCGAAAGCCCTCGAGTAGCTGAACGGCGCGAAGTTAATATTCATCACTCACTCCACTCTCTTCTTATTACATAAAATAATCCTGATACTAATATCGTGATAGAATTTCGCAAGGAAACTTAATAATTTAACTTAATTCCGAAAGTTTGATTTCTTTTATTCTGGAAATATAAAACTTTGAAATATATGGGTGAAATTCATAAAAGATCGCAAAAGGTTTTAAAGTATTTCCGTTAACTTTGTAAAAAAAAAAAAGTTTTTCCGTCACACACGGCATCTTTTTGTAGATTGGATAACCGCGTTCCTATGCACACGTGCACTCTTGAAATATTGGGATGTCTTAGCTTTGGACGTCGCCCTGGCAATCTTTGACACCGTGAAAAGCCCCCTACTTCACCCACTAGCCGGTTGTAACGCGAGGAGAAAGAGGCCGACCGCTACCAACCCGAGACCATAGGAAGGGAAGAGAGAAGTCCGTTGGAAATCTTCGAACAAAACAGATGAAATCTCCTCCCTCTCAAACAACAGAATTTGGACTCTAATGAGCTAACAATCTTTTTAATAACTTCAATGTATATACTGTAATTTATAGCTGTGACGTAAAGAAACAAAATATTTAAATTAATAAATATCACGCTACCATTATTTTCTCAAATGTCACAACTTGCTTCACGTGTAAGCGATGCTTCTTCCGTATTTGATATGCATGACAATATATATTTCATGTATATTAAAGAAAATATATTTATAAATTTCTCTTCGGCGAAAATTTTTTCAAAAGGTGCTACGTCTCTTCCCCTTTCAACAAACAATTGTTTAAATTAGGATATTCGCTTTACATAAACAAAAATTAAATCTATGAGCCTTAAAGAAATTGAGAAAGCAGAATTTGGTAATGGAATCTAAGTATTAAGTCATTGTGTGTTATATTTTTTAAAATAGAAATGGTATAAGATAACAATTACACGGCTTTCTTCGAGTGTTGCAGATATTTCTTTTAAAGTAAAATCATACATTTATATATAAGTAAGTACACGAAGGTAAATACATAATCTAGATTCAAATGAAAAATTAATTACCGTAAAATCCGGCGTATAACGCGCACTTTAACACGAAAAATAAGATAAAAACTTAAGGGTGCACGTTATACACCGGGCATAAAAACGATAGCTTTAAAAATAACGAAAGAGATAAGCATAAAGAAAATTTTACTTCTACATGTATCGAAACACGGTTTATTTAAAAGAAATGACTTGCCTAATAAACTAAGAGAGTTGTAGTTCTAGAAGTATACTATTTTTTCAAAAGTCTGGGATAATACCTCGAATAAATTACTTCAAAATATAAGAACAATGCATACTAATATTTCTGATTTCTTCGTAAAAAGGGGGTGCTCGTTATACGGCGAATATTCCTAAAAATCAAAACATTCAGCTTGAAAGTATAGGTGCACGTTTTACACCGGTGTGTGTTATACGCCGGATTTTACGGTAATCTACACAGAATTTCAAATTCTTGCAAATATAAAAAGGTTTTCAAATTGGCAATAGTTATTTAATTTCTTAAGTTAATAAATTTCAAACAAAATATATATATATATATAAAGATTTTATTACTATACATTATATATATTATATGTTATGAGTCTTTTGTGTGTGTTAATTCTTTGAATATCTTAGCTAACGAAGTAGAATAACTTTAAACGAATACAAGAAAATTAACATTTAAAAACGGAATTTTCGATATTTTAGTATATTTTTCTGGAATAGTCATTGTGCTAGATATAATTATTATACTTTTAACCTTTTTCTTATTATTCAATTCAAATGTTCATGAAATATTTATCATTTCTCTTCTGTCTATAATTATGTCTGTAGTTTGAAGCCTTCCTTATTACTTTTCTTAAAAACTAAGTTCTTGAAATTTATCATTTGCTGAAAACACAGACAGATTAATAAAGCAAATGCGTTTTTTCCTCACTGTCAAACGTATCGCTTTCACGAGTAGTTAAGCCCAAAAAAGAAAACATATAAAAGTAAACAGTAAATAAATTAAGATGTCAGTTATTATTTAAGTTAAGCTTATATATAAAAATTGGATTTACATGTCTGCATCTTTCCCATTTATTTCATGAAAATTGGATTTGCATTTAATGCCTTTCGTTGGCTAAACACACCAGGGCCTGAAATTACACCCCATTAGGAAATATATCTCTTTATCTCCTGTTGGCAAAACAAATACGAAGATAAAACACAATTCAATTCCCTCACGCATTTCTGGTAACGAGCATGTCATCTAAAACGCAGTTAGTGCCGACAGTGTGCAATTTCCGAAGCTTAATGACATTGTCTTTTTCATTTCGTTGCTTTCTCCATTTTTTTTTTTTGTCCAAATTAAATAAATATTGTCATAAAGGCAAAGAGTCTAAATAACACAATTCGCTTTTCCTGCAATGACGGAATTGTTACGCCATCAAAAAGAGATGCATCAAATAATAAAACCTGGCACAGGAGAGCAACAGCAACGGTTGAAAATTGCAGCAATTGTTGCATTCCTATTATTACGTTTCAGGAGAACCCGTAATCAAACTTCCAGCCCGTTTGTTGATGATGGTTATATTTGTTCTGCTGGCAAACTGCCAGGGAACATGGCATGTCCACCCCCTTTGGCCACCACCTACTCAGTCGAGCAATCTCTTCTATGGAATAAAAGTTGTTCGAACCCGCAATTGTGACATCATTTCGTCATTGATTTCTTCTCCTCTTTTGTTTTCCATTTATCTCTTCTTTTCCTTTTTTGTTGATGTTGTCTTCTTTCTTCGTTCTTTTCTTTCCCACTTTTTCTTAAGTTTTTATCTGTTACTATTGTCTTCCGTCCCGCGACGAAAAAATTGTGGTACTTTCCAGATGTCGGCTAATCGTGTGAAAAGGCTTTTGGGTAGGAGGGGCAATGGGCGGATCGCGATGACGACGCGGTTATAAGAATCGTTTGAAATTGGTTGTGTTTTTCCCTCTTCGATTTTTTTCCCTTTTGAAAATGAGGATGCGATGTTTTATTAATCGAAATGGGCGGTTTAGTTGATTTGTTACGTAGTACAAAAAGTGTATTAGATGAAAAAGGTTTACTGAGGTGAGGCATTTTTGAAAGATCTTTATATAACATACCTCCGAAGAAAACAAAATATGGATTTTACTAATTAATTTTAGAATTAATTATTCACATTATCACAAAAATGCACAGTCCTTTTTCTTTCGATAAAAATGTCATTTTATAATGGAATAAAATGATTGAATATAGGATTTTTTTTTTGTTGAAAATATTAAGTTTTCAGAATACTTTCTCATGTCTTTAGGTAACAACACTGCTCAATGGCGTAAACAGATATCTTTTATGGAGGGGTGTTCCCATTCTAAAAGACACACACACACACGTGGACGAACAGTGGCGTAACGGAAAATAATTGGGCCCCCGCAAGGTCACATCTTGGGCCCCAAGCCGGATATATATATATACAAAGAATTGCAAAACCATAACATAATTGCTTTTACACATCACGTAAAAATATTTAAATATTAAACTTATAACTGAATATAAAATCAACCTGTATCTGAGTAAACAAAGTAAATAACGTTTAATATTAGATAGTATTTAAAAAATGGAAAATTTAACAACAGTTAGAGAGTATTTATAGTATTTAAAAAATGGAAAATTTAACAACAGTCGACTGATAACCTGGTAACTTAAATAAAAACGATACACTAAGAAAAACACAAACACTGTAAAATAATATTTTCGATTTCAGATCCTTATGAGAGAAAAAAGGTATCACTTACCAAATTCTTCGTTTATGAATCCCGGAATGAGCTTGAACTTGTTCATCAAGTTCCCTGGCATTACTACTACTAGCACTTGCACAAGATAATGAACTTGCGGGTATTAAAAAGTTATCCAATTTTGCTTATTTGCTATTAATATTATACTCCTTTTCCTTTCGTTTTTGAGAACTACTCAGTTTTTTTTTTAACTCCACTCATTTTATTGCCGCGTTTCTTCTTGTCTTATTAACAAAATAACAATATAAGAACCAGAATAATTAATTCCGTTTACAAAAAACAGTTTTAATATTACAAGAGAGAAAAGTGAGATCAAAATGTTTTATCAGCGAAGGAACACTCCCTATATTGAAGTGCATTGAATATAAAAATACATATATATGTTCTAAAAACAATTTTGTGAAACATTTCTCATTATACTTTATTTGATTGAATACTCATAAATCTACGGAAATTTCTGTGGGCATATGGGTTTTCTAAATCATAAATCTAGACCGTTTAAAATGCTCTCTATGCGTTTTCAAGTATCGCAATACTATTTTTCATGAAAAAAGTATAACAGATGTACGTTATTTACGAGTTCGCTAAATGAAAATGAAATACATGTGAAGCTAAAGACGCCAATAAGTTACTTTGCTACTTCAGTAAAAAGTAACATGTCTTTTTTTCTCCCTACCGCTAACATGAAATATACTAAAAAAATAGTGATGATTTTTTTTATCTTTCTAGCATTTTATCCAATTTTCCGCTTAACTTTCTTTTTATCTGTTCGTAATTTAGGTTTGGAAAAGAAACCCACTAAAGAAACGTATCTCTTTTGTCGCGGGAATAACAGCAAATTAAAATGTTTTTTTTTATTTGGTTATTGGATCTAAGATATCTAATAAGCGATCTAAGTTTTGATTTTGAATGATGTTAGATCGCCAATTTGAAAATCGCTTAAAAATTGGATTTAAAAAAAATGTAAAGCTAATTTTGTGAAATTCTACGTTAATGGCGTCAGTCTAGTTTTGGACCTCTAGAAGCCTTGGACCCCCAGCAGTGCGGGGGTGTACGTTACGCCACTGTAGACGAAACTCCTGAGGGCTAATCTCTACAGTAAATATTGAAAATCTGTTGATGTGTGGGGCGTGAGTTCGACTCCAAACCCCACCTTTTTGTGTACAGCAGTGCTCCGCAACCTTTTATCGCTGTAGACCGGTCAACGTTTGATAGATTTAGCGCGGCCCGCTGCGGGTGGGACACGTTGATTGTTTATATTTTAGATTATTTTGATTTAACAATTTTAACTTACTTTAAGAATAAAATATAGTTACACCAATATGAATAAAAGTGATTTAATCCTTTAACTACCGAATGGTACTTATAAGTACCACTCACTTTAAAATGACATAGAATATCCAATTTTACCAATATTCTGACAATACGTAGCAGGAATATTCTATGAAATCCCCTCTTCCAAGATGTATGACAGCACGGGCTCTACTATGAGTATTTTAGCGGGAAAGGTGAATAGTTTTATAGCAGAAATTGTGTTTTCTGCTGACGGCGTTTTCAGCGAAATACAAAGATTATCATTTTTGTCCGAAAAAAATAGTTAATGTCAAAATTTAAGTGTCTTATTTTTTTTTTTTTTTTGTATCTTAATAAGGACCTTAGAAAACGATTTAACTCTTTATTTTAAGTGAACAGTGTACATAATTAATTTTACAGTGGAATATCTTTAATTAATTAATAAGCTCTAACGGATTAAATTTCCCAAAGTTGACTATTTTGTTTATGTATATCCTTTAATTTTCAATGTAGTGATCCAAAAAAAAATATTGCATGAAAAAAACTGCAGTAAATCATAATGCGATCGGTAAAGGGCTAACGAGAAATATAAAGGGATTTCCGTGGAAAATTGCGCTAATCCGAGAGAAATGCATCACTTTAAATATAATGACAATTGTTTAATGTTCTTTAGGCGGCCCGACATCATTTGATCCACGAACCGGGGGTAAGGATCACTGGTGTACATCACTGACACTGCCAGATGAAACATGTTAAAAATTAATGTACAAATTAATAATTATATTTTCATATAACTTCAATATTTTTGTTTTAATTAACTTTATAAATATATTGTGCCTTGTACTTAGTAAAGATCTGTAATATATCTCTTATTATACTAAAACAATGTACCTAATAAAACAACGAATGCTTACTTAAGGTATCCACCTACGTTTGGAACCATGATTTTGCAAAAGCGTATAAATGGATAATATTTATGATACTTAGTGTCACTTAGATTAGAAAATGTATATAAAATTGTTTTAAGAATATTATTACAATAAAAAATTATTTAAGTGCAATACTTTGACAAAAAATTAACATAGAATGAATGACCCATTTTCAAAATAGTCTCCTTTTGTGAAAAATGCTTCTATTATAATAACATTTTGCCTGTATATAGCTCAGACCTCTGTACAGAGGCTCAACTAGAATTTTTGAAATATATAACTTAGAAGTAGGTTTATCCGTGTTTTACGACAACAGAGGGGTGAAATTTTAAGAAAAAATCGCCGATAATTATTTCAATTGGTTTTAACTCAAAATAATGTGAATTTTTCACAAAAAAAAATAGTTCAGACTCTCTGGAGAAGTCTTTACTTTATAAAGGCAAAATATTATTATTTTAGAAGAATTTTTTTATAAAATGAGAACATTTTGAAAAAATGTTACTCCAAGTTAATTTTTTGCCAAAATATTGTATTTAAATAAATTTGTTTGTCAAAATGCCCTTAAAACAATTTCATACGTGTATTCAAATCTAAGTGACACTAAATATCATGACAATTATCCATTTATGCGCTTTTTTAAAATCACGGTTCCGAACATAGTCGGATACCTTAAGATTTATGTGCACAATTTTACGTAAAAGACGGAATAAATAGCTTCAGTTTTTTTCAGTTTTACTTTTGAAAGAATAAAAACAAACTTCTGTTCTTTTTAGATTGCCTTCACCTTTATCCTGAATAGTACTTTAACAATTCGTATTCTTGAAATTATGCTCTCTCTATCTCATATGTTGAATTGCTATTCACAAAAAGTTAGACTTTCTTTCATAATATATTTCCGATAAGCTGTTTAAAATTCTTCAGTTATTGATTCATTAAAAAGCTGCATCATATACATATTATTCGCCTTTGAACAAGAAAAAAGTCATATTCAATTTTGCGCTTCAGAGTTTTACTTTTTATTTCAATAAAATTATTATAATAAAATAATTTGTTAAGAGGAAATATGCATGTGAATGCATGCAGAGAATTTATCGATAATATCATTCTTCTTATTTTGCATGGTAGCTAAATAATAAAATTCCTTATGAAAAATTTTGTAAATAGTTTGTTTATACTCATTTGAAAAAAAAATGTTTATTAATATGCTTTTATTTTGTAATGTAATAATTAAAAATAAGTAGTTGATAATATTTTACGAGATTACCGCATTGATTTTCAGATTCGAATGTAATTAGATAATTTTTACCATTACTTAAATATGCTCGAAGAGGTGAAATTAAAATAAAATTTAAAAAAACAACAACTTGTGAATTCCCATCATTTTGTTCGATTAAATCAACAAATGATGCATTAAAATATGAGCTGTTTTCACAAAATTGTTTCTTATATAAGATCGAATACAACAGAGATTAACACAAATTAAAACTTTCATAAAAGGTAAAATATAATAACGTACAATATTTTAATTTGCTTGTTTTTTTTTTGGAGAATTTCAAAAATATAATGTCAATACTCCGACTTCCTACTTTTATAGAACTAGATTAATTTTATACTGATTTCTCAACAAAAATAGCAAACTATAAAATATAACTTAAACTGTTTTTATCAAAAATAAGGATTAATTAATTTTCATATAAATAAATAAATGACAGACAAAAATATTATATAACATGCAGAAATTCATAAATTTTCTAAAAAAAAATTACAATTGAATTATTTTTCAACCATAATCTATTTGTAAATTATTTCTCAGTAACAGATTTATATAAAACATGAAAGCAAATATATATAGAAGCAAGTCGATAATAAGAACTATGTCATAACTTTGTCAAAAATAAATAATTAATTCAAAAATAATCCTGCAATAAATCTCAGAGTTCAAAAAAATTCCCTCTTCGAAAATTTTTCTTAGCTATCTATATTTCGTACAATATTGCTTTAAATATATTTCCAGCAGCAGACTTCCATTAAAATATGAAAGCATAGATATATAGGAGCAAGTGAATGATAAATATTCAGCCAAGTTTTGAGGGGAAAACTACATTAGATGTCGAACAAATCTTTTTCGCATGCAATATTAGATATATAGCGTTTGCGTGGTCAGGAAAGCTAAAAGGATTTTGATGTTCTTCCCTGACTTGGAGTAAAGAGCTTAGTAATGTTGAGACTACCAGTTCAAGTGGAACAGAAAAGTTTAGTTTAGATTTCGCCTTTCCATATTTTTACTTCACAGCGAACTGCTTTTGCTTACTTTCACCCGTGCTCTATTTTCGCTGGCTTTTTTTTTACCCTAAAAAGTTTGCACAGTGAAATTCCCAATATGTTCCCCAACTTTCTTTCAATATTGGACTTTTTTTCCTTTACAGATGGAGTATGCAATATGATCTGGTACAGCTCAAAACTTGTAAGAATAATAAAAAAAAATCCTCTAAAAAAGATATATTATGAAGGAAAATGCAATATGAAAATACACATATTAGGAGCAAGTTGTAATTTTTAGGAATTCTATTAGAAACTTATTAGATTAAATTGAAAAGATTACGTATGAGCAATGTACAGTTTACGAATATATAAACAAAACTAGATGTATATTATAGAAAATTTATTAAAATATTCTCTATTATACAAACGTGGAAATATATTATATTTATTATTATTAGGTGTACAACTTTGCTACCGCCGTTTTTTTTCCGAAATTCGAGGCTTTATTGTAAAAACTGATTATACATTTGTGATTCAATAATTGCGTTCGATAACGATCGCCTGTGATTCAGTCAGTTTTAACAGCTCATAATACACTAGGCCGAGCTGGTCCCACAAAATGCCATGCTGGTCTTCGACGTCAAAATCACCGTTCTTGAAGCGTTGAAACCACTCTCGGCCCATTCTTTCACTAATAGCGGCCTCACCATAGGTATTTGAGAGTATTCGACGAGCCTCATTCGCAGATTTCTTCATATTAAAGCAGAAAATTAAAACCTCCCGCAAATGACGAGAATTTGACTCGTAAGCTGACATGTTTAATCGATAATAACTTTATGATGCAGACACAAATCGACTAATATTTTGATGGCGTTATGTTTACAAATACCTAAGCTTATTGTATGACATCTACGATCTATTTATTTTGTCTACCACACACCGCTACAAACAACTACTGCAAAACGGTGGAAGCAAAGTTGTACACCTAACAATTTTTTCCAATCTTCATTTTTAAACGATTTATTTTTAAATTTTTATACGATTTTGAAAGTTTTTCAGACCAGCAATCAGAATTTATATCTGAAAAGTTATATTTGATCAATCAATTTATTAATCTTTGAATTTTTACTCTACAATTATCGTAAAAACGTAGCGTATAACGTACACCTATAATTTCAAGTCGCAAATTTTAATTTTTAGGTATATTCGCCGCAAAGCGAGCACCCCCTTTATTACGAAGAAGCCTGAAATATACGTGCGCAATGTTCATATGTTTTGAAGTCATTTATTTGAAGTATTATTCCAAACTTTTAAAAAAATAGTATATTTCTAAAATTACAATCCTTTTTCATATGGAATGTCATTTCATTAAATAAACAGTGTTCTGATATATGTATATAGATGTCTAAATTTTTTTCTATGCTTATCCTTTTTTTTAAATTTTTAAAGCTATCATTTTTATACCTCGTGCGTAACGCGCACCTCAAAATTTCAATCTTATTTTTTGTGTTAGAAATCTGCGTTATACGCCGGATTTTACGATAGGTGCTATTTCATCTCTGAAACGGTAAAACTTAATTTTTATTTATATCTTGTGCTACCAATACAAAAAGTAAGTTATGGTGAAATACATCCTCATGAAGGGATAGATTGCTAAATAGGGATACTTTTTAATGTTAACAGTTATGCAGTGATATTCATCAATTTGTTAAAATTTATCGCAAATTTATAATTTGTTAATTTAATTAATTTTAAAGGCTTAGATATCATAGTTAATTACAGGCTTTAAAAGTATACTGCAACGAATGTAATTTGTTGATTAATCTTAGATCAAGGTGATTTTTTAAAAATTTTATTTTAGTGCCTTTTAATGACATTATATTATTTTTATTTTCCAATCACTTTCTAAAACACATAAATACACAATGATTACAAAATAAGCAAATTAAAACAAAACTAAAAAATCACTCAATTGCGGTTCAATAATGCACTCGCTTTAAAGAAAATGTATTAAGTTTACTACGCTTTACACAATTAGGGTTTTTTTTTAAAGAAAACAACGTTTTACTTGGATTAATTTAAGTGGAATAATAATACTCTTCCTGTTTTCTATAAAATCCTTCAATGCAATAATTTAATCCATTTAATTAGTTCTGAGGTTTTTAATTGATACCTTAATCTATAAAAAAATAGAAATGGGTCATTATTAAACGGCGCATAGCATTTAAGACGTATTCATGATTGTCATGATCAAAAAAATTGATAAAGCAAGACGTATAAAATAGGATAAGCAGAATTTAATTAAATAAGCACTTTAAACTAATTCTGTTTTTAAGCATTCAATCCAAGATTATTTTCCTTTCATATTTTTTATTCATATGTTTTGTAATTTTTATTCTTTCTATGATCAGTGAACGTATTATTAGTATTTTTTAGAAAAATAATAAGCAATTTTCCTTAATTTTGTTCCATGGCAAATTCAATTTATTCTAAACTGACCGAATATAAATACTAAAATTTCCAGAATCAATTGATGAATTGAAAAGTTTCATTTTTATTACTTTTTCATTTTAATAATTATTTTTTGTTTATTTTATCTTTACATTTAAAAATTTAACGGAATGTTAAATTTTAAGTTAAATTCAAACTCACACAACCTATCATTGTGAATGTATATAAAGAAGGTCTTCTGCATGATATCTAATATGTAA
Organism: Trichonephila clavipes; assembly: GCA_019973935.1. Lineage (NCBI taxonomy): Eukaryota > Metazoa > Arthropoda > Arachnida > Araneae > Nephilidae > Trichonephila > Trichonephila clavipes. The sequence goes on along the minus strand of BMAU01019951.1, from coordinate 753,413 downwards.
TCTCCCCTCTTGACTCCATAGAGAAGAATCTTGTAGTAAAAAATTTGAAAACACTGTTCCTTTCGGTTTTTACACATTAGTGTAAACTTTGTGGAAATATAAATGATATCAGAGAGAGTAGAATAACAATCAATAAATTAAGGTAAAGGTATATTCATATAAAATGAATGTAGGAGAACAATAGTGAGAATCTCACATTCTTATATTAAGGCTTTTCAAAAGTGTTACTGATGCATACGTGTTACCTGAAATAGTAGAGAAATCGGAAATAATACTATAACTAAAATAGTTCCTCAAATGTACACGCGCGCGTTTTGTAATGCAATTTCATATTGTAAATGATATGATGAATCGATACAAAACGCTGAAAATTGGTAAGTTTCCTCCAGTTATTGAAAAATTGGAAATATAAACAAAATTAGAAATACGGTAGTTTTTATTTATATCTTTTATAAGATGGAAATATAGGATGTTGCCTTTAATGGGCATCCCCATCATTTGACCGTGCTTCAAAATTACAAGATCCGTTGCCAGAAAGCTTTAGGTTGCTTTGGAGAACAACGATAATAGACATCCAATCGATACTTCTTGGCTTAAACTTTTTATACTGTAGGATATAAGTAATAGAAATAAGTAGTAGCTTTTATTTTCCATGCAAAAAAAAGTGTTTAAAAATATTTGTTAAAATATATGCTTCCTTTATATTTAATTTCAGCATAATATAAAATTCAATCATATTTATACCAACCATCTTTAAATATACTAAGCATATTCATGTTTTTATTCATATTTCTTAAATAATCTTTTATATTATAGAAGTGAGTCGGGTATTACGGGATATACATTTTACATTTCTAAGACTAACTTTACTAATGTTTGATAAAAATCTCCAAAACAATATGAACAATAAGCGCTTGTAAAGAATTATCAGTTGACAAAATAATATTTATTTTGGTAATTTAAAAAAATAATTTTAAAAAATGATAATTGGAGGGTATTATGAATTAGCCAGGCAATATGGAATAGGTCAGTGTTACTCAAACTATGGGGCGCGCCCCCCTGGGGGGGCGCGGTAACCCTGCCAAGGAGGCGCGAGCATATTGAAAATAAAAGATTTAAAAAAATAATTTTTGGGAATGAAGAAAATCCAAATGCTTTCTGATATAATAAAAAACGTGCATTTACAATGATATTATTTATATATATATCTTCTGGTGATCATCAAAAATAAAAGATTCCACTTCAAACGTTTATTAGCTGTCTTTGATCCTATAACCAAATAAAAAAACACATTTTGTTTGCTTTAGCGTAATTTTTTTATTACGTTTCTTTTAACCCTAAAATACTACTTTTCACTATCATATATTTGACCTTCAAACTTACTGGTATGTTTCACTCCATCCGTTTTTCTTTTAGGAAAGTTGTAAATAATATTTTTCTGTTGTGCTTTTTTTCCATGTGAATGAGTTATATGATACATGGATTAGCATATTGAATACTTTGAAAGATTATTTGGTATAAGTATTCTGAAACATATAATGCATAACAAAAAAATTTTTACACAATTCTTTTTTAGAACTAATATCCATATGTTTTATTGAACACACTTTTAACACGAGATCGGTCGCGCGATGCGCACAGTCATCTGATGTTCACGAAATGGTTAATGCTGGGAAAACTGTTTATTTGTTACCAATAACCTTGATAGAGTATCCTCCAATATGACAGTCTTAATGGGAACTAAAATGAGTTTATCACACTTGGCCCTCTTGTTTTTGGGGAGTTGCAAGCGTTTTTTTTACAATCAAATTACCAGTTTTGATCGAGTTCCCTGCACGACCACTTTTGTTCAAAAATGTTTTCTGTGAACATGCTTTATGTCCTTTATTCAGGGCACGCAGATTTGGAAAATTTTCATTAGTTTTATTGGATTTTTTCTCAAAAAATCAAAGAAAAATTGAAAAGGCCTTGAAAGTAGGGGGATAAGTATATTTTTTCTTAATTAAATTTTTCACTGGAATTGTGATTTTTATCGCGTATAGTAAAAATAATTGTAAAATAAATTATAGTTTAAAAACAAACTAAAAAAACACGCTTTTATAGTGAATCGAACTAAAAAGTAAAAAAAATAAAAATATATATTACTTAAAAGTAACATATACAAAATTTAATACTTACCTTGTTAATTTGTAAGGTTTATGATTATGATCGTTTTGTTGCTTTAGCAACCCCTTCCCCCAAAGGGCATTATCATTGCATTCAATACATAATTATTTTTGGGGGGGGCGGCGCGATAAAAATTATGATTGAAAATTGGGTCGCCAGTAGTTAAAGTTCGATAACCACTGGAATAGGTGGTTTAAGCCATTGGAAAACTTATTAAAGCTTCCTAAAACGTAGTTACATTTGACTATAAAAGCCATGTGTTTTAAGAAAATGTGAAAATCGTTTTTTTTTTCGAGTCTATTTACAAGTCGAGTCTATTTTTTTATTATTTCGAGTCTATTTCTCGGCTCCAGTACAATCAACTTGAGCTCCCAGTATTCCACACCGTCTTGGAAAATGAGCCTTTAAACTGAATGACAAACTATTGTCAGCTAATAATCGACCCCGGTATTACAAACTACTATTCTGTTAGTATACATTATACTTAACATTAATTTTCAAATCGCAAATGCACTAGTAGGTTAAAATGTTTGAAAACCTACCAGCAAAACTTTTGAAAATCGCAAATCATACTTTGTTCTGTAATGAAAGGTAAGGCAACAACAAGGGTTCAACTTTCACTGCAATACATCCCGAGGGTCTTTTTTTCAGTAGTTAAAGGTTTTCCCGCACATTAGCAGCTACAAGCAGAGCCAAAACCTCGGTACTCCATTATACCCTATTATTCCATATTACCTATCTAACTCTCGTTTACTTAAGACACTAAATTTGTAATCGAAGATTTTTGTTCTTTGTTTCATTTATGCCAGGTATTGTTTCCGTTTAACAAAAAAGTCCCTCCCCCCATGCAAGGAGCATAAAAATATTTATATATATTATTTTTTCTGTGTAACATGAAACTTTATCGTTGATAAACAATAATATTCTCGTAAATTAAAGCCAAAAAGGGGAAAGAGATTAAAATGGGCTATGTTCCGAATGTACGAGGCGTGTTTGTAAAGTAAGTACCGTTTTTAAATTACGCCGCCGCAGCGCTGCGATTGCCGTTTAGCGCATGCGCGTCGTGTAGCTACATCTGTTGGGAACCACAGATGCCATTACGGAACCATCCGATCGAGTCTACATCTGTTTGCGTGATTTTAAAATGCCTCCACCTATTCCGAATCCCGCCGACTGCGAAGTGCGTGCTGTAATACGGTTTATCTGTGCTCAAGGCTTCAAATCAGTTGACATTCATCACCAAATCAGTGAAGTGTATGGTGAAAACGTTATGAGTGATGGAATGGTGCGGAAATGGGCCTTTAAAGATGGTCGCACAAACATTCATGATGAGGAACGAAGTGGGAGACCTTCAGTCATTACCGATGAACTGATTCAAAAAGTGGACTGTAAAGTGAAAGAGAACAGACAATTCACGATTTCGTCCTTAGCTGAAAAGTTTCCTGCTGTCTCAAGAAGTGTTCTTTACGAAATTGTGTCCGAACGTTTAAATTATCGGAAATTGTGTTCACGCTGGGTGCAGGCTTCAGGCGGCAAGCTTCTTTGACGATGACATACAAAAGCTGGTCCCAAGATACGATAAATGCCTCGATAGTAATGGGAATTATGTAGAAAAGTAGAGTAAAGTATGGCCTTTCAAGTGAATAAATTATTTTTGGAAAAAATTTGCTTGTTGTTATTTTATGTCAAAACGGTACTTATTTTAAAAACACGCCTCGTATATAAAAGGCTAATTGAAAATATTCATGTGTTTCTTTTAATAATATACTGTTCAGCGACATATAGTTTAGTAGATTACAGAAAAGAATTACAGAAATTGAATGGAGTTGTAAACATACATTTTGACAATTCTTTAAAACATTCAGTGAATAGGGTCAGTGATGTATTTCTTGGATTAATATCTAACTCCATGGTTTGTCGGACATTTCGGAAGTTCTTTTTTGTTGAAAATACGAGCGAAATATTTTGGATCATATGTCGCCATTGAGGTTTATTGACCCGGAAGAAATGCGTATCTAATAAATCTTATTTCCTGACAACGCTTTCTTTGAGAAACGAATGATTTTTTCTGCGTACATTTGATACCATGAAAGTTGTTGACAAATACATTTCAGTAGAATCACTTAAATGTACTTCATATTGTCTCAGATGTTATTATGATTTTATGAATTGTTGAGAGAAATTTAACTGTACAACGAATACGTTTCCACTTAACTTAGTTTCTTAAAGTTGTCTTTATGTAACATTAAGGAAGTTTATATATCATTATAATTTTATATAACGTTATATGTGTCTATGTAATATTAATGCCTTGATGTACACCATTCAAACACTAGAAATTTCTGAAGTAGAAAAAAAATGCCCCAACCTATTAATGGTATTTTTCATATATAGATAGAAGCATGTTTTATTAAAATATTGGATATATTGGTTTTCATCACTTTCAGATGTCCAAAGATTAAAATCCACACTAACAATAAGAAAGAACTAAATTTTAATAGCTTTTTTTTTACTAAAGCAAATCTTTTTTACAAACTCAACTGGAAACGCCATAACAAAAGAAAGTCTTTGAAAGAACAGAGTATAGTTAAATATAAGATGAGAAATTTGGTGTAAGAAAAAAATTTAATGCATAAATCCTAGACGCGGTGTTTCTTAAATACATTCTTGTTGATATTTTTAAGCAATTGAAGAATAATTGAATCTGTTGCATGGAATAAAAATTCAATCCACTTCTAAATCTTCTTTAATTTCGCCTTTAGTTTTGCCTTCAAACTCATACCTAAACAACATTTGAAAGCATTCTTATAATCAAAAATAGATAACTCACTTCAATTCTTCTTCTTGTATAAACAAACTTTGAGAAACTAACATGAAATTCTAGTAGCTAATGCATTGATAAGATAACAATAACATTGATAAGACACAATAAAATTAAGGTGGTGCCTCACAAAATTCATCTTTGTTTCAGCTAAAATCCAATGCAAAATATGCTTTATATTTTGTCTCTGGTTCTACAAGTATAATGCTAACTGAAATTTTAGTGTTATGTGTTGGAGCTGTACTACAAAAATTGTGTACTTACAGGAAGCTTCTAAATTTTAAGATCATAATATGATAAACATATATATGCGTAATTACACGCTTATTTATTGATAAGTTCTTTTACCGGAAAATATATTAAAGATTTTTTGTATGTGTAACATCTTTCCTCTCACTCGCTGGATATTTGTTGGAGTGATTTCATGAAAAGGGACGGATGTGTGTAACAGGAAGTGATGTAAGTGTGCGCTATTTGATTTGACCAATGAGAGCGTGTGGTGGTGTACAGCGCATCGGGGTACAACTGTAGACACCAAGTGCTTGAGCACTTGACTATAAATTCACAATTGGTCTGTAAAATCTACCCCTCAATTGTAAGAAACTCTATATTAGAGCAAAGAAAATAAATTGCTTACCTACACACTAATCCTAAGACCATTTTTAACCAGTATGCCGCACCACTTTGGGCACATGCATCAAAAATTCATATTAATCAAATTGAAGTTTCTCAAAGCATCATTCTCCGACAAATATTAAAATCTCGATGGTTCATGAGGAATAATGACCTCAGATCCGCGAGCAAAATGATGTCTATCAGACAATTTATCAAAAAATTAGCAACTAACTTTTTCGAAAAATTAATAACTCTAATAATCCTTCGATCTTGGATATTAAAAAATATATCCCTGATCCTAATTTTAACAGACCCAATAATATTCTTTTTTAGATCCTCTCTTCACAAATAAAATTCTTAATTAAATTAAATTCACTCTTCTCACCCAACTTAAATGCTTACTTTTCCTCTCTCCCCCGAGCTTTCATAGCGTAATGGTTATAGTAGCTGACTTGAAATGAATTGCCCCAGGTTCGATTTCTAGGAACTCGATATTTTCAAGTTTAGTTTAAATCACTTTAATTTTCACTGGAACATTATTTATCTAGATCAAATTTAAATTTACATGTTCTTTCCTATTTTTTCAAAACGTATTTTATTTTTTATCAGCTTTTAAAAAAAGCTGTTTTTCTTATTTCAAATCATTCAATGTTTCTCTCATTTCTACAACGACTGAGTTCTAAGCTGCATTCCCATCGGTCAGGCCTCACCTCGCCCACCCACTGATCGAAATTTGTTTTCATTCTCAGTACTTGCATTTTTGAAGATATTTCTCTAGCACTTTTAGTAGTTTTAAATTTTAAACTATATAAGTATATTTTACTTTTTTTTAAGTATTTTTTTTTTTTTTAAACAAAGGGGAAGAGTGAATTCGTCAAGTTACTCAAAAATTCTAAAGATAAGAATAGCTCGGAAGAACTAGATACTTGGTCATCCACCCAATGATACCCAAAATCCACTTAATACCAGCAAGTCTTTTCACCTAGGTTAAACTATTGTCAAAGGGCTTTCGACGACGTTATTTCATAAAAATGTTCTTTACTCATGTTGTCAGAGACGTAGTTAGATAATGACGAATGTATACCTAACTTCGATTGCTGCGCACAGTTCAAACGACCGGGCCGCAGAGCAGCTGGTGTTGCGATCTATCGCAAACAGAAAAACTCACATGTTGTGACTATGAATATTACTTATCGTCAAACAAGTATACTGGGCATTGTCATATTGGGGGACATATGAGCGGCAAATGCTTATTTGATATTCCGGTGGCCGCAAACATTTCTTGAAATCAAACGGTACAAAAAATTAAAAATTTCCTACATTTTGTACTTTTATCACATATACCGAAAGTGGTTCTGCTCTGTTAAAGAAAACTATCACTTTTAATTTTGATTTTGATTTTAATTTCGGTTTGCCAAAATCTGAATAGCTTTTTCGATGATGAATTCAAGCTCGAAATGAACACCAATCAAAATACAAATAACAGTGATAATTGACGCTGTTTTTCACGATTTTTAAATACTTTGAAATCACAAGTATATGTGTCATATTTTAGTTATCGTAAGTCTATTGTCTTCGCTCTTACCCAAATTGATCAAGAATAATTATTTTTCATAAAAAAATTGCATTACTCCTTGTGTTGATTAAATAAAATTTTCATTAAATGTATAATTATTCGATAGAATATTATTTCCAATCATACCCAATTCATTTTTTTCAGGATATGAGTTACTATTGCGTATTTTTTTACTAAGATAACATGTCAGGTGTTACACATCATATAAGAATACTGCAAGGCTCGCGTTTCTCTTCTTTTTTTATTTTAATATTTCTAATAATAATCTTGAAGTTGTAAAATAAATAAAATGTAATATTTCTTTCATTTCAGTGTCGTTGAAACCTACATTTTTAGCTAAATGCCGAACAATAAGTACCTTAGTTATTAATATATCTTCGTTTAAAAAATAAACCAAAGCTCTTTTTTTGTCTTATAAGAGATACCTGTTCTCTTAGATGTACCAATGCAATGGCACCAAAGTATGAATATAAAGGGTGTTTTTTCGAGAGATATAGAACTTTAAATTGCAATAAAACAACGATGTATTATTCGATTGACATGAATTTTTTTATTCGAAAGATAATCTTGTGGCATTATATTTTAAATATGATTTCCGGCATATGACTGCCACGGCTGGCTCGGATGTAGTCCAATCTGGACGTCCAATTTTCGATGACTTTTTCCAACATTTGTGGCCATATATCGGCAATAACACGGCGAATGTTGTCTTCCAAATGATCAAGCGTTTGTGGTTTATCCGCATAGACCAATGACTTTACATAGCCCCACAGAAAGTAGTCTAGCGGTGTTAAATCACAAGATCTTGGAGGCCAATTCACAGGTCCAAAACGTGAAATTAGGCGGTCACCAAACGTGTCTTTCAATAAATCGATTGTGGCACGAGCTGTGTGACATGTTGCGCCGTCTTGTTGGAACCACAGCTCCTGGACATCATGATTGTTCAATTCAGGAATGAAAAAGTTAGTAATCATGGCTCTATACCGATGACCATTGACTGTAACGTTGTAGCCTTCATCGCTTTTGAAGAAGGATTCCACCAGCCCATAAAGCGCACCAAACAGTCAGTTTTTCTGGATGTAACGGTGTTTCGACATACACTTGTGGATTAGCTTCACTCCAAATGCGGCAGTTTTGTTTGTTGACGTAGCCATTCAACCAGAAGTGCGCTTCGTCGCTAAACAAAATTCGCTTATGAAAATCGACCATTATTTTCGAAATAAAATTGCACAATTTGAAAGCGTTGTTCAGGCGTGAGTCTATTCATGATGAATTGCCAAACCAAACTGAGAATAAATCACTTGACAGCTGTTAAATCGGTCGCCATCTTGGAAAGTAATGCCAACTTAAACTTCTATACCTAGAAAAAAACACTCTGTATGTATTTTTTGTCAGTGGGTTATTTCTTGTAGACATAGAAAAGTAAATAAATAAAAATTTAAAAAAACATATATAGTTTCCTTTTATCACTTGACGAGTAAAAATACTATAATTGGGACTGAGTAACTATTCATTACCGTCGCATTTAAAGTAACGTGAAGGCTGTTGGCAACGGATCTCGTAATTATGAACCGCGGTCAAGTAATGAGGATGAGAACTGAGCCGATACCCCGCTCTCCTAAATTCCAGGCCATACCTACGCATGGGCTTTGTCAAGACAGGGTTCACATGCACAACCCCTTTACATGGCGGGTCCTCAGTGGCATCAGGACTGAAACCCATGACTATAAACCGCTTGCCACAAGTTCGTCATCTTGACCAATAGGATATCATGGCCACCAAAGTACGGAAATCTTAAAAAGTGTTTCATTTAACTTAATTAATTCAACTGATATTATTCTTTGATTTTTTAAAAAAAATATTATTTCAAGAATTTTGCTGTACATTGCTTTCGTAGAACTCATATGAGGTATAAAAATGACACTGATACCCACTGATAATTTAAATATTATTCATTATTTAAGTTTTTTTTTCAGTTGAAAAATTCTATTCAATGGATATAGTTCCCTTTTCAGCACTGTGCTTCAATTATCTCATCTAGCAACTATGCAACACAATCAAATTATTAAATTCCACAAATCTTATACAACAAAATTTATGATCCCGACTTTCAAAAAAGATATTTAATTACATTCGTAAATGAATCTTTTCTTTCCGTAATAAAAGCAAAAATCCAAACTCGCTGAGTATATCTTAAATAATTATTCTCGCCGAACTCGCTCACATTCAGAGTGCTATTTCTCTTTGGAAAGAATTCAAACGAAAGAGGAACATAGGATAATTCTTCATGAAGTTTCATTCTTCACTTAACATCAGCTATACATAACAATAGCAAAGACTCCACACAAACTATCCATCCTCAAAATCATTAAAATACTCTCCTTCTATTTCCATTGTGCAGATCTGATAATTACCTGGCTCTAGAAAGAATATATTAAAGTAATTACTCAGCGGAAACGTATTTTCTGCCTCAGAATTCCATGGAATAATATATTCACAAGCTGGCTTCTTTAAAACCTTTAGATTTATTTCTGAATTCATTTACAATGTAGTGTTCCTTCAAATGTTTATATACAAGTTGAATAAAATGCGACGATTAATGGACCATCTGCCAAGAAAGACTTTGAAAAGGGCGCCATTCCTTTCGGGCTTCGGCCCCGATTGTATTTCGAAAATATTAAATACCTCCAAAGCTTTTGGAAAAGAATGGGCCTTTTAAGAGGGATTACGATTCTCTCTGATGAGTTAGTGCATATTGAAATAAGATTTTATCAAATATTTACGTTTTAAATAAGCCATTCCTGTGACTTTTGGTGAATCTAAGTGGATCATATTTCTTTATGGTTTTTAATTTGCTTGAGTGTTGTCAATTATTCGTGAATGCATAATGGTTTTGTATTTCCATTCAATTTAATCCGCCAAGAGGGAATGCTAATAAAATTAAGATCCCTTCAATATTTGTCAAATATCTCACTATACCAGAAAATAATGAAAAGTTCTTTTTTTCTTAACGAATAACATTTCAGCTTAATCGGAATATCTACTTTTTTCTTGACTGTGTAGCTTCTATTTCTTTTAATGGTTTTATAAAAGGATTATTTAGTTCGAATAATTTTTATATTTTATTTGATTTTTTTTGTTGCTAAAACGTGCTGCTACCATTGATTCGTTTTCCCCCCTTCATCTTCCATACATTAAATTTTCGTGGATATATATTTATATTTAATCTCAATTATACATATAAGCTTCCTTTTAAACTTTAGAGTGTTTTGCATTATAAAAGAAGGGACATGCTTTATTATATCTTACTTCAATATGTACTTCTAGGATCGTATTAAAAATCTCATACCCTTATTGGATCTGGTGTTAAAATATTTAAAATAATACAATAGAATTTTTTTCTATATAGCGAACTGTTTCTTGGAACCAAGAACATTTCATGAACAACTACACAACAGTAAAACAACTACCCAATAGCGAAGTACATTTTCTAAATGAACTTTTTCACTTGTGATTCAATTTTTTCTCCTTTATTTTTGAAGTATTTCGGTACCTTTTAAGTCATTCTCTCTTTTAATGCTTTTTATGGTGGCCATAAATTTGGAACTGGTTTTATTAGATGCCTAACTCGCCGAGAGCAATAGAATTCTGGGCGTTTCATCAAAGCAGTGCAACCTTTAACCCCCAATGTCCGGCTCACTGGAAATGTCTTTGATAAATAAATAATGTTATACAATAATGTATGTTTAAAATTACTTGTATGCCTTAAATTAGAAAATGTTCTTAAAAATCATTAATTTTAATATTGAATTATTTTTATAGTTGAAAATGCAGTGTATTCTTCAACACATTCTTTTTTTCTTGTTTTCCTTTAAATCTTTCTTTCTTCTTTTTTTTTGATGGGTAATATATATAAAATGAAACATATTAATTTACAAAAAGATATGAATAATTACTTTTTTTAAACATATAGTGTTTGGGGATTTAATATTTGTTTAATGGGGTTTATGAAGTATATTGAAAGATGAACCTCTATATAACGAATTCTCCATTTAAGGAACTGTTTTTCGGGATTTAGCGACCTCGTTAAATATAGAGGTCTGATTGTAATTGAATGAAATAAACTGAATTTCTAAATAAAATCATTAAAGTAAAAAATAAATAAATAAAATTCAGTTAAATAGTTTAACTACTATGCGATCAATTTATTTAAAGAAGACAAAATTTTTAGAGCTATGCCTTGTATCGTATTTAAATACTTTATTTATCATAATGAAAAAAATTCTCCCTTTGATTCAGGCATATAATAAAATAACGCACACACACGCACATATTATACATATATATATATACAATATGATTCTAATTTTTCATTTTCAAATGCTGCACTGATCAGAATTATTTCTGATTTGAACTTGATATAACTGAAAAGAGGGAAAACAGTATAGCTTAAGAAAAAAAGTTCCAAAATTTATCAAAAACTTAAATAAAGCTGATTTTGCTACAAGAAGTATTTTGAATCAGTTAGCATGAGCTGTGGATTAAATCAACTATACTGTTCAATGTGAAGTATTGTTTCGTTTCGCGCACGCGTTTTTTTTTTTTGACGGAAAAATGACTTTCAAATTAGTCAACAAATGTTACACTGTTAGTGAAAAGTCCATCCACACCACGGCAAGATTGTATCACATTATATGTGAAAAATGTTTTTTTCCTATTGTCTTTGGGTCTAAAACAGCATTTAAGGTAACAATGAAAACGTCAAAGAATTTTTTTTTCTTATAACATGCCGTTTCCCCCTTCTTCAAGTATATATAGTTCAAAATTGAAGTTCTGAGCTGTAGATAATTTTTTACGGCATTTTGAAAGTGGACCTTTAATTGTAATCACCCTGTATATGACCATGGCAGCAGAGTGGTCATGGTCCCAGACTCGCAGTCAGCAAGCCGTTAATTCATGTCCTATTGCCACGACTGATGCATGTTACATCTGCCGTGGCTTAAAGTTATTGGATTGGGGTGCCAGCTCAGTCGTCGTCCTCGTCAATTGACAGAGGAACAAACTTACGAGGTCCGCGCGCGTCGCTAGTAGCCCTGTTGTTATTTTAAAGTGCAACGCAATCATAGATCAATTCAAATCAAATGTGTATGTATATATATAGGAATAACAATAGGGATGGGAAGACAAATCAACAAATATGAATATCAAGCAGATTTTTTTGCAAAATACATATATGAAAATTGCAAGATTTTAAAAATACACTAAATGAAACATAAATAATTAGTTTTCTTCCTGTTTGAAGCATGCTTCGAAATTCAATTTACACTTTACAAATAACTTGGTGACTTTTCATCTTCTCTTGGATCTAATGAATCCGTAGCTATATATTAGTAGTGTATGCGTTTCTAGTGCAAAATTAATCAGGAAAAAAAGATGAAAATGCAAGTCTGCGACGTTTGAGATAAATAAAGGTTGCGTGATATGGATCAATTTAAATATCTAGTTTATTTACGTCACATTTATAATTTATATACTATACATTGAAGTTATTAAATTTATTAGATTGTTAGAGTCCAAGTTCTGTGGTTTGTGAGGGATGAGTTTTGTGCCCGTCCTCAGGGAAGTTTTCAGACCATCCTTTGTTCTTTCTCTCTGCCCTCTCCAGGTTTCGGGATGATAGTGAACGGCCCCCTTTATCCCCAGGTTGCATCCGGTTCGCGGCCGAAATAGAGAAGTTTCTTGTGGTGTCAAAGGTTGCCGGGGTGATGTCCAAGACAAGACTGCAAAATGTTTTAAGCGTGCTGGTATCATTGCTCGTGTGACGATTATTTACACAAAAGAAGCCGATTCACAGCTGTGTGGAGGGAACGTGACAAAGTATCGCTAAAAAAACACTACAATATTTCTTCATTATTTTGCAAGATATTTAATGTATGCGCAGATAATTCAAACATTTTAAAAATTGTTTATTTCATTTCAAAAGTTTAAGGTTCCCTGAATTAAAAAATAATTTCTTTCGCTGTTTAATTATATATCTTAACTTATACACTTTTATTTCCAGCCGGGGAAGCAGTGTGCAGGGATAGGGAATTCAGATGCGATGATGGGCTTTGCATCAACGTAGACTGGAAGTGCGACGGAGAAAACGACTGCGATGATATGTCAGACGAAAGAGATTGCCGTAAGTTTAAGAATCAATACATATTCTTCTTTTTATTCTGTACAAATACGAGGCTCTCTAAAATTTATTAAAAACTTCAAAGTGCGAAACGATCTGAATGAAGGAATTCTTTAATTATATGTATGTAATTCAAAATGTTCATAATAAATATATTTGCGATAACTTCTAAATGAATTCTTTATGCCGATGGAAAGAAAAATAAAATGAATTTAAATATATGTATAAAACTGAATTGGTGTTTGAAAAGGAGTAAGTTGCATTTATGCTTTGATGTTTGATCGTTCTTTCAGTTAAGTTTAACAGTTTTGAGAGACGCATTATTCTATTTACTTGTAAGATGAAATTTATGTTTTTCAATTCTTTTACTTCTAAAAGATAGTTTTGAATTTAGTGTTAAAGATAATTATTAAATATATAGTTAGTAACGTTCTATAGTTTTACATTTAGTTTCAATAGTTTTAATTCTTTTAACTTTGAATAGTTAGAAGTGTAAAAGTTTACGTATAATGCTTTTATTTCTAAAATTTTGGAGGTAGAGTTGAAAATGCAAATGTTTGACTGCATTTTAGTGTCTAATATCTAGTATATTTGCCAGACAGAATAACCTTTTTTAAAATTGTATTATTGCTTTATGTAATCATATTTGTTCTCAATCAAGAGGCGTATTTTAAATACTTAACTGAGTATATATATATATATATATATATATATATATATATATATATATATATATATATATATAAAACGTAAGTAATTATTTTAACTGACTCTAATTGAGAAACAGAAATAAACTTAATATTAAACATAAAAAAATCACTCACATTTTGGAAATTTAAGCAGTTGGATGCTGCAGTTTTAAAAATAATGCTGACTGAGGAAGGCTTTTAAACTTTTATAAAGTGGGGTTGAACCAATTATAAGTCTATGTGTATATACATGTATTTACGCAAGATTGGAGTGAAATATTCTTGCTGACTAACGTTTATGTTTTAACCTTTTATTTTTTTTTCAATTCCTACTATTAGCACACAATTTCTATATATTTATTTATCTTGGTGGAATTTGCAATCGTTAATGAAGTACATTATTCAGCGCTCAATTGAGCTTAAATTTTAAATACATGATTATTTTGGACGACAATACAGTAATTTAATTATAATTAAAAACAATTAATTGATTAAAACTACTTATTAAAAGAATTGCAAGTACAGCCACGTTGGCATCATTTTTGACGACTTAGAGACCATTTTGGCGACGTGTCAAAGCATAAAAAGTTTTTTTTCTCACATTTTAAAACGCTCATTTAAGATGAAATTGTCTATACACTATTTTTGGATAAAAATACAATAATTTAACTATAAGTAATTAAAATTAATTGATTGAAACTAATTATTTAAAGAACTACAGATACAGTCACGTTGGTTTTATTTTTAGCGACTTGTTTAGCGATTTTTTTCCCTCACGTTTTAAAGCATTCAGTTGAATAGAAATTTAATATACACGATTGTTTTGGATGACAATAAGATACTTTAATGATAATTAATAAAAATTAATTACCACTTAATGTTGTGATTCTATGGTATGTATATACATATTTATATTAATTGTAACTATTTAATAAAAAGTATCTAAAATATAATTTTTCCTTGTTGATCTAAGTATAGGAATTGTCTTAAAAATTTATTTTTTTTATATTACTTGTTGAGGTTTTTGACAGATATTATGTTATACTTTTTATATATACCAATGTATATATTTAAATTTATCATGAAATTTATAAACACGGATAGTGATCCATAGATAAACAATATTGTGGCAGTTAAATAAAAAAGAAACAATATGACAAAATGTAAGAAACGTATTTATACCTATATATAACAGAAGAAGAATAAAAATAATGAAATTTTACAACGAATATAACATTAAAGTGGCTTCAGAACTTATACATAGAAAAAGGAAAATATATATTAGAGGTATTTACATCTGCTCTGTATTGTAAAATTCCACGAATGCAAATAAGTGTTGTAATAAATTTTGCAATGATTTTAGTCATTTAGATTAAGATGATATATATATATATATATATATATATATATATATATATATATATATATATATATATATATATATATATATACAGTACAAAATTTGATCAGAAAATATCACATTGGTTGTAACTTGTGTTCTTTAATAAATCTGGAACTTCTTGTTCTTATTGTTTTCTATCTGTTTTCCTTTGTCCAGAGATGCCCGAATGCAGTGAAGAGGAGTTCCAGTGTAGAGCCGGGAGGTGTATCAAGAGACAGTGGCGTTGTGACGGCGAATTCGATTGTGCAGACAACAGTGACGAAGATGGATGCGGTAAGAAGAATTACAATCATTAAGTGTCTTGTGGTGTCAGTAATTTCTTTCTGATTTTATGGCTGTACTTGAAAAAATTTGTTTATCTTTAACCATAAGAAACTCTCTTGCTTTTTTTGTAACTGAAATTTTATTTTCCCCAATTTAGGAAACAGAAAAAAACAATTTTTTGTTTAATATATTTTTATAATAGAATAATTTATTAAATATTTAGACCAATTGAGATAAGATCGTATTAACTTAGAAGCTTTCTCAAGCCATATTGGAATAAGATGAATTGAATATACTTTAATTAGGCATGCTAAGTATGCTTAAATATTTCTTTTAGGTCATACATAAAGCATTTTCCCCAAGGACGATACCTGGTGAGAAAAGGGAAACAAACATAATACATTCGGGGGCTTCAGCAACTTGGTATTTGAGTGAGTGAGTAAATATTAACGTCGCACTGTTCAGCTACACGAGGGCTGTTGGCGATGGACCACGTAATTTTGAATCATGGTCAAGTGACATGGACGACACCTGAGCTGGCACCCCCTTCTCCTAACTACTACACCACACCACACCAACGGGAGGATGTTTGAGCTCTCGACAGATTTAACGTGCATAGCTGGTCACTCTACACGATGGGTCATTAGTGGTACTGCGCTCGATCTCGTGACAAGACCAGCTACGATCCGATTCCTTGACCACTCAGCTATCGCTGCCAGCTTGGTATTTGATTGAGGAGAAGTCAAATATGATAGAAAAACTGGAAAAGAGTGATTTTTGTAGATATTCAATTATATTTTCTTTCTTTCTTTTTTTTTCTTCGTATCCTACATTCTTGAAAAAAGCGGTCTACAAATATATTTGCTTTAAAATACCAAAATTATAAGTAAATAATAATTATGAACCGATAGAAAATTTTGTTTCGTCCAATCAAGTTCAGTAAAAAGACATGGAATACTTCTTAAATTTGAATATCAAATTGTTCTTACTATGTTAGAAAATTTGTCAGTAATATGTTTACGTCGTTATAAAGCTAGTATCGTATAGATGTACTGATGATGTCATCGGAAACCTAAAGCTTACTAGCTTACGCAAATTTTGCGGTAACTATGCTATTTTCATATGTTTTCAAATAAAATGTCTGAATAATCTAGTTATGAATATTTTTTTGTGCTTCGCAAAGTCTGTTGAATTTTTTAGATTAAATTTCAGTTATATCATTAATTTCATATATTCTCTACTCATTTTCATTCTTTTTATTTTATAAAATGCTCTTATACCCTTATAAAAATATTTTTTTCTCCGTTTTGGTATCTGGTTTCAAAATTATATATTTGATCAACGTTGTACTGAGTTGTTACATTTTATTTAGCATAGTCGAGAAAAATAGCTTTCAAAATTTATTTGTGGCTTTAAGAGAAATAATTCAATTATATTAAATTATCTGATAAGAAGAAAGAAAGGAGGGACGCAGGATCATTTCGGAAAGAGATTGTAGTCTCCCTGATAAGATTTTTTTTTCGCAATTTACAAGTCTACCAACATTTTCAATGCATTTAAATGTAATATTTATGGAAATTTTTTTTTTCTTGAATATACCAGTCCGGTTGGAAAATGTGCCATATACAGGCAAAAGAACAAGGTGTTACCTACATGTGTGGACAATGAATAGCACCGAAATATCGTAACACACTAATTAATTACGGTAGTATACAGAGAAATGAGACTTTCACTGTGCAAAAAAAATGACAGCACAGTACACATAAAGTTGACATGACAAACCTGGGCCTAAATACCCTCAATGTAGTCCCCTGCTTCTGCCACCACAACGATGTGGGAGGCGCTGAATACCATTAGCGTCAGCATTTGCCGCACAACGTTGCTCATCAGTGGTTGATACACGTCCTTGTTGAAACTTTTCTACCCACTGTGCTACTGTACCATATGGTAGGGCATTATTTCCAAGCGCTTCCACTAATTCACTGTGGCATTCCATCGCATTTCTCCCTCGGAGAACGGCTATTTTGATGTAAGCGCTGTTCAACACGGGTTATTTCCATCTCACATGACATTCACCAACTGACTGATTTCACAGCTCTCGTTGCGCTACTACCAGCTATCACAGAGACATCTGTTGCTCTGCATACACACTATGCCTGCAGAACTTCCACACGACATATATCCGATTATGAACCGTTCACATATCTACAAGGAAAAAAATAGTTACCATGACTTATGCCCCAATCGTCGTATATATATATATATATATATACATAACACACGTGTGTTTATACGAATTTCATACATGCATTGTATACTTAGAAAAGTGATTTTCTTTAGTTTGTCGGATAAAATTTTTTAACAATTGATTTGAAACACTAAAAAGAAGCACAAAGTTTTATTAAAATGTTATAAATTTACGTTTTATTAAATATTAACTTATATATATATATAATACATCAGACACGTTCTTCTTATTCTTCCTCCAGTCTGAAAAATTTACATCAAAAGTATATAATAATGTATATTCATCATCTTTTACAACATAAAAATATTTGCTTTTGTAATATATCACGCACATATTTCATTATTAATTTAAAGGATGTTATTTTCTTAATACTTTGTATAACAGTTAGAAGATCAATTTGCATAAAATTCATGACATTTTTTAAGTTATTGCCCTGGCATCTTAGATATATAACCTTAAATATTTATTCAGAAATATGTATTCATCAAATAATGCAAATAATAAGTGAATGGTAATATTAGAAATAAAGATCTCTTTTATTTGCATAAGTATACTGAAAACAAAAATACTTCTGAACGCATGATGTTTATTAAATGAAAATATTTGAGTTAGGAAAATAAATATTTAAATTAATAAAATCCAATTGTTTATTTTAACTTTGTTAAAAATAATTTCTACTATGTAACTATGATAGAGTTGTAAGAAAAGGAAAGAGTAAAATTCCAGTTAGAATAGAACTTCTTTTATATACGAGTATTATAACATAAAGTTATAAGGAGAAATATTGAGCACGTTACTTAAACAATAACTTAAATAAAAAATAAATATTTAAGTTCAACGTTTTAAAGTTTTTTATTATTTCTCTAAATTGATTCACACAAGATTTTAAATATGATTAATGATTTATTTCTTCTTGTTTATACCTAATGGAATTTTCTGTTTTAAAAATACATCATAAATAAATTAAATATATATTAAAATGAAATATATTTTAAGAAATCGGAACATGAAATTATTGCATTATAGGCGGGGGGCTTTAAAATTGCATGCTTTTCTGTGATAAAGCTAAATTCCGCCATCGATAATAAGAAAAATAACTTTATAATGTAATTAGAAATTGTAATAACAATTTTAAACTAAACAATATGTTATTACAATTTTATAATAAAAAGCAAATAATTCACAATTTTAGTAAAAATAAAAAAAACATATCGTAGCAAAAAAAGAAAATGATTTTTCTAAGGTGAAATCCTATGTAAGATGGAAACTTTTATTTATTTATTGACGTAGCAATATTTTTTAAAGAAATAATTAGGGATGGGACTGTCCATCTAACGGTGGACCAACCCCTTTGTATAGCTTATACAACTGTTCCTGCTTATTGCTCAAATGAAAAACTATAATTTACATGTTTTATGTAGTTCTATTTATTTGTGTGTTTTTTCTTTCGCAAAACTCGTTCCTGGCGCTCCTTTTCAGTTAAGTTCATTACTGAAACTGCAATGTCTAATTTAATGATTCAGATTTCGATAAACCTGCAAGTCTTGCGGCTTCCTGGAAATTTGAATATTAAATTCCGTTGATTGTTAATAAGACTTCGTATGAGACAACATCTTCCTTTTCACACAACGATTCCAGTTCAGGCAATCAGTGCGATATTTTTCTACGAGAGCTTGCAATAATGTACTATCGCGCAACCGTATTGGCAACGTTACATGAAATGAAGCACTTGGTTGCCAGTTCAGCGCGTATGACACATACGAAATCGGGGTTACCAACTTGATGAGTTATCTTGAGAGTTGGCATCAGTGCAATAGTACGCAATAAATTTATTATAGTGTCACGAAAACCTTTTTTTTTTGTTAATAGAGAAATAAAAGCAATCAATATATTCTTAAATAAATAAGCTTAGTAAATTTACGAAGATTATTTATTTCTTACACTTAACACTACGTTTTTCTTGTCGAGTTTTGGGTTCAAGTCGTACTACGACTGGTAATTTCTGGCATAGAATTTCTAGATCTTGCCACTTTTATTTTTGCAACAATATTTCTATATTATTGGGAAATGTCACTGAAGACGCTTCCTATAAAAGTGCTGATGCACGTTGCATCTGTTGAGGTTCAAAATCCTCACATTGTTGTGGTAGAGAAGTTTAGAGAATGGTGCTCCATCTCAAGTGTCGTTTTCGTTCCTCAACCGTGGCTTAAAGTTACGACTATATTTCTCGTGTTGCTCTGACGTACGACTTCAATAAATAAACAATCTATTCTTATATTCAAATTTTTTTCCAAAAGAAATAAAAAAAAATTATGTATATCATATTTAAAATGCCCTTAAAAATTATTTTGAAATCAAAACTCAAAAAGTTTTCAACTTATTGAAAATTTTTTATTTTTTTCATGATTCAAGCTTATCTTCTTACAAAAGTGCTCCTCAAACTTTCAATATTTGCGACCCAATATTCAACCATAATTTTCATTGCGTCCCTTCCCTCCTCCATACGAAAACAATTTGTTGAACTCATAACACTATTCTTAGACGTTGAACCTACAATACGACTTTAACGTCTTAAGTGCCGCCATCGTATATAAACGTCTTGCTCAGCCAGCGAGTTAATTACTCCGGACGTATATATACGTCTTTCCGAGAAGTGCGATCTTTTCTTTGAACTACTATCCATAAAATTATTCTGAAGGCTTTGGAATGCAATAAAATTACCTTGACAGTTTTTGCGAAGGATTTACTTGTTTCATAGGATTTCTTATTTGTTCCTTTCCACTGCCTGACAAAATTCCTTTTTTTACTGAGAATAAATTTTCACATACGCACACATCTAGTTAAGCCGGCGTTTCTCAAACTGTGCGGCGCCCCTTGGGGAGCGTGATAACACTACGAGGGGGGACGCGAGCATATTGAAAAGTCGAAAGCAAAAGATTATTTAAAAAATTATTAATTTACTGAAACTAAACAAACAAAATATTTTTTGATATAATAAAATATAAAATACACATTTACACTGATATAATACACTTATAAATGGATCACTACTGCACAATGTATTTTATTATTAATTTAACAATACTAAGTTAAGAGCAAGTTTGATAATTACCAGTGATCCCATGGGCTTGTATTAACACGTATCTTGATAATTTGTACGGTTATAATTAATTCCTTAATTGCCGATTAAAAGTTACGCGATTCTGATGTTTTTTGAGCGAGAGGGAGAGGAGAAAAGGAATAAATAAGCACACATTCTCTGAAATAAGTAAATTCTTCGCAAACACTGTCAAGGTCCTTTTATTGCATTCCAAAGCCTTTGGAGTAATTTTATGGATAGCAGTGCACAGAAAAGATCGTACTTCTCAAAGACGTATATATACGTCCAGAGAATTAATGATTTGACTGAGCGAGACGTTTATACACGTCAATGGCACATAAGAAGTTAAAGTCATATTGAAGCTTTAGCGTCGAAGTGTAGTATCATTGAACTCAATGTTTTATTATTGTATGGAGGGGGGGCGATGAAAAAGATGATTAAATATTGGGTCGCGAATATTGAAAGTTTGAGAAGCACTGAGTTAATCAGAATATCTTGATTTCCCGATAGGAGTCATAACTTTTAATTCACGTAACGTATTTCAAGGGAAGAAAGGATCCTCAGACAATGGATATCTATTTGTAAGCGTTTAGCTGCCTATTCATTTTTAATATTTCCCCTTATACAGTTAAGAATGAAATAATAAAAAAGTAAAAAGGAATATATGTACATTAAACGCACTACTGTATCGCAGAACTTCCTATTAATGATTAGTTCTGCTTTCGTCATTTATTGCATATTCTATTATCATTTATCAAACCCATCTGCTGTGTTTCCATATATCAGAATGGAAGGTCATATGATGATGTACACATACCACATTTTTTCCGATGAGATATTAATTAAGAATGATGTGTTTTTTCAGCGTTGATATCATTAGCTTATCTGTTGTTTATATTCTCAGAATTTAGAGCAACCCTTAATCAGCGTGAATGAAACAAATGAGTTATTGGAAAAAGTTTTATCGAAGAAATGTTTAAACACATTATAAATAAAGCTGCCGATAATGTTGCTATATGTTTTCCTTAAATTTCCCACAAAGATTTTAAAAAGTGAAGCTATTTAAGTAAAAAAAAAATGTTTTGTTTTATTTAAAATTAATTAACTTGATTTTTTTTCGCATTTTGCAACTTCCGTTTGATAGGTTAAATAAGGAATTACCTTTTTTAATTAGGAAATTATTTAGAATTTTTTTAACGAATGAGAGTTTGAAACGATTAATATAAATTGAAGAACATAATGAATATTAAATTATTGATAGATAAAACTTCCATTTAAAAATATTTTTTTTAAAAAAATAGTATAGACGATTTCAAAGCATATAATAATAATAATAAAAAAAATTAAGTATAAACATAATAATTATCCTACGTGACTGCGAAAATAAAAATTTTGTAATCGAAAACTAAGATCAACAAACCAATACAAAAAAAAACTTAATACACAATTGGTATAACAGCAATACAACCATATACGGAGATTAGACAATGGACAAAAGTGTGTTCGATATATTCCCGAGATCTCAACTTTTATATCTTTTCCAGTCTGAAGCTTTGATAGTCATATGATTTCTTTCAGTTTTTTCAATGATCGTTCAAAGCCAATGGCTGAGGCAATATTGAATCATTTACTTTGAAAAATGTAAAGGTGGCAGTTTTTGATGAGATAAAAATATTAAAAGTTATTTCTCGCAAAGAGCGGCTAAATTAAAAGAATTGTCCCTGGATGTCTTAGAGCAGGGGTGACGAACCTTTATGTATCAACGTGCCATTTTTCCTAAAGAAATATTTAATGCGGTATAGACGTGCCGTCCAATAATTCTGACATGGTATTATTGGGAAAATAATAAAACTAATTGCTTAGCAATTCATAACTCTTTATTCACTACGAAAAAATATATTTTGCACTCTATAGTAGTAAATGTTTTAGTTATACGTGTAATTCAAATTAAAGTAACATTAGTGTGATTTTTGTTGCTGCAGATTGGAAGGCAAGTATCTCAAAATAGGATTGTAAGATGCTACTTTTAGCATATAGTGCATGCTGAATTGGAGTCTTCTGTAAAACGGTTAATAAGAAAATTCTATGTTTCCAAACTTTCATTACTGGAAATTTTACTATGCATCAAATCTAAAATGTTTTCCTTGTTTCAATAAATTTTTCAATCCATATTGAGCTACACTGGATATGAATCACTTGCATTTCAAGTTCTTAAACTTCCAACCAGTCGAATTGGGACAAGTTTAGTTTATCACACACAAATGAAGTCATAAAATAAACTTTAACGCTTCCGATAATTATTTGAACTGAGAACATATATATATATATATATATATCACGCTGAAAATTCCTTGATTGAAGATTCAATAACGGAAATAAATTCTTTTTCTTCGTCTTGTTCCTCATGTATATCTAAATCTTTGACATTTTTTCCAAGTTCGGGAAGTGCTTGTAGTTTCTTGTAGTGAAACATGCAGTGTAGCGTCAAAAGCATGAATGAGATCCCTCATGAGGATTACTTCATAGTGAACTTTGTTATTGTGGACTAAAGTGCAAACATCTTTGATCGATGGCATGCCCCAAATATTGACACGCGTGCAATGACAATCAATGACACGCGTGCCACTGGTTCGCCATCTCTGTCTTAGGGCATTACTTCTCACTCCTCTTATCACCAAGGATCGATCAACTTTTGAAATTTTACCTCGGACTGCTGAAGGGGGGACGTTTTTTGGTTATATATTAGATTATTCTAATTTATTGTAATTTAAATTTTATTTTATTTAAACATGTCTTCAGAATAAAATCCATTTACAGAAAAAAATGAATATAAAGTGATTTAACATGACATATAAAGGGATTTATATAAAAAGTCGCACAAACCCGAATGAGTGAGTGAATATTAACGTCGCACTGTTCAGCTACACGAGGACTTTTGACGACGGAGCACGTAATTTTGAATCATGGTCAAGGGATGTGGATGACACCTGAGCTGGCACCCCGCTCTTCTAACTACCACACCACACCAAACCAACGGGAGGATGTTTGGGCTCTCGACAGATTTAACGTGCATCGCTGCTCTACACGGCGGGTCTTTAGTGGTACTGGGCTCGAACTCATGACATACCTTCCATGATCCGATACCTAGACCACTGGGCTACCGCAGCCCCGCACAAACCCGAAAGAAATACATCACAGTAAATAAAATAAAAGTTATTCAATACTCTTTGTGCGACCTGGTATCATTTGTGCTACAAACCGGTACTGGTTCATAGCCCGGGAGTTGGAGATCACTGTCTTAGAGGGTTACAGACTATCCTTAATCTAATTAAGTCCCCAGAAAGAAAACTTAAGTGGAGAGCTATTAAACACACATTTATGCTCTCTCCCCATGTATTACATGTCTTAATTATAATACGTATGAAAGACACATATGAAGG
Source organism: Trichonephila clavipes (assembly GCA_019973935.1). Lineage (NCBI taxonomy): Eukaryota > Metazoa > Arthropoda > Arachnida > Araneae > Nephilidae > Trichonephila > Trichonephila clavipes. Next base: position 728,914 of record BMAU01019951.1, on the reverse strand, counting down.
AGATGCTGTTCTTGTATGGGGAAGATTATCTGTATGTGAGCGAAGAGAGCAGCATTTGTGGCTTCATACAGCTCTCAACCCTCACACATACAGAGATGACATACTTGTTTGAATTTTGTAACTATAATATAACTACCGTAAACTCCGGCGTATAACGTGCACCTATGGTTTCAAGCTGCAATTTTTACTTTTTAGGAATATTCGCCGTATAGCGCACACCCCCGAAGAAGCCTGAAATGTTTTTATGTTTTGAAGTCATTTTTTTTATGTATTATCCCAGAATTAAAAAAAATAATATACTTCTAAAACCAAAACCCGTTAAAAGTTCATAAGGTATGTCATTTCTTTTAAATAAACATTACTTCGAAAGATATAGATTTTCTACGTGTGTGAGTGTGTGCTCACATTTTTTTAAATTTTTAAACCTATTCTTTTTATACTCGGCGTATAACGTGCACCCTTAAATTTTGATCTTATATTTTTGTGTTAAATGTGCACGTTATAAGCCAGATTTAATGGTATATGCCGCAATTGAAGATTCATCTGTTTTAAGGTGTAGATAATACCTACCTTCTCGTTAATCATCTCAGGTGCACTTCTTGTAGAAGTCTAAATGTAATGGCAAACCCGTTCTCCCGAATCTAATCCCAGTGACGTAAAAAAGAATAGTAGCCCCCCCCTCCTGCAAAGTCAGGGTTTGGGCCCGAAGCTCAAATACTTACTTGTCAGGCTTTGAGCCCCCTAGGACATCTGGTCCCCTTCCCCCAATGCGGAGGTGTACGTTACGCCCCTGCTTAATTCCATTGTGACGCTGTTGGGTACCCTAGAGAGATGTGAATTTTATTACATAATCAACAGAGTCCCCCCTTCTGAAATATTACTAGGGCATAGAACTGATTTACGTGATAAATGGGCATTGGTATATATGCAAGATATTGGCATCACATTCAGCATGTTACGTCGTTCTGAGTTTTGTACGAGGTGATCATACTGATTATTGAGAAATTCTTTTGTATTTAATTGTATATTCGAATTCAAAAGTTTTGTAAGTTCCTTCTTATATCACATAACTTAAATATCATGCATTCCTTTTTTTTGTGATTCGATTAAATATTATGGTACTATGAATATTATCAAACATTTACTTTTGTGCGAATTTATAACTTAAACGTTGACAGTATTCAAGCACATCGTTCAAATAAATTATGGAGAATTTCTAAAATCAAATAAAATATTTTGCAAGAAACACTCCATAAAATTTTCCCTTTTTGCTTACAACTCTTCAGCCACATCAGGCCATAACTTACCATTTCCTTCAAATAAACCAAAGTTCAACCCCCCTAAAAATAACACTACTGGGTGTCCTTCGAGATTTTTAAAATACTACATTATGAAGCTCATTCTACAGAATCTAAAACTGTTCATCTGTATTGCGATAGGACAGTCGGTATCCCACGGGATTCGAAGGAATTTATGTTTCAACACACACATCCAGAAGAAAAGTGAAAGAACAGAAACTCTTCACAAGATATTTTCACATTACCTGCATGTCCACTGGGACGATGGGAAAGAAGACTGTGATTTTCTTTTCGTTACTCACATTTAGAGAAGATTTTGGAAATGAAGAAGAGTTGAATTTTGCTCGGAGCTAGCTTTGACCATTTGGTTGCTATGGAGGACAATTTAACCCTGGTCTGAAACGTCGCTCGATAACTTATAGTTCTGTTCGTGTAAAAGTTTTTAGTACCTGGAAAAGAAGTTCAGCCACATTTGCCGAAAATATATCGTAAGAAATATTACAGCTGGGGGGTTCGCAGAAAGAAGTGTTTCTGAAACACATGTATGTATCTTTTAAGAATGGAAGAAGAATAGTTCTATTTTACAATTTTTGTATCCGGTAAAATAATATGTGTGTGTGTTGTGTTTCATAATATTTTTCTTAAACATATTTACATAATTAAAAGTTATGTTACATTTTCTTAAAATGCCAACAAATTTCATATGAATAATTATGTACCAAGAAAACCTCCAATCAAATATCTATGAACTAGAAAAAAAAATATGAAAAATAATTATTCTCAGTTTATCAGAGTGCAATAAATTTTTATAAGTGAATAACTCTGTCAGAATTAATGATATTCATGAATGAGATCTTTATGAAATTTACTGTGTAAAAAGTGTTATTGTAGTAATTAAGGGTACTTACATTGAGAGAAAATAAATAATACAACTTTAAATCCTAGCTATTATAAAATAGGAATTATTAAATATTACTATTAATAAAAATTCTTAGAAAAATAAGTTATAATAATTCATAACATTGATTATATAAAAAAGTACAATGTAAAATACTATAAGCCAAAGTTTTATCCTTTATACGGAGATTTTTTTTCTAGTACTGTTATTTTAAAATATTTTTTGGAATTCAGATCAATCTTTAAAAATAAATTCATGTAGCTTATTATTACCCATAGTTAATTTTATTCTTAAGACCATCTTTCTTTTTGGTGGGAAAAGAGTTTCTCGCCACCCACTGGAGGCTGTTCAAAAGAAAGACATCTTATGTTTTGCATTTCTCTTTATACCACATTACACGATATTTATAAAATATAATTTGTAAATATTAAAATGTACAAAAGAAATTATAAATTAGATATATTTTTTATTAACAAATTTAAGAATTTATTCACACACATATTATTTGCCAAGAACTTTTAGAAAATAGGAATCATTACATAATGAAGCATTACAAGCTGTACAAGCGCGTCTTATTCTCTTCTCAGAGCATTAACGGCAACATCTGTATATTTTTTCTAAAGTTGGCAAATGGTCACCAATATTAGGCCATCGGACGCTATGTGGGAAATTTTTCTTGAGCTCAAGAAACATATAGTTCATCCTTTGCGTTTAAAACTTGAAAATCAAGAAATGAGTTCTCATGTTAGCCTACGTGTTATAAGTGCGAATCATAGGTGGGAAAAAAGTTTTTCATGGGCATTTAAAAATTAATGAAATTGGTGGGAAGTATACTTTCCGCGGCCTTATGAAGAATTAAATAATTGTTTGAAGGCAATTATATCTGTATACTAGCCGTTACCCACCCACTTCACTGGGAATTTCACGATGTTGCGTAACTGTATACTGTTTACATATGTATTAATTATTGATATCTAGCATTAAGAATTCGATTGTATTGAAAAATATATTTATAGCTGTTACACTCTCGCCCCTTGATATAAAAAGAACATAAATTATAATATCTAATTTCTATTTATATCTAAAATAGAAGGAGAAAGATATTTTTCGCTCACTTAACCTAATAATCAAGTGGATTTCCACCAAAGCAACTTTCAGTGGATCTCTACTCCATAAAATAAACATGTGTGCTAAATTTCAAGTCTAAATCTAACAGAGCATAAACGGAATTTTTATCATCAATACCTCGTGTTGAATTGGAATCCACTCTTAGTGGATTCCAATTCAACAAAAGAAGCATGCAAACCAAATTTTATTATTGTAGTCTTAGCAGTTCGAAAACGGGAATTTTGTCTACCAATACGCTCAATAACTCTCCCCGCTTCCCCCTGGAGTTGATTTCCGTAAAATCCATTCTTAGTGGAACTCTATTCAACTAAAGAAAAGTGCTCAACAAATTTCAAGTAAATGAGTTAAATTCAAAAACAGGAATTTTTCTATAACACGCCTTAATCCCTCGCAACCTCACTCCTTTGGGGGTTCGTTTTCGCAAAAATCTTTGTAAAAGGAACTTTATTCCATGAACGGAACATACCTTCTAATTTTCAAGCAGGTGTTTCTATTAGTTGAAAAGCGGAAATATTTATCTATTACACCCCTTAACCCCCCTCAGTGACCCTTGGGGATCAATTTTCCCCAAAACTATTTTGTAGCTGATCTCTACACCATGAAAGGAATTCACTTACCAAATTTTAAGACTGTACGTCTAATAGTTTAAAAATAAAAATAATTATCTATAACGCCCCTTAAGCCCCAGCAACGCCACTTAGGAAAAGATATTCACAAAACCGATCTTACGGCATATCTCTACTCAGTGAATGGAATCTGCTTACTTAATTTCAAGATTTCACGTCAAAGGAGTTAATTGCCTATAACGCCCCTTAATTCTCCACAAAGCCACTTGGGGTCGATTTTCACAAAACCTATTCTGTAGAAGATCTGTACTCTATGAAAGGAATCCGCTTATCAAATTTCAAGACTGTACGTCTAATAGTTTAAAAATGGAAATATTATCTATAACGCCCTTAAGCCCCCACAACGCCACTTAGGAAACGATTTTCACAAAACCCATCTTATAGCGGATCTCTACTTAATGAATGGAATCAGCTTACTAAATTTCGAGATTTTAGTCTAATAGTTTAAAAAAGGAGTAATTGCCTATAACGCCACTTAATTCTCTACAACGCCACTTGGGAGTCGATTTTGACAAAACCCATTCTGTAGGGGATCTGTACTGTATGAAAGGAATCCGATTACTAAATTTCAAGACTGTACGTCTAATAGTTTAAAAATGGAAATAATTATGTGTAACGCCCCTTAAGCCCCCGCAACGCCACTTAGGAAACGATTTTCACAAAGCCCGTTTTATGACAGATCTCTACTCAGTGAATGGAATCTGCTGACTCAATTTCAAGATTTTACGTCTAATAGTTTAAAAAAGGAGTTAAGTGCCTATAATGCCACTTAATTCTCTACAACGCCACTTGGGAGTCGATTTTCACAAAACCCATTCTGTAGGGGATCTGTACTCTATGAAAGGAATCCGCTTACCAAATTTCAAGACTGTACGTCTAATAGGTTAAAAATGGAAATAATTATGTATAACGCCCCTTAAGCGCCCTCAACGCCCCTTGGAGGTCGAATTTCGAAAAAATCATTATGTAGGGAATCTCTACTTTATGAAAGAAATATGTGTACCAAGTTTCACGACTGTACATCTAATAGTTTAGTAAAGGAAATAATTATCTATAACGCCCCTTGGGTTTCGAACTTTGCAAAATCCGTTCTTAGCTGACGTCTACTCCATGAAGGGAACCTACCTACCAAATTTCGTCTGTAGGTTTAATAGTTCCGGAGATATCGTGATTAGTCAGTGAGTGAGTGAGTGAGTGAGTCGCTTTTCTCCTTTATATATATAGATATATAATGTGTTCTCGTGTATATAAGTAAAAGAAAACTCGTATAAAATAGTTTCACGATTTTCCTTTGTTATACTTTTTTCTATTCTTTAAATGAGATATATTTCTGTCGCATTACCTTATTTCTTAAAAAAATTAATATACTCTTCTAAACATAAATCTATGTAATTTTAAGCGTAGTTTGTTTTTAAATTCATCATTTTAAGTCTAGTATTTCAAATTCCTATTGAACTATATTTCTATTTTCATAGATTTTTTTCAGCTAGTTTATGAATGAGCTAGACTATAGGATTCAACTCTTTTATAAAATTTTATAATAACTTATATTTATAATGTTATAAGTCGCTTGAACAGCTTTTAAAAATATATTGATCTTAATTTATATATATATATATACTATATATATATATATATATATATATATATATATATATATATATTGATATATATATATATTATAATATTGATCGATATCTTCTAACCTTTAATTTAAAAAAATGCCACGTCATATATTTTGTAGTGAACTATAAACTGAAGTCGACATACGAAGTTTAATAATACTTTTACAAAAAATGGGTGATTGATGATTCCTTTCCAGCAGACGCTAACCAGTGAAGACTGTAAGATGAATGTTTGATTCTTAATGCAAACTTATGGAAATTTTGTTACGCTGAATTTTGAATTTCATTTATCATGTTGGTTAAATATAAAAAGGATAGAATTTTACATTACAAAAACAAATTGATTGTTGCATTTGAACTTCAAAATTTTTTTATCTAACCAGTAAGGTAAACGCATTGTCTTTTTTAATATTTTTATTGATATAGTTTGCATGAGAATTTCTTATAACGAATGATTTTGTCAAAACTTTATTAAACTATTTATTTATGGAGTGTTGAAAATTTATTAAAGATTTAATTAAGTAAGGTCTTAAAAAACTGGGGGAAATATTATAAAAAACTACTTTTTGTTAAAATTAATCATGATATGAACTTCAAGTAATTGGTTACTCTGATTTTAGGTTCATCTTGAGAAAATACATTCATTTATAAACAATTTTTTATGAAACAAAACTTTAAGTAATGTTGGATCTCCTATTGGACGAATTTTGCGATTTAACAACTTTTCCTCCAATTAAAATGAAGGGGAAAAACCTTATTTAGCGAATAATAAACTCCGAGCTTACGAGCTATTTCAACAACAGACATTTTTTTATTAATTTGGATTTCTTTTCAAATGTCACATCCTTTTTGTCAGGAACAGAGAAAAATTTTTCCTGTTGGCAGCAAATTTCGAAGTGAAAGGGTGCTGCCCATTATTAGACTTTACAGTTGCAGATAAGTCATGAGTGTAATCTCTCTCGTGAGCTTTGTATAGGACAGGAACTTCCTTTCTTATCTAGTTTAATGGTTCCAGTATTTTAGCAGCTAAAAAAATATGCAATTTCTAACTATGGGTATGTTTTGTGTAGTTGCTTATTATAGGACTTCCATACGTTAAATACAAAAAAGTTATATTTCTTTGGGCTACGATGTTACGAATTCACCCGAATTAGTGAATAAAATGTTTATAAGTGAATTAATTAAATCAGAGTCCGAGTACAAATTGTAGTAAATATGGTTCACTTCAGTCGTCATGGACATACTTGATCTACTGCTCGGACTCACGCATCCGGCTGCAGGCGACTTGCCAAAAAAACTTCTTTTGTTTTCTTTGTATTGACTTTAACTTTCATGTCTCGTGCTGATTTTTATGAATGCAATTCTTTCTTTCGCTCGTGCTTTTATTATTATTAATTGAACTTGTATTTATAAAAGCTCACTGTAATTATAGTTATGGAAAGTTCTGTAACTTTCGATGGCAATATATAAGGAAAGTGAATAAAGTCTTGAGTTGCGATTAGTGCGAGTTGTAATCATTTTACTTATTTCAATTCCAAAGTAGTTTAATCTACTTGCGACAATATTAATACTGGTGTATAAATATAAATTCTATATGTTGTATTAAAATAAAATGCATTGCAACATATAGAAATAAAATAAAAAACGACTTTTTTGAGAAATATTTCACAAAATCGAACAAAAGAACATTTCTTTCGAATAACAAAAATAAATCCATACTTTTCTGCTTCTGCTTATCTGATAAAAGTTTTAGGAGATTCCCGTCTATTTTGAAATTTTCCACTATTCTTTTTTTTTCTACTTCAGAAGAATCCAACGCATAAAAGATGTAAGAGTATTATGGCACACAATACGAGAAGAAAGAACTTGAGTTACCATTATCCAGTAAAAAATGCATACCGGTTACAAAAGTAACCGATTCAAGAAGTCTATTAGTCCGAAGACTAGAAATTTTTCACTCACTCAAGAAAGTATTGGAAATAGAAAAGGGGGTTGTTTGGTTTTTCATGTTTCAGGAATATTTTATACAATGATGTGAATATTTTGAATTTTTGTACTGATTGAAGTTTATTTGTGTTGGTATATAAGCTCTTAAACGAAAAAAAAAGATGTGTGTTCCTTTAAATCCATTATTTGCTATGAGGCATCTCTCTCTTTTCAAAAGATAATATAAATAATCTCTACAGATTTATTATTTTTTGTTACATCGGTATTAAAAAAAAAAAAACATTAATCTTTTTTAACACTACTTGAAACCAATAAGAAAAAGGCAATATCAGTTTAAAACCTTCGTATAATTCACTTTTAAGTTAATACGTATGAGGCAAAATGATTTCTATCGGCATATAGTTATCTTAATATTTACAGTGTTATATTTATAGCATAAAATAGTTTATAGGATAAAATAGTTATCATTTACTGTTATTTCGTTAAAAATATTAATTTAAAATATATTCTTAAATAATGTTTGGAAATATTAAGCATGACAAAAAAAAAATGTTAATCTTGTTTGAATATATTTGAACTACAGTTGAAAACAAAACCATACCCCGAATTTATTATCGCTTTGATTTGTGTGTTATTAAGTTATCTGCATTTTATTTCGATACATTTATTTTTACTTTTCTTATGAAAAAAGTTTTATAAAATTTACAGCACTACCAATGCACAATAAATTAAATCTTTTCTGAAAATTAAGAAATTATTCTAATTTCAATTCTAATGCTTTTTCATACTCCTTTAATTTTCTCACATTGTTTGTATCTAAAATTTTATAGGTCTTAATAATTGTTTTTTTTTCCTCTTAAACAAAGCTTTGAAACTCTGATTTGAAAAAAAATATACAATAAGTAGAAAAAATGCACACAATATAATTCTAAATTAAAAATATATATATCAGAAAAAAGATTAGTAGTTTTTCGAAGTTTAGACACAATATAAAGTCATCTAATTCATCATAAGCATTTTTTTTATTCCGCATTTCATAATATTTTCTTAATTTTCTGTTAAACGGTTTTCGCTGTATTTTAAATTATATTAAAGCAACTTTAAGGTATCCGACTACGTTCGGAACCGTGATTTTGCAAAATTGTATAAATGGATAATATTTGTGACATTTAGTGTCACTTAGATTACAAAATGTATATAAAATTGTTTTAAGGACATTATTACAATAAAAAATTATTTAAGTACAATATTTTGATGAAAAATGAACATAGAATGGCCAATTTTCAAAATATTCTCCATTTGGGGAAAAATGCTTCTATTATAATAACATTTTGCCTGTTTTAACTCAGACCTCTGTACAGAGGCTCAACTAGAATTTTTGGGATATATAACTTAGAAGTGTATTTATCTATATTTTACTACAAACGAGAAAATTTAAGAAAAAAACGCCAATAATTATTTCAATTGGTTGTAACTCTGAAAATAATGTGACTGCTTCAAAAATCATAGTTCATACTCTCTGGAGAAGTCTTTATATAAGCAGAATATTATTATTTTACAAGCATTTCTTATAAAAAGAGAACATTTTGAAAAAAAGGTTACTCTAAGTTAATTTTTTGCCAAAATAGAGTATTTAAATAATTTGTTTTTGTCATAATGTCTTTAAAAAATTTTATACATGTATAAGGGGTGTGGCCCAATGTAATAAAGGGACACGCGGGGAAGAAGGGGTTCTTAATTAAGTCCACTAGTTAATTAAACACGTTTATTAGACAAAACAAACATTTACATACATAACTAGAGAACTAATAGTTACAATAGAATTGAAAGGGATCGGGGGGAGCACATGCTCGTACGTCCTTACTGTTCCGAAGCTTGGCCATTACTGAAGATTGTTCTAGCCGCTAGAGGACGCGATAGTCTTTCTACTGTTCATATGAGAAGAGTTTAAACTACGGGGGGTTACAATCTCCCCCTATGGATCCGACGACGTCCCGGCGAGGAGACATAATTAGCTGTTGTAGTAGTAGCTCTTGTTGAGTAACTGGGCGAGATAACATGTCTGCAACGACATTTGCTTTACCAGGAATATACTGTACTTTCAAGTTGAAAGACTGGATTTCAAGTGCCCATCTTTCAAGTCGTCCGGTTGGAGATTTGAGGTTTAGAAGCCATTTCAGAGGTTGGTGGTCGGATGCCACGGTTATTTCTGTTCCTTCAATATAACCACGAAATTTCTTCAAAGCCCATACCACAGCAAGGGCCTCCCTCTCTGTGGTGGAATAATTGCGTTTTGCTGGGGTTAGCAGTCGACTAGCGTATTCTATAGGATGTTCATCAGATCCTTCTCCTTGAAGTAAAACTGCTCCAAGGGCATAATTGCTAGCATCTGTTCGAATAATATATGGCTTAGTACCATCTGCTTGCTTTAACACAGGAGGTGTTGTAAGACTGTTTTTAAGGGTTTGAAATGCTTTTTGTTGGTCAAATCCCCACTGCCACTTGACTTTCTTCTTTGTAAGATAACTTAGTGGACGTGAAATCTTCGCAAAATCTTGAATATATCTTCGAAACCACGAACAAGTTTGCAGAAAAGATTGTAGTTCTTTGACGTTTTTAGGGGGTGGAATATCCAGTATAGACGCAACTTTTTCTGGATCAACTTCTATTCCTTTTTGTGTAATCCAAAATCCAAGATATTTAACTCGAGAAGAGGCAAAATGGCGTTTTTCTCTATTTACTTTAAGTTTGAAATGTAAGAGTCTTTCAAAAATAGTTTTAAGATCAAACATGTGTTTTTCAAAAGTTTTTGACAAAACAATTATATCATCTAGATAAGGTAGTGCTAGAATGTCTTCCAGACCATTACAAAAACGGTTCATCAGTCTTTGAAACGTAGCAGGCGCGTTGCACAAACCATATGGCATTCGTAAGAAACGGTAAGTGCCAAAAGGACATACAAATGCTGTCTTGTCTTGATCTTCAACATGCACTTTAACTTGATGGTATCCTGCTCGCAGATCAAGTGTAGACATGAAAGGAGTGAGTTTTGCTTGATGTAACAAATCATCCATTCTAGGAAGAGGATAGGTATCTGCGACTGTAATTTCCTTCAATTTCCTGTAATCAATACAGAGGCGAAATGTTCCATTTGGTTTTGGTATAAGTACCACTGGGGAAGCATACGGGGATTCACACATTCTTCAATTATGCCTTCTGAGAGAAGTCTATCGATTTCTTGTTTTAATATTTCCTTCTTGGAAGGATTCATCCTATAAGGTGGCACTGCAACTGGAAGATGGTTTCTTGTATTTATACTATTTTCAATAAATGGTGTAGGCTCTCCCCCTGGTTGAAAGCATTCTTCATACTTTTCCAATAGTGAATTTAGTTCTTCCCGTTGTGGAAGTGAAAGGTGAGTACCTTCATTTTTCCGAAGTTGACAAAGATGTGGTTCAAGGTCAACAGTGAGCAGAGCATTGATATTAGAAGGCGCTTTCACAAAATTATATTTTCTGTGAGATGTTTCAGTGAAGTACCATTGTTTTCTTTGGAGATCTAAGACGATCCCTGCAGCTGTTAAAAAGTCTATGCCTAGAAAGGTTCTGTTACCTCTAGCATTTTTCAAAATTAATAGTTCCGTGGGAATGACTTTTCCTTGAATACTAATGTCTACAGAAGTTGTCAGTATTTCTGTGGTTTGAGTACGACCGTCAGCAAGAGTCATCTGCATGATTTTCTCTTCAAAATTCAATCCTTTTTGTTTAAGTAAATGGTATAATTTTTCACCAGCCACTGAATGTATAGCACCAGTATCAGCACAAACTGCTGCTTCTGTATTACAAATGGAAATTTGGATTATACTAATGGGATTACTTTCACTAGAAAAACTATAAAAATTTGATTGATTCAGACTTGATGACAAGGCATTATCTTTTTGTCGAACTGGGTTGCAAGTGTGGCATCTTGATCGAATGATTCCAGGAGCACCACATCCATAGCAAGATACAGGAGATCTGTCTTCTTTTGTATCAACGATTTTCTTTTCATGTATTCTGTCTTTGGAAATGGGATTCCGCCTACTGTTACTGGGAATCCCGGTTTACCGCCTACTTTGACTGGGGAAACCAGACAGAGAATGTTCATACGACAACTTAGAATTTTGTGTGTAGTTACTTCTCCAGGGACTGGAATTCATTTCTTTTTGTTTCCAGCTAAAGTTTTTATTGTTTTTATTTCTCATGTTTTTAACTTCTTCATACGAATCTAGCTTATCCACTAGTTGTAGAGGATTGTTCCAATTACACCACTGGTCCAAAAAGTGATCTTTGTAATCTTGAGGGGTTTTCTTTTTATTTGGTCCGCCACAATCAAATCTTTCAATTCTTCAAGCGTCGTAACTTTTGATTCTTTCAGCCACCCATCAAAATATGTTTGCAAGTCAAAGTAGAAGTCACGCCAGGTTTTCACAGGATCTTTGATGTGCCGGGAAAACATCTGCCGAAATTTCTCTGCACTTAATTTAAAGCGTTTTAGTAAAATTTGTTTGACTTTATAGTAGTCTTGAGCATCAACAACAGATTCTTTTGCGATTAAATTTGAAACTTCAGTCGGTAAAAGACCAACAAGGTACACCACCCACTGAGGAACTGGTACTTTAAAAAATGTTAACTGCCTTTCGAAGAGGTCTAGAAAAATTGTTACATTAGTTGTCTTTGGATCAAAAATCGGTAATAGCTTATGGAGTTCTAACTTTGGCATATTGGAGTCTGCAGTTGTAGAAGTATCAGTTATAAGTTGAAGTTTTTGCAGTTCAAATATTCGTTGGTTTTCCCTCTCTCTTTCAGCTCGCAATTCGAGCTCTTTTCTATCACTAAGAATGCGATTTAACCATTCACACGTAAATTCTGCATCATATCCCTCTCTATTTAAAATTGCATCTTTTATGTCAAGAATTTTCAAATTGTCTGGTATTGATGTCTAGCGTTTCCGCCAATTCAAGGAGGTCCTGCCTGCCACCTTTTGCTAAATAGGCCATCGTGAAACGTCACTTCAAATTAATTACAAATTTATATTCTTTGAACTTTAAATTAAATTTAACAAAATGTTATTAATGAAATAATAATACAGTATTATACCACATAAAAGTAATATCTCAATTTCTTACAATATGCAATTTGAAAAAAAAAATTTCATGAAGCACAAAAATGAAAAAAAAAAAATCTATTTTCGTTGTTTTCAAGTTCAATACACAATCAAAGTAAAATTACTATCAAACTTTTAGTTAAAAAAATCATCAAAATTATCTGAAAACACATTTGAAATACATCATACCACAAGTAAAAAGAATCATATACGTTCTCATAAATAAAAGTTCTACTTAGCCGAAACAAAATTTCCTATTAGTATTCAAAAAGAAAAGTTATTAGAACTCAGAGTTATAAATAACCTTGAACTGTCTATTTCTCCCTATTTTATTTTCGCTTACACAGCATAAAATATCTCATCAGTTTCATAAATGAATCATAGCTTAAAAATTAATACTAGCAAGAAGAGAAAACGGATATATATATATATACTCTTTTTTCTTTTAAACCACTAAATATATTATTTAACTGAGACAAATCTTTCAACATATAATGCACATTTTACACTTAAAATTATACACATAAATGAATATATAATATATATATATATATATATATATATATATATATATATATATATATATATATGTATATATATATATATTTTGAAAATAGCATATAACAATACAAAAATTTTCCAGCTTAAATGCTTTCGAACAAGAATTGTAATCATTCAGAGAAAACAATATACATAAATACATATATATTTGGTTTTGTTTCTCACTTAAGCTTTTAAGTAAACAACGTTATACTTATTAGTTTAAACAATACAGGAAGTATATTTTAAAAACACATTGAATATAATTTAACTGTATATTATGCTGTTTAGCAAATTAGACAATTACATTTCTTGAATAAAGAAAAAAAAAGATTTCTTAACTTAATTCGAACAGGACGTTCTAAATTTAAATCAGTAAAGAATGTTCTCTATGTCAGAACAATGAAGTCAATTTTTAAGAAATTAAAACTTACACAATTCTTTAGGATATTAAATCCAATTTGCATTTGGGCATGCAATGGTTAATTTAGTATTATAAGGTATAATACTTAAAAGAAAATTCAAAGTAAAAACTTTACTTGTTCTTCAGGTGAAGATAAATCCAACGATTTTGTTAAACTTGCTCATTTTACAGGTGAGAACGGAACAATAGCGGTTAACCTGAAAAATTTGTTACTTGCACATTTCTACGAGTGAGAACGGAACATTAGCGGTTAACCTGAAAATTAATAGCGAGCAACAGCCAAACCTCTTTAACTATAAAACACGTTGGGCGTCAAATTATAAGGGGTGTGACCCAATGTAATAAAGGGACACGCGGGGAAGGGGTTCTTAATTAAGTCCACTAGTTAATTAAACACGTTTATTAGACAAAACAAACATTTACATACATAACTAGAGAACTAATAGTTACAATAGAATTGAAAGGGATCGGAGCACATGCTCGTACGTTCTTACAGTTCGGAAGCTTGGCCATTACTGAAGATTGTTCTAGCCGCTAGAGGGCGCGATAGTCTTTCTACTGTTCATATGAGAAGAGTTTAAACTACGGGGGGTTACACATGTATTTTAATCTAAGTGACGCTAAATATCATCAAAATTATCCATTTGTGCGCTTTTTCAAAATCACGGTTCCGAACGTAGTTGGATACCTTAAACAATTTTTGCTGTATTTTAAATTATGGTACTTCAACTTTAATAACATTGTTTGCTTTTTTCAGCTGCTGATGAATGTGCAGCTGGCCAATTCCGATGCAATGATGGATCTTGTATCAGTCAATTACATGTCTGCAATGGAGAATACGAATGCCCTGATGGATCTGATGAACTGGAAAATAGAACTTGTAGTATGTAGTTTTGCTTATAGTTTGTGCTTCAAGAACTATCGTTTTGATTATATTTATAAGAAAAATGGAATTTTTATTTTTTAAAGTTTTAATTTAAAACGTGCCTTTAATTCAATACTTTTCATTACCTTATAAATGCAAAAGTAAATCAAAATTCTCTAGTATAGATTCTACTCTCTATTATATTATATGAAATACAAATGACTTTAGCAAAAACCATTTGATTTTCTCTTGTGATGTGAAAAGACCAAACTACTATTTGTTTATATTTTGTTTACCTACTTTTGCTCATATATACCTGATTTTAATTAATTCCTTTAGAACAGTTTGTAAACCTGATTTATTGTTTCAGAGCGTGAATTTAAATGTTATTTTGAAATTAGTTCAAAATTAGAATTATTTAAAATTGCAGCAATCTGCGTAAATTAACTTCAATTAATGTTGCAATAATCTTCTAATTACAGTAATTTTTATACTTCAAAATTACAAATTTCATTAATTTTGAAATAAATTTAATGTATTAAAAATTACCGTATTAGAGTTCCAATTATACCGTATTACCAATGATTCAAAATGAATAAATTTCTTGGTTAAGTGTATTAAAGAATAACAACTACCGAACCTTTTCTTTGAAGTAATTAAAGACATTATTAAAGCAGATAGTAGTAAAATAAAATTAAAGACTTAATTCAGTGTATCGAAAATAAATATTTAATATGATTCTGTAAAATACTAAAATAACAATTAGTATACTTGTGTACTAATATATAGTTAAAATATCTGAATTAATATTTTTCCAGCACCCCAGATAAATATTTAAATTTCCATATGGTTACTTCAGTAGCTGGAGGAACTTTTTTATGTGAAACTAGCTATATATACATATATTATTATTATTACTATTATTATTTTATTTTATATATATATATATATATATATATATATATATATATATATATATATATATATATAATAGCTGTCACCATACTACACCTACATGTGATGAATAATTTATACCTTCCGCAGGAATTTTCATACCTGCCATGTTGAACGGTTTGCTATACTCCAAAGACTATGAGAAATAACTAGTGACACGTTGTACAGAACTGATACTGTATACTTCTCATTCAGCGCTTAATATTAGCATTGTTGCCAAACCTTCGAAAGAGAAATTACAAAAGTCTCTTTAATTTTTAATTTTTGACATATCCTCTATACACGAGGAGAATACAGAAGAGAAGTATACAGCATCACTTCTGTACAACGTGTCACTAGTCCTTTTCTCATAGTCTTTGTGGAAGCTGCATTGTCGATTTGCACCAAGGAGGAAACGAGGATAGTAATTCGTTATTTGTTTGCCTCCCGCGTAAATTATTCAGCTGTTTATCTGGAATGGAAATAGAGCTTCAAATAAGGAAAAATCTTATCTGACGACGAAAGATCTGGCAAAAACCATTGAGGGTAAAATGCAGAAATTACAAAATACTTTCCGTAACCCTCCTTTTCCCCTTGGTGCAGATCGACAATGGAGCTGCAACGTGGAACGGTTTCCTACACTCTAATGATTACTAGGAAAGACGAGTGACAAGATGTATAGAAGTGTTGCCAAGCATCCTCATTCAGCGCTGGATGCTAGCGTTGTTGAAAAACCTTGCAAAAAGAAATTTCAAAAGTCCCTTTACTTTTTGACTTCGTATATATATATATATATATATATATATATATATATATATATATATATATATATATATATATATATATATATATATATATATATATATATATATATAATATGAATAGGTTTTTGTTTAGTATTAGCAAAAAGAGGAAGGTTGGCTGGCCACAAAATATGTTCAACCCCACTTTTATATAAGTTATTTTATACATGAGAGCCGTCCTAAGTCAGAAATGTTTATAATAATGCAGCATCCATATTTTTATATTTTAAACTCTATTATTTTGATTTCTCATATATCCTTGCTAAAATCTTATGTCCAGTTATCTTGTAATTTCAATTTTTTCAGTTTTGATTATTGAATATTTATCTCTCTTTAGTGGAGAATTTTCACTGTATTAGGTTGGGGAAAAAGAAATCCATTATTTTTTCGGTAGATGGCTGTAGTGTCGATATCTCGTGAAGTATCAATGAAACAATTTCAAATTTATGCTCGTTGTCAAGGCGACATTTCACACTAAAAATTATTTTGCTGTGTTTTGTTTGGTTCATTCAGTTGTGAGTTACAGGGTGTTAAAAATGGATGTCAACGAAGAGAAAATATTTTATATATCATGGTATATTTTACAGTTTTTCTTTGATAAAGGCGAAAATGCAAGCTAGAAGGCTGAAATTGTGAATGCCGTTTATGGTGCCGATACTATAACAGCTAATTACGTGCAATTTCCGTTTCGTCAATTCCGTTCAGGCATTTTTGATGTTAAAGATGCACTTCGCACAGGCAGGTCCGTCGTCGAAAATGTCGATAAAATCACAGAAATAATCGAATTTGACCGACATGTTACTAGTCGTAACATCGCCCTGGAGCTAAAGATAGACCATCAAATTGTTTTAAGCCATTTGTGCAAATCTGGATTCAAAAAGAAGCTCGATGTTTGGGTGCCACACCAATTAACATAAAAAAACACATGATGGATTGAATTTCCGTTTGCGAAGCCTTGGCCAAACGGAATGAAATCACCCCATTTCTTAAACGAATGGTGATTGGGGATGATAATGGGTCACATACGACAATAATGTGCGAAAACGAAGCGTCAATATTGGTCAAACGCGGTGAAGCAGCTCAAACGGTGGCAAAACCAGGACTAACGGCCAAGAAAGTTCAACTGTGTGTTTGGTGGCACTGGAAAGGAATAATTTATTATGATTTGCTTTTTTATGGCCATACATTAAATTCAAATCTCTACTGTCAACAAATGGACTATTTGAAGCTAGTGATTGACCAGAAACGATCAGAAATGGCCAACAGAGGAGGTGTTGTGTTCCATCAGGACAACGCCAGGCTACTCACGTCTGTAGTAACTCGCCAGAAACTATGGGAGCTTGGTTGGGAAGTTTTAATGCATCCACTATGTAGTCTGAACCTGTCACCAAGTGATTTCCATCTTTTTCTCGCATTGAAAACTTCCTGAGTGATAAGAAATTGGGATCAAGATAAGATTGCGAAAATCGATTCCTAGAGTGTTTCGCCAATAAGGACCAATATTTCTATGAGGGAGGCATTATGAAGCTACCTTTAAAATGACAATAAAATACAACAAAATGGTGCATATTTTACCCAAATCGGACAATCGAAAACATATTAAATAAAGTCATGAATTTCATGCAAAAATAATGGATTTCTTTTTCCCCAACCTAATATATTTATAATATATCAGCAATCTATTAATGCTTAAAACGCAAATAAAATCTTGACCTCAATAATCCTCCAACTATTAAAGAATGAATTTTCTGAAATATAATATTCCAGTATATAAGAATAATATTAAAATGAAGAATAAGATCTTTTTCATCATTCACTTCAGTTCATATATCCATATATTTCATAATTCTAGCTAAAGCTAATTCTTTTCCATTTAGACAAATGATCGCAATAGCCGAGAAAAGACGAGGGGGAAAAACCCGTCACTTTTAAAGCTTTTTCATCTAGATAAAGGAATTTATCGCATAAATTCTTCCTCACAAATCAAACCTTTATAATCCTTCCCATCTGCGTAATTTTACGTTTTCTTCAAACGAGAAACGAACCTCCTTTCAATCTAAAGCTCATTCACCTTTCAAATCCTGAAATTTCTGTTGAAAAATTTCTTAACAGCTCTTAATAGAAAACGATTTTCTGTTCTGTTCTTGTTGTTTCGCTAGCTGAAGACGGAATCTTTTGTGTTTTTATTATCCACTTTGATATGGAATTGTCGAGCTTGACATTTAATTTCATGCTTGAATTAGCCATAAGCTCTCTTTTATCTCTTTTCTCTATTCGATCTCTCAACAATAGAACGAAAGACAGAGTTAGAGAGAAGAATATATTTCTCTTAATAGGTTCTTAAGAAATATCTACGTGGAAGAGGAATTCACGGGTTCTTTCCTCTTTTAAATTGCTTGGATGGCTTGGTGTCGTGGACCCCAGAAAGAAGATGAATAGTTGGTTATTCATATTAATTAGGTAACTTGATCCTTTAAGCACGTGGGTTGATTAACATCGAATTTTCAGTTTAACTGAAACAAGGCGATGTCGCTTTGAGAAGCAATGTAATTAAATTTTCTGTTTCAACGCTTCTTTCGTTAAATAAATCGTAGTGATAAATTAAATGGAAGCTAAGTTTGATTATAAGAGTTAAAATGGAATGTATAGTCTCGTATTTAATTGAGAGCATAAAAGCAATAAAGTATGACAATAAAACATAATCAGGACTTAATGTGTACGTATGTTGATCTGATTGTTTTATATCCAGAAGTAATTTATTGATGAACTATTATTTATGAAGTGAATAAGATTCCAGTTATTTCATTTCTTTTCGAATTGATAATCATATTAAAGGGAAACGACACATATAAGTATTATATCAAACATATTAATATAAATTCCAATTCGATCTGTTTTACATTTGCGAGTTCATAATTACAGATTAAAGAGAAAAGTAATTCGTAATAAATGTTATCAACCGTTAAAGAAAAAAAATTATTAAAAATGGGAATAAATTGTAATGTATATTCCCTATTTACTTGAATCGGAGCCGCCATTGATTCTTAGCCGTACTCCGAATACTCAAAATTTTTTCTGAAAAAATATTGTCATCGATTCTAAGCCACACCGCAAAATTTCTACTCGTTTTTGAGAAAAAATAATAAATTTGTGAAAAGGTTCAACAATATACGATATTTAAGAAAATTTAAAAATATTAATGAGGAATTATAAGAAGTTAATTATTTTTTTTTACCAGTATTAAAAACTTTCAAGTACTTACATGAACCTATAATTACAGTAACCATGTTTCAAAAATGATTCATCAAGCCCGTTGTCTCAGCTGACTTCGGAATTGGTGCGGGCGTCGCCATTTTCCCATACGATGTCGACTTCCGTACCATCCAATGCATTCGTTATGTAACATTTTTTTTAAAAAAAAAATGTATCATAGTAAAATGTAAAAGAAATATTAAAAACTGTTGAACACATTTACAAGAAAAAAATTACATCATTTTATTTATGACATCGACGTATATTTGTTTCATCCATGTCAACTTTTCGTTTGTGTTTCCCTTTGTTTTCTGCATATAAAATTGCCTCCCTTTTTATACTTGCTTCTTAATGCTATTATTGAAATCTTCGCAATTTAGATGATTAGAATAAAGCGCATTCCTAAATATGCATAGCCCAACAATGATAAGAATATTCTGAATCCTGGAGATAAATTGTGGAATAGAATAAGTCATCGATGCAAGTGGCTAGAATGGACGGTTACAGTTTTCGATTTGAAAATTGGTAGAAACTCAGTTTCTCCTTCCAACACAAATGTTTTGCCTCCGATTCTAAGCCACACCCAACTTTTAGTAGCATTAACACTGGAAAAATGGTGCAGCTTAGATTCGAGTAAATACGATAATAAACGTAGAGTGATATATTTTATATTTGAGCAAATTACCTCTTATAGATGCTCTTAAATGTAAAAGTACATAAAAAATTACATGCTCTCTTCAAGCAATATGGCAGTTAATAAACAATATCAAAGAAACATAATCTTCCTAATTTACTTTCATAATAAAATCGATAGCATTTCTTCATTACACAAAAATCTTTCTTCTATAGCTTGAAAGAGTTTACTTGCTTCTTTATAAAAACAATTAATTCTCTTTTCATAAATAACGGTAATAAAATATTTTTATATAAGAGAAATTCTAACTTGATAATTTTTTCAACACCTTTAAAAGTTTTCTAATGAAAACATTTAAAAGTACTGTAAATATAAGATTAAACTAACAAGTGACAATTCAAATTACATTCTAAAGAAAAATTTGAAAATATTAAATAATTTTAAGATTAAAATGTGAAGAATTTAGAATTTTTTCCAATCTAAAGTATAAAAAAATATTTAAAAAGAGGTTTTTTTAAAAAAAAAAAATGTGATAAATTCAAAAATTTTTAAAGAATCTTAAGAATTTTTCCAAATAAAATCTTTGATATTTTTGTTCTTGTAGTTTTATTTCTTGAAAAAAATATGGAAAATCTTAAGATACTGTTAATACTTTTTTGCCAATACATATGCATATACTCGTATAACATCTGATTTCCATCCCATTCGAATAATCCCCTGGTTTGTTGATTTTCATGTTATTGAGTGGAGATAGTTTTTATGTTACAATACATGACACCGGGAAAATTAAACCCTGATATTATATGCTAAGCAAAATTTGTAACTTTATTTTCAGGTTATTCAATTTTTTATTAAAAATTTTTTCACACAACACTGTCTATTTTACACTTAAGGCTAATATGACTTTTATTATTTTATTGGTTAATGAATTTCCTATTTTTTAAATTTGTATGTATGTAATATTACTGTAGTCATTCTACAGTGATTTATACTGTCTTATATAATACTCATACATATTTCTTAGCTTTAAGTTAAATTTATTGCAATTTAGTAAAGAATGAATGATAATATTATATTGTATTACTATAAGCTTATTTCAAAGACAACAATAAGCATGCGTTTACCAATACTTGACAGAATTAAATAGCTTCTCTAATACATTAGCACATTTTTAGTCTTATAGATATTATGGCAGGCTCAAATAGTTTTTATTTTTAAAAAATCACATTTAGAAATAATGTAAAAACAAAAATAAATTAAGTACACTAAAATTCAGCAGCTTTATCGTCTGGAAAGCCTTTAATCTGCTTATAATATATAAAAGCATTAGAATTAATTTAAATATATGAGGAGATACTCAATTACTATTCGTTGTGTTTTTAATTTTAAATAGAAAGCCAAACTGTAATAATTTCTCTTTACATCGCCCAAATTTATGAAAAGAATTTTTCTTTTTGAAAGGCTTGTTGATCATAAGGCTATATTGAAATATATGTACAGGTAATAACCTAATATAAAATATTAAATGTTTCTGTCAATCTTTAGTCATATTTTACTATCCTGATAAACAACATCCTAATAAGCTTTTAATTTTATTTGATAAAATATTTCAAAATATCTCTTTTATAGACTTACAGGTTTTAAACTAAAATCTCTGTATTTTTATACATTTAATCTCTTGCAAATAGTTTCTTCGATAATTTTTAAATCTCCTGTAAATACAATCTACAGACAAGCAAACTATAAAATTAATGCATGCAACAAAAATGATTCCATTCATTTTCAGAAGGGCTATGTTTATTTAAATACTATATTTCCCCACTATTATTTTTATCTTCTCTTTTATTACTAATAAATTATG
Organism: Trichonephila clavipes; assembly: GCA_019973935.1. Taxonomy (NCBI): domain Eukaryota; kingdom Metazoa; phylum Arthropoda; class Arachnida; order Araneae; family Nephilidae; genus Trichonephila; species Trichonephila clavipes. The sequence goes on along the minus strand of BMAU01019951.1, from coordinate 706,935 downwards.
AGCATTAAAATCTATCCTCTTATCCCAGAAACTGGATCGCCGTGTCGTGAGGACGGTTTCCCCTGCCAACACCTTTGCCTGTCAACCTCAACCGGTCCTCGTTGCGCCTGCAAGCACGGATACCACCTCGCTCTGGACAGGAGATCCTGCATGGGTGAGTGGCAAATTAACGAATCCTCTTAACCCAGAGATTCACTGCTTCCCCACCTGGCAGATAACGGCTGCCTAATTGATCCGGATTAGAAGCAATGCGTTTCGGTCCCAGGTAGGGATTTGGTGATGGATTTGCCACTGTTGATTGTAGTGGTGAGATTTGTGAGGTTGGGAAGGACTATTCTAGGATTCCCTAGAGGAGTTAGATGAGGTTTGAAGTGCTTGGAAAGTTATCTTATGGTTTCTCATTTTGTTTTAGCCTTGAGTAATATTTGCTGGATTCTGAAATTCACAGCATATAGCAGTCAACCTTTTTTCAATTCGTACTATTAGTTCACTATCTCCCTGTATCATATTCAAATTTTCAATGGTTAATAAAATACATTTTGAAGCACTTAATTAAGCTGAAATTTTATGTACTCGATTCTTTTGGATTACAATACGGTAATTTAATTATAATTAATAGGGATTTATTAATTAAAATTAATTATTCAAAGAATTACAGATACAGCGACTTTGTCATCATTTTTGGGGACTTAGTGACCATTTTGGCGACTTGTGTCAAAAATTTAAAACATTTTTTTCCTCGCGTTTTAAGTCATTCAGTTTAACTGAAATTTTATATACGCGATTGTTTTGGATGACAATTCGATACTTTAATGATAATTAATAAAAATTAATTCTGTCATATGTGTATGCATATTTATATTAATTGTAATCATTTAATAAAGAGTAACTAAAATAAAAATTTTCTTTGTTGACCTAAGTAGAAATTGACTTAATTTTTTTTTTTTTACTGTTTTTGTTGCGGTACCCTATTGGCAAATATAAAATTTGGCGGCAAACTAACAATAAAACAAGCTTAAAAGAATTTTACTTATCTATAATACACTCTGCAAAATAGTTTATAATAATAATTTTCAATGTGAAACATGAAATAATATGTACGACAAAAAGAACAAATTTTTTTATTAAGTAATTAATTACAAATTAATTATAAGAATACATGTAATGTGAAATTTGAGCTTGATGATTTTTGATAATGTCTTTTATATTGATTCTTAAAAATGATAATGCCACTCTCACTTCACCATCTACATTTAAAAGTCTCGATCTTTTTCTTATTTTTATACTTGTTAATGCAGAAAATCCGAATTAACACATATAAAAAACTGTAGCAATGTTTGTAAAACTTTTTTTTTTTGCTATGATGGGATAATTGCCTCTAATTTTAATCCAAAATGAATGAATTAACTCTTCCAAATGTTTTGAAATTAAATCTCGATTATTAAAGATTGAAATTAGTTTTACCTGTGCATTCAAAGTTAATTCATACATACATATGTATCCATTATCACAAATGGATTACCCCAATCAATTTTTTGTATATCTAAGCTTGGGAAGAAATGATTAACTACCTCTTTTAGTGTAGTCAAATGATCATAATAATTTTATGAATAGTTAATTTCTTTAAAACGTTCGAATGTTTCGGTTCCGGAGTTTTTTTTATTTTTTTTCTCTCTCATAATTAATAATTTAAAAATAAAAAATTGGAGGCACAGAGGTTGAGAATCACTGCCATAAGCATGCGAAAATATTTTGCTAATATTTCTGAGTTTGAGCAAAAAAAAATCTACCGATTTCAAAAGAGAACTGCATGTATTTTTAAATTATGCTGAGCCATTGTTTATATATTTAAAGCAAAATTTTAGAACTTGAATTTCGTAAATCTAATTGTACTATAAAAATTAAACGAACTATTTTTATTTTAAAAGGGAACCCGTTTTGAATTAAAGAAGTGATATACGATTCATCAAAAAGTATACATTATAAATATATTGATTTGTTAAATAATAAAAATATAGTACAACCTCTGATAATAAAGTTCGCTGAATAGTCCTGTAACATTAACGTAGATGAAATATTAACAAAAGTTACTAAACTGTGTAATGGTCCCTGGGGACCTCACTTTGAGAACTAGAATAATTATGAGACGTAAATGAACCAGTAGCCATTTTTATAAATAACTTTCTTTATTTGGATATCTTTCCCAAATAGAATCAAAGACTTATCAACAAATTCGACTTCAAATATTATGAGGTTTTAAAGATAATAACTTTAAAATTAGCTTAATTATTTAATAATTCAATTAATTAATTAAATAATGATCACGCAGAAATTACCACGATAAGAGATCCCAGAATTATATTCAATAATGTTCTTAATGAACATTTAACTTTAATCTCACTCTTAAAACTTTAATGAGACTTTAAATACAATTTTATATTTACCACTCGGAATCTCAATTCTTCATGAGAATAATTTATCTTCAACTACGATATTTCAATTCAAAATCACTATAACTCTATGTTTCAATATCTATCTCCTACTGCCCTAACTTTACTATTTCGTTTGACTTAAATACTGAATCTAATCTACATAACAAGTAATCCTGTCCGCTCTTTGGAGTTGATTGGAAATAGGTAGGGAATTAAATTTCCCTAAAAAGGTCGGTTCAGAAGGTTAGTGATAAAGTTCCGTATAGATTCGTCACAACCCCCTCCAAAAAGAAAACGGGATTTATTCGAAGGACTCAAATGTCCTGAAAATAAATTACGTAAATCCTATCTTTGTCTTACAGTACCGACGATATTAATTTCTAACTGTATATTATTGAAACATCTTCCGTAATGAAAAAGGATAAAATTACGATTTAGAATTAATTGACAAACCTCATAATATTTTACAAGTTTAAATTAATCCCTGCACTCTATCCATTCGGCAAGGGGCGTGGGAAAAACCACCCTAGTGGTGGCAAAAAACCAGCCCCATAGAGTTTGACTTATATATTATACAAAAAAATACAATACAATCTTCTGTGGCACTGGAACATCGAAGACTTCAGGGTCAGCTACCCTGAAAGATTGATATCCATTTGAGAAGTAGGTAAAAGTATACATGAAGTTATACATTTGTTACATGAATGTCATACAATAAATATCTGGTTCCTTTGCCTTCTCATTCGAAAAACTTGTTGCGCTAGTTAGTGTTAATGGTTAATCCTATCTAACTTCGCCGCGCTCCAAGGCACCAGATGTGAAACAAAACATACATAGAAACATACATAGCATATAATAATAATCATTTTGTAATAAACAAATAACACAAACAACCAAATGAATTGTCGCATCTTAGCGAAGTCATACATCGAAGTAAACAAATGCAAAATTTACAGATGTTTTCTCCAAAATACAAAAAGTAACACAAAAGTCGTTTTTTTCTGTTATAGAAAAAAAAACACACACAATGCAGTGTCCACTTTTGTCAGTCTTCTTAATTTTAGAGTCCGCCCGTGACTTGCTTTAATTGCAAAAATTCTTCATTTGTTCGTACCGCGAAGATAATGAAACAATACAACCTGGATTTTGTCTGTTAAATCCTATGCACTGGATCTCCATTCATCGCTTCCATACTGAGGCTTCTTCTGCGGAATATGCTGCCAGGTATGCCGTTGATTTCGATGTTGTTGAGGTCCTTATGGATTCTGTCTTTTTCTTGTATACGGCTCCGTAGATAGTATGGGCAGGGTCTTCTTGTATTGGTTTGATTCGACCGGACTGTTTTCTCCGCTTGTTCGTTGTGTCTTCTCGTTGTCGCTCTGGTCTGACGGGTCTGGTTATCACGTTCACTAACTTCCATTCGGGATCCACCTGTAGTCGTAGCTGTCCTGCGATCAGGCAACTTTGATGGACCTGCAATGGACTGTACTCTTGGTGAAGAGGTATTATGTCTTTGAAACTTATTGTTCTTGGACGAGAACGAGGAAGGGATCGACCTCTTGACTCCCTGTCTTTGTTCAGGAGCATGTCTTTTCCGGTCCTGATGATCAGATCCTTGTCGGGATCTTTTCTTACATATCTTGGATCTTTTTATAGCTGGGTCCTTCGACGCAGTACTATTAATTTTACGTTTATTTCTGGGGATCTCCCGTGTGGTGTTACTCTGCCGTGATCTACACCTCACTTTCCTGACTAGAGGTTTTCCTATGCTCTTTAAACTGTCCTTGATGTGATCTATTTGACCCATGACTAACTTCTTGTTCGTCATATAGAGTTTCTATCGGACTATCCGAACTAATCGTGTCTGACTGACGAGGTCGGTACACTCGAACCTGATCAATATTAACAGTTATATTTCTTCCGTTTTTCCAAATAACTAAATTATTTCCTTTTATTTCTAAAACCTTATAGGGACCTTCAAACTTAGGCATAAATTTTCCCACCTGTTTCTTACCCGCAGCACTTAAGAAATGTGTTTGAAGTAAAACCAAATCGTTCACTTTGATGTGAACATCCCTCCTTCTGAGATTGTAATGTTTTTCCCAAGACCTATGCTGTTTTTGCATATTTCGTCTTGCCTCATCGAATAATCTTTCGATGTTATTACCAACATATTTCGCATCCTCCGTAACATTTATGAGCTTGCTAAACGGAGTTATGATTTTCCTTCCTAAAAACAACTCAGCCGGAGTTTTATTTGTCGTCTCATTTACTGCCGTGCGCAATGCGAAAGCGAACTCGTGTAGAAATTGGTCCCAGTTTTCATGATTTTCTTCAACAAAAGAAGCTATCATTTGAACTAAATTTCTATTCACTCTCTCCGTGAGATTAGACTGTGGTCTGTACGTTACCGTTTTCATATGTTTGATGTCCAACCTGTGACTGAGATGTTCAAACACGTCAGAAATAAATTGGGGGCCGTTATCACTTATCAAAGAAATCGGAGCTCCGTAACGCGCTATATAGTTATTAAAAAGGCATTAGCTATTGTCTGGGCTGAAGCTTTACGAAGAGGAATCAGCTCACACCACTTAGTGAAGTGGTCAGTTATAACTAATATGAATTTATATCTCTCGGGTCGGGATGCGGGGTAGGGGCCTACTAAGTCTAGCGTTACAATTTCATTTGGATATTTCGAAACTATAGGCATTAAACGACCAGCTGGTAGCGCGTTTTTATAATTAAACTTTTGACACCGGTCACAGGTTGAAACATATTCAAATATATATTTTCTCATAAATGGAAAATAGCACGTGTCACGAAGTTTAAGATATGTCTTCCTCTTTCCGAGATGTCCTGCCAATGGCAGATCATGAAATTCTTTCATTATATCTTTTCGAAGAGAACCAGGAATATAAACTCTTAGTTCTCCCAGATTAGAAAAAATACTTCGCGTAAAAGAGAGACCATTTATTAACTTGAAGTCCTGGGACCAACTCTCGCATACCGTCGCATTAACAGAACCGTCATCAGGGTTTTCTAAGTATCGATAAATATGTCCTAATTCAGGATCTTCCCTCTGTTCCTTAATGAATTGTTCACGGGAATTTATTGCGAGGGCTCTAAGAGCTGCGCACGAAATTTGCGATCCCTCGACACTGTCTACTGGATTTCTTGATAAAAGATCTGCGACCACGTTTTGAACACCAGGTCTGTGCTCCCATTCTATGTTAAACTCTGACAATTTCAATGCCCATCGGATCATCCTACTTGATAAATTCTTACCATTGGTTAACTTCGTTAACGCTGCGTGATCTGTAATCACTTTCACAGGTAGGGGTCCAAAATAAGTTTTAAACTTATTTAGAGCCCAAATTACCGCCAAACATTCTCTTTCGGTAACCGTATAATTACGTTCTGCTTTATTAAGGGTTCGAGACGCGAAAGCAATAGGTTTTTGATTTTGCTGAAGCACAGCACCAATTCCGACCCCACTTGCATCAGTGAATAAATTGAACTGTTCAGAAAAATTTGGTAATTGCAAAATCGGTGCCTCCGTTAGTGTGCGTTTGATCTGATCAAAAGAATCCTGTGCTTCTCCCGACCAGTTAAACTTCGCCCCCTTTTTTCTTTAATTGGTACAATGGTTCGCATATATCTGCGTATCGCGGAATAAATTTTTGGTACCAACCCGTCATCCCTAAAAATTTTGACACTTCTCTATTATTTTTGGGAGGTTTCATTTCCGTAATTGCCCGAATTTTCTTATTGTCAGTTTCGATTCCTTCTTTACTAATAATCAGGCCTAAATATTTGAGTTTGTCACGAGCGAAGTGACATTTTTCTTTATTTAACGTTAGCCCTGCGTCTCGTAATAAGGTAAAAACCTGAGTTAAATGATCTAGATGGTCTTTAAACGATGGAGATGTAATAATAACATCGTCCATATAAACGGACACGAAACGCCCAATAACAGGTTGGAGGATTATATCGATAGCCCTTTGGAAATTAGGTGCCGCCCCAGAAAGACCAAAAGGCATGCGTAGGAATGCAAAAGTGCCATTGCGAGTGATAAACGCTGTTTTTTCTATGTCCTTTGGACTAATCGCCAATTGAAAATAGCCACTTCTGAGATCTAGAGTGGACATAACGTTGGTGTGAGGGATATTGGTGAGTAAGTCATCAATAACCGGTAATGGATATCGAGGATATTTGGTAATTGCATTTAGTTTCCGATAATCGATCGCGAAACGATACGCCTCGGGAGAATCTGGAGGAAGGTCATTGTTCTTTCGAGTTAATACGACTGGAGATGCATAGGGCGAATTAATAGGACAAATTGTACCATCCCGTAACATCTTATCTATGTGATAATCAATAATGCCTTGTTTGACCCTGGTCGTACTTGTATGGTCTCGACACTACCGGTCCTTTATCTCCAGTATCTATCTCATGATATACAACATGCGTTAATCCCGGTTGATCGGAAAATAACCCTTTAAAATTATTAAATAAGGCTTTTAATTGCCTCTGTTGCTCGTCATTAAGTTTCGATTCTGTGAGATCAATATCAACGAGTTTCTCCTCTTTAGGCGTTTGTTTGATCAGATGATCGGGAATGATTAAGGATTTCTGATCAAAATCTAATGTTAATCGCGACGCCTTCATAAAATCAATCCCCAGAATGCACTGATACTGCATGTTATCAAGTATATGGAATTCCCAGGGTTTCTGAAATTCCCTGATTCTAATTTGTAATTCGACTCTACCCAAATGACTGCACGGGGCTCCTTGTGCTGTCACGACTCTGTCTTTCGTCTTTTGACGAGGTCGGTATGAAAAATAATTGCGGTATACCTCCTCCGAAATAAAAGATTTCTCTGCTCCCGTGTCCCATAGTGCGGTAATAAAGGTTTCATTTAATAGAATAGGGACATACGGTAATTCGACTGGGGTCATTCTTATAGAGGATACTTTGATAGGCCGATGATCCCAAACTGGAGGATTTTCCGTACCTCGCGATCGATTACCCCCATATTCACATCGATCGCTTAAAAGTTTAAATTTCTACTTCGTTCATTTTGACCTCGAAATGAACTATTTCTCGACCCGCTTTGTCGACCGCCTTGACTGTGGAATGGTTGATCCGATTGTCCACCTTGGCGTCTACCTTCGAATCTGCGATTTGCGAAACCTTGGTTTTCGAATCGATTAAATTCCCTTTGTGGTCGGCTATTATTGGCGTATCTCTCATTATTTCTGTTTTCCCTCCAATTTTCCTGTCTATGCCGGGTATTAAAACGATTGTTTTCATGAGGGCCTGAACTTCTAAATCCCTCACTCGAACCTCTGATTTGTCTATGCATAAAACGTTCTTCGTATTTATCAACGATTTGTAGGAGATTGGCAGTATTTCGTGGATGTCTAACTTCGACATAATCCAAAATTTGAGGTTCTAATCGACTAATGACGTGATCTATTAATTTTTCCTCCGACATTTCTAGTTTAAGTATTTTATGAATTTTCAACAATTCATAAATAAAGTCCGAAGGCTGTTGATCTCGTCTTTGTGATGAGGAATAAAATCGCGTTTCTAGTTCTGACCTGTTTCTGACCACGGGAAATTGTTCCGACAATGCCTGTTTTAAGTGCGCGTAGTCTGTTGTCTTATCTTCAATGACTCTATAACCTAGAACTTCGAACCAGTCGAGTGCCCGTCCTTTGAGATGACCTTTCAAGTAAGCACATGCCAGTTGTGCAGGTATCTCATAATACGCGAGATTATGATCAATATTCTCCAAAAAATCATCTATGTTCTCAATCCCCGAAAAATATTGTTCCGGAATGATTCTAAAACTGGATCCGACTCTATTCTCGGGATTTATACGTTGGGCGCCATTGTAATGGTCCCTGGGGACCTCACTTTGAGAACTAGAATAATTATGAGACGTAAATGAACCAGTAGCCATTTTTATAAATAACTTTCTTTATTTGGATATCTTTCCCAAATAGAATCAAAGACTTATCAACAAATTCGACTTCAAATATTATGAGGTTTTAAAGATAATAACTTTAAAATTATCTTAATTATTTAATAATTCAATTAATTAATTAAATAATGATCACGCAGAAATTACCACGATAAGAGATCCCAGAATTATATTCAATAATGTTCTTAATGAACATTTAACTTTAATCTCACTCTTAAAACTTTAATGAGACTTTAAATACAATTTTATATTTACCACTCGGAATCTCAATTCTTCATGAGAATAATTTATCTTCGACTACGATATTTCAATTCAAAATCATTATAACTCTATGTTTCAATATCTTTCTCCTACTGCCCTAACTTTACTATTTCGTTTGACTTAAATACTGAATCTAATCTACATAACAAGTAATCCTGTCCGCTCTTTGGAGTTGATTGGAAATAGGTAGGGAATTAAATTTCCCTAAAAAGGTCGGTTCAGAAGGTTAGTGATAAAGTTCCGTATAGATTCGTCACAACTGTCTTGCGAAATAGTCACCTCCCATGACTATGCACCACTGAGATCTGCTTTACATGTCCTGGAAACTTTGAAGGAAGTCTTCTTTTGGGATGGAATTCAAAAGCCTCGTCGCGTTTCGTTGGATTATAGGAATATCGTCAATATCAATAACACGTTTTTCTCATCCTTAAATTTTGGGTAACGATTTGTCGCACAGATTCAAGGTAAATGTGCAGTCCATCAGCTTTCATGCTCACAGTTAAGTGACAATCTTTAGTGATTAATTTCCTCACTTTCTCAATATTTTCGTCACTTTCGCTACGGGGGTTGTCAGAAACACTTTCTCTGCTTTTCGAAAACGGACGAATTACTCGTACACACACTTCATGAGCAGTGCTTGTTTTTCATAAAAAGGTACCAGCACCGCATAAGCTTCTTTTAGTTTCCAAGCTTGAGACAAAACTTTAAATTTATCTTTTGTTCACTTATTTTCCTGTTCTTAGTTAAAAACCAAAGTTTTAAAAAAGCGCTTTGTAAAACAAGTCTTACATAAAACACAAATAAGTCTCAACTGAGCAACAGTGGGGGCATATGGTCAACACCTGCCGCTACGCATGTACAGCGTTTTGTTTCGCCAGTGTTGCCGGATCGGCCGTTCTGACTTCATTCACCGAACTTTATTATCAGAGATCGTATAAAAAAATTTAAATCTAGCTCTTGAAATACTTTAAAAATTGTGCGAGTAATTATTTTTCGAAATGTCTAAAATCATTTCAGTGCCTCAAATAATTTTCCATTAAAATATTCATATTATTAAATAATCCAAATAAAAGAGGAACATTTAGATCATTTCTCTCTATAGGATTTAAATTAGATTTATTTCAAAATATGAATGTATTTGCGATTTATTTAATGTATATAATAATGCTCGTAGAGCATACTAGAGCGAACGAAGAAATTTGTGTTCATTTAAAAGAAAAGCGGATACAATAGACTTCGAAATTATTATTATTATTATTTATTTTTTTTTTTGTTAAAATTACTGAACTATTTGCTCTGAAAGAAATGTATAGACATTAAATTTATTATTAAGGGATTTCATTTTTGCTTTGTAAGGTTTTCCCCCCTTAAGAATCAATTAGAAATTCGTTTTTAAATATTTGAATATCATCAAAGGTAATTGTCTTGAAATTATTCACTATCGAAATACTTATGACATTTTAAAACGTAATTTTGCACTAAAACGAATAAAAAATTATATTTTGCGGTAAATGAATTTTTTTAAAATTAAGCTTTTTTTTTGTAATTCCTCAATATTTAAATTCAGATAGGCATTGAATTTTCTATAAGCATTGACATTTGCGAAACTTAAATGCATTTTTTTAATTTTATGTTGCTAATTTAAAAATATACAGAAAGAAAGAAGATGGATTATGTCTCGAAACGTGTTTTAACTTCATTTGCAAATTTTTACATCTCATATTTAAACCTTTAATGTGCTTTTAACCACGTAGGATAATAATTAAGAAATCAAAATGAGTTTTTTTATACCTTAATAATTTCATAAAAATAAAGAGTAATGACTAATGGACTGAAATTTACATAAAGTGCTTTAACTTTATTTAGAAGTTTTAAATTTAGAGTTTTATAATTAAAAATTTTGATACACTTTTAAAAACAATATCAGCTATACCTTATGAAATGTACGTGCATACTTGCTTTCGTAATTAGAGGACAGTGTGTCGAGTTATTTTTGCAAATTTATTTATTCGCAAAACAATAAAATTTATGGATCTTATAAAGGGTGTTTTTTTGAGAGGTATAGAACTTTAAATTGCAATAAAACAAGGATGTATTATTAGATTGACATGAATTTCTTGTATTCGAAAGATAATCTTGTGGCATTACATTTTAAATATGATTTCTGGCATAGGACTGCCACGGCTAGCTCGGATGTAGTCCAATCTGGACGTCCAATTTTCGATGACTTTTTCCAACATTTGTGGCCGTGTATCGGCAATAACACGGCGAATGTTGTCTTCCAAATGGTCAAGCGTTCGTGGCTTATCCGCATAGACCAATGACTTTACATATCCCCACAGAAAATAGTCTAGCGGTGTTAAATCACAAGATCTTGGAGGCCAATTCACAGGTCCAAAACGTGAAATTAGGCGGTCACCAAACGTGTCTTTCAATAAATCGATTGTGGAACGAGCTGTGTGACATGTTGCGCCGTCTTGTTGGAACCACAGCTCCTGGACATCATGATTGTTCAATTCAGAAATGAAAAAGTTAGTAATCATGGCTCTAGATCGATCACCATTGACTGTAACGTTGTGGCCTTCATCGTTTTTGAAGAAGGATTCCACCAGCCCATAAAGCGCACCAAACAGTCAGTTTTTCTGGATGTAACGGTGTTTCGACATACACTTGTGGATTAGCTTCACTCCAAATGTGGCAGTTTTGTTTGTTGACGTAGCCATTTAACCAGAAGTGCGCTTCATCGCTAAACAAAATTCGCTTATGAAAATCGGGAACAACGGCAATCTCGTTTTGGGTCCATTCGACGAATCTACGCCTTGCTTGATCATATTTAAAATGTAATGCCACAAGATTATCTTTCGATTAAAAAAAATCATGTCAATCGAATAATACATCGTTGTTTTATTGCAATTTAAAGTTCTATACCTCTAAAAAAACACCCTTTACTTAAGATGATAAAAAAATTATCTTATTTTTAACACCATTTATATAAAATGAAAACTTTATTTTAATTATATTAGGAGAGGGGTATATCTTATACAACTAACGGCGCATTAACCTCCATTGTACAAATTATACAATTGCTGTACACACCCCATTGTACAAATAATACAATTGGGAGACTTTGGTGACTAGGTTGATGACACTTTATGGCAAGCCATATGGATGCTTCTGGAAATAAATGAAGAAATCTACAACAACACGGTCTACGACTTAAGCGGAATTTTCGAGAAAACGCTGGAAGGTAGGGGGAAACCTTGTGCAACAAATCATTCCTGGTTCTCCTCTCCATTTAAATGTAACTTTTTACGACCAATTTTTACTGATTATACCTTATGTATAGGATAAAACACTTTACATTGCTACATGGTTCTAGACCAGTGGTCGGCAACCATGTACCTCTGGTGCACTTAAACATCTAACATTATGATTCATGGCGCCGCACAGTTGGAAATATTTGAAAAAATTAGATGCCAGTGAAGAGTCAGAGAATAGAGGTTGGATTTGTATTTTTAATGTATGTTAATCATGCATTAATAAAGTATATTTATTAACATAAAATATATAGCTATTTCTTCAACAACAATAAAATATTGAAGCCGTACATATACGGGGGGGATCCCGATTGATTGATTGATTTAATATTAACGTCGCACTGTTCAGCTACACGAGGGCTTTTGGCGACGGACCACGTAATTTTGAACCATGGTCAAGTGACGTGGACGACACCTGAACTGGCACCCCCTCTCCTAACTACCACACCACACCAACGGGAGGACGTTTCAGCTCTCGACAGATTTAACGTGCATCGCTGCCCTACACGGCGGGTCTTTAGTGGTACTGGGCTCGAACTCGTGACCAGGCAAGCCACGATCCGATACCTATACCACTCGGCTACCGCGGCCACAGGGGGGGATCCCGAATTCATGGTACAAACTTTAGGGGTATTGCAGGACATTGTAACAATCATTAATTGTACAGGAATGTATCAGCGCAAGTGACTCGGTAAGGCACAACCCCCCAAAAAAAAAAGAGACGAAAGGAAAGACAAAGTGTGTTTCCTGATAGCGTCGTTGACAAATGTAATTTTTACAATAACTCTTCAAAACTATTCAGCACGTGAGCTATGAAGCCCGGCTGCAGCGCACATTGCTATGCCATCCACTGGTAGTCGGAGAAGATAGTCTGCGGGATTCAAAACTTGTATTCGCTAAAAATGAGGAGGTGTAAACAATTTTCGTTTAACTCTCTACAAACGGTCTGATGATTCGCACTTACGTCATGAGAAACCTAGCTTGTACTTGACAGTGGTCAATTAGACACAACGTCCGAGATGCTTTCTTTCAGGATTGGACTGCGTGCAACTCTTCGCCGACCAGCATCACATCTGGTGACATGGAACGAACGTGTTTCACGGAGTTGACGATGTAACTGCTGTGAACCGGCATTCGTCGATCAGGAAATTGCGCGTGATCCATTCTTAGCGCAGCTTTGCCATTACCATTTGCACAGCCGTACCCGTAATGCATGTCTGCATTTTCGGCGTACTTAAAGTCTTTCATTGTAGAGTCAGCACAATTGCGAATGGAGCTTTTCTCTACTGAGATACATCATGTTGAACGACGACTAGACATCTTTCAGGCCCCTACCATCAAAGCAAACAGCTGATATAATTAATTCTATTACTCTTTTTCTTTTATTTCCTCCATTTGTGCGTTACCCCGTCGCTTGCGCCCATACATTCATATACAATAAATGATTGTTACGATTTTCCTGCTCCTATCCTTAAGTATCCGACTACGGTCGGAACCGTGATTTTGCAAAAGCGTATAAATTTTTATGATATTTAGCGTCACTTAGATTAGAATATATGCATAAAATTGTTTTAAGGACATTTTGAGAAAAAATATGTACTTAAATACAATATTTTGGCAAAAAATTAACTTAGAATAATCTTTTTTCTCCAAATGTTCTCCTTTTGGAAAAAATACTTCTATTATAATAATATTTTGCCTGTATATAGCTCAGACCTCTCTACAGAGGCTCAACTAGAATTTTTGAAATATATAACTTAGAAGTGGGTGTATTCATATTCTGCGACAACAGAGGGGAGCAATTTTAAGAAAAAAACGCCGATAATTATTTCAATTGGTGTTAACTCTGAAAATAATGTGAATTTTTCAAAAATTCTAGTTGAGCCTCTGTTGAGAGGTCTGATCTATATACAGGCAAAATATTATTATAATAGTACCATTTTTCACAAAAGGAGAACATTTGGAAAAAAGATTATTCTAAGTTATTTATTTTTTTTTGCCAAAATAATTTGTTTAAATAATTCTTTTTTGTCAAAATATCCTTTAAGCAATTTTACGCATGTATTCTAAACTGAGTGACACTAAATATCATGAAAATTATCCATTTATGCGCTTTTTTTAAAATCTCGGTTCCGAACGTAGTCGGATACCTTAAAGTTTGTACCATGAATATGGGACCACCCTGCATAATGCATTATATATGTTTTAAACATATATAATGCATAAATGAAAACAAGGAATAAACAAGTTTAAATACATGTATTCCTTCAATACAGTTAAATAAAAAAATAAGTATTTTATTCCGTTTCTGAACCACTACATTAGGGGTATTATTTGTGATTTTCTGTTTTATACGAATCTGAACGCTCAGTCATTAAGCAATTTCTTTACAGACTCAAGATTTTCGCGTAGAAAAGACTCATTCATAAACATGAATACGTAGATCTAGTAGCATTCTTCGGGGAAGGGGGTATACATTTTAAGAAACACATGTATGAAAGCGCAGAAGTGGCTCTGTGGTAAAAAAATAAAAATCTGTTCATCAAGGCGAGATTGAATGTGTACGCCACTATATAGAGCCAAAAGCGGAAAGCAGAGTACATGCAATTTACTCTTCAAACAATTAAGGTATCTGACTACCCTAAAACCATGATTTTTTTCAAAAATTGGCGAATTTTTTTTATGACTTTATTTTATAGACCATTTTATTAACAATAACAATACCAAGTACTTTATTTTCCCTCCACTAGAACAAAATTACAAGCGTTTTAGTAAAAGCAAATGCCATAACTTTACACAAGATGTCAAAAAAATAAAAATCTTTTTTTCAAAAACTCAAACGGGGACGGTTGCTCAAAAAGTTTTGAAAATAATTAGCTGAAATTTTTGCGTATGTTTTGCATAACAGTAGAAGTGTTTTGATCTTCATTTATCAATAACTGTTTTATTTCAAAATTTGCAGTTATTTATGTGAATATAGACAATGTTTTTGTAAACAATTTCGTATAATGACTTAGATAAAGTGCTCTAGTTTTTGTAAAAATTAAAATATGTCTTATCGTGAAGGTCACTTCAAACAGGAATAACAAAGTAACACATCAAAATTGAAAAATTGAGAATTCGTTCATAAAATCTTTGTACAGAGCGGGCCCCGTTTATGTAATTTTTCGTACATTTTTACTAGTTTTTTCCCATTTTAATAATAATAATTTTTTTTCTTTTTACCAATTTTAGGATTTTTTCCTTAAAATATACTAAATAAATATAAAAAATCACAAAAAATCTCCATATCTCTTTTTTTCAAAAAAAAAAGTTGTCCGGTAATGACATCTCGCGTAACAACTATTTAAAATAGTTGTCAACTTATTCTTCAGGTTCTCTTCGTAATTCCGTAAATTTTACTTTCTCTAATTCTGAAAATGTTTGCCGAATAAGCTCCATTTCATAATTACCATAAAATCCGGCGTATAACGCGCACCTATAATTTCAATCTGCTTTTTTTTTAATTTTTGAGTGTATTCGCCGTATAACGCGCATTCTTTTTTTTACTGAGAAACCTGAAATGTACGTGAGCAATGTCCACATATTTTGAAGTCATTTATTTGAGGTATTATTCCAAAGCTTAGAAAAAAATAGTTATACTTCTAAAATTACAGCCCCTTAAGTTCATAAGGAATGTCGTTTCTTTTAAATAAACAATATTTCGATATACATAGAAGTTTAATTTTTTCCTATGCTCATCTTCTTATTTATTAAAACTCACATTTTTATACCCGGTGTATAACGCACACCCTTAAATTTCGATCTTATTTTTTGTGTTAAAATTGCGTGTTATACGCCTGATTTTACGGTATAAATTTCCATTCACTGAAAAATTTGCACAGGGGTATTAAGCGCCACTGTTTTTTGTGGCTAATGCCATACGTGCCGACCTCTATTCTAGACATCAGGAACATAAATTTCATGGAATATTTTCATCTCAAATAAAACAAATAAGAATTATTGTTAAAAATACGACTGGTTCCATCTATTACTTATAGATTAATTTTAGTTAAGTAAAAATGAGTATTTTCATAACATCTCAAACACGACAGTTCATATTTTACGAAAAGAATAACCGCACGTCCACACTACCATTGTAAAAGCTACGGTCCAACCAAATCGATATTAATGACATGTAGTATGAGCAAATAAATAAAAAAAGGGGAGCGCCTAGGGCTTCGAAGGAGCGAAGAATCTCGTACATCTTTCTTATTGCGAAAGAACCAGAGTGAAAATGCTGTGTTACCTGGTTGGTATGCGGAGAAGCATATCTGTGATAAATATATTCTCAAATAAACCCAACATGCTTTTTGGGTTTTTATAGATAGCCCGAAATATTCACGAAAATGTCTTTGGAATAAAGTGAGTTAGGCATGAAAAAAGAAAAGTTCCTTATCAGTATTTTTTGCAGTGAAATGAAGTGAAGTTGAATTTATTTTAGAAGTGTTAGTAGAACGTCACTAAAAATCAAAACAAATAGATAAAAAATATTGTTTCTTTTTTTTTTCTGTTTCAGCTGAAAGATACAGAATGAATATGTCATTTATTTTAGGACAGAGAAGAGAGAGCTTTTTAAAAGAATATTTAACGGCAACACTCAAAAAAAAAGTTATAAGCTTTTATATATTTTATTCTTTTGTTTTAAAATATTTTTTCTTTAACATTTGAATAACAATGCTTCAAAATATGTTATACAAACTGAACAAATATTTCTTAAAAAATATAAATAATATTACATAATATTTAAACAATTACACAGTGAGAATATAAAGAAGCACTGAAAAATTGATAAAATAATACCTTCGTTTAACTATGTAACAATCTTCTTCCTTGCGAAATCTTGTCATGTAATCATTAAAGAAAGGTGCTCATATTTGAAGTCTATGATACGAATATGTAACATGATTTTGTAAAGTGTTACGTTTCAGTTATAAAAAGTCAAGTAGTAACAGAAAAAATATTTCAGTATATAACACACATATATGTAAACTTCAAAAGTACACTGCTGGACAATTGCTAAGGACGGATAACACTATCATCCATAGCAACCACAAAATGAAAGGAAGCAAAATGTGGAAAATTAGAATAAGTGCGGGATATTAGTAAGAAGTATGAGTATACAAATTTTTTTCCACGTCTGTTCATCACGTGATAGCGTTCATAAGAGCTTTAAAGGTTTTGACGCGTGTGGACAGTTGTTGTTTCAAGTCAAAGTTTTACAGGAAAGATTTAATAGACGAACTTAAAATTTTTGGCATGTCTTCCCGACATCACATAGATGATTTTTATGCGTGGCCGAATTATTGGAAAGATCCAAGAGAAGGGCGAAAAATAACAGATGTTGCCAGGGAGTTCGACATCGCTCACAGCGTTGTTTCACGGCTGTGGAAGTCATTTAAAACTACTGGAATGTGTAGTAGACGGCACGGGGAGGTCGTGTTAGAAGTACGACGCCTGCAGAAGACAGATATATCGTCCTATCAGCAAAAGGAACAGGCGTACCACAGCTCAGCAGGTGGCAAATCAGTTTCTTGCTGCCTCAGGAAAGCAGATCTTCCGAAAAACTGTTGCCAGACGTTTGAGGGGAGGGGAGGACTATACGCACCCAGACCTGTTGTGTGTGTGTCCCATTGACCAGACAGCACCGTACTGCCCGTTTGCAATGGTGTCGTGAGCATCACAATTGGACTGAACAGGACTGGGCATGTGTACTATTCTCAGATGAGAGTAGGTTCAGTCTGTCATCGGATTGTAGACGCCAACTGATCTGGCGCGAGAGTGGTACTGCTTATCGTCCAGAAAATATCCAGGAAAAGGACCGATATCCGACATGCAGTATCATGGTGTGGGCTGGCATCATGATCAATGGCCGCACGCGCCTACATGTGGTTGCGAATGGGACTATGACGGGCCAACTATACATTGATGAAGTTCTACTTCCTCATGTTCGTATTTTCTGTGGTGCTGTCGGTGATAAATTTGTTTTTATTGACGACAACGCAACATGTCATCGAACACTCGCTGTTCAGGATTGTCTAGACAGCGAGGGTATTCAACGTCTCGTATGGCCAGCTTGTTCTCCAGATCTAAACCCCATTGAAAATGTGTGGGATGCTTTGGGGGAGGCATGTTGCTGGTCGAAACTATCCTCCGACAAACAAGAACGCCCTCATCCGTGCACTCACAGGGGAATGGGATAAATTGCCTCAACAGCTGCTGGATAATGTTGTGCAAAGTATGGTACGACGTGTGGAATGTTGCATCACACTCCATGGTGGACATATCCCGTACTGATTCCTTTCTTTAAGGTGCCTGCTGACTTTTAGATGCATTGTTCCAATTCTCCGTACGCAGATCACAAATGAACATTTTTTTTCTTCTTTCAGATGTTTCACAGCTTTTGTACTTTCCACAACAATAAATATTCTTTATTCTAATGTCTGAACAGTGTGGCAACTATATTTTATCCTACTAGGCCTCATGTATCGCTTAATGTTATGCTACATAGCAATTTGTGATCCGTCCTTAGCAATTGTCCAGCAGTATATTTTCAAGTTAATTAAAATGAAAAAGTGTTGGATGTTTGGGTTAGAAGGAAAATGTCTATGCTTGTTAAAATATTTCATTCTATTTAAATGGTTGTATGAATTTCATATTTTTTTCATTTTATTTGTTAAATGTTGAATGGTTTAACTTTCAATGAAAGAAAAATATTAAATTAACAATGAGTCGCATTGGTATAATTCCATACTTTTGTATGCGTATATAATTCAGCAATAATAATTAAAAATTGAAATTATTATTTTTACTTAAAACTGAGTGTTATTTAAGGTATCCGAACACATTGAAATGTCCAAATTCTGTCAAAAAATATTTTTTTTTTTTTTTTGTTTTATTGAATAGAGCTATCTTTTGGCTTTCCAAAACATCCTTTGTTTTGTTTCTGCGTTACCTGGAGGTCAAGTTATAATCAATTTTATAAAATTAAAAAGAACCGGAAGTGAGCCTGTCATCTACCGGAAGTTGGCATTTAAATGGATTTAAATCTGTTAAAAATTAGTTTTAGGAGCAGTTTCTCGGAAATACAGTTTTAAAATTCTTTTAAAGAAATAATACAAATAATTTCTTGTCTTAAAATTTAGTGGCAATACTACATTTCTTTCAATTGTTTGGCAATAAGAGATTGCGTTTACAAAATTTTCAATCGCTTTTCACTAGCTTTTAGCTCGAGTGTTTTGATCTATTTTGCTAACATTGTCATTCTTTTTTGCGAAATTTTAATTTCATGATTTAAATTTTGTATTCTCTTAAGTTATGGGCAATCGTAAGAATAGAAATTCTACTAGTAAATATAAGTTTAAGGGCAACAGAGATACACTAGTAAGAACAACACAAATGAGATAAGTAAAAATGTCAAATCTGCACCTACCGCAAGTGAAACAAAACTTCAAAGTGGTTAAAAAAATTGTAAGTACTGTTGAAAATAAAGAAATAAGAACGTAATTTTTAATTTAAAAATTTTAAGTAATGCGATTTCCTTATTAAGCTGCCCTGAATGTTTTGAAAATAAGAAACAACTTTTTCAAGAATCTGTGGCTTAGCATCTAATATGATTCTAAAATGTAAAAACTATCAATTTTTCAGCTCCTTTTGTACATCTATGAAAGCCAACAAAATGAAAAATATTAATCTTTCCTTTGTTTTTGGCTTAAGAATCATTGGAAAGGGACACTCTGCTTCAAGGAAGCTCTGTTCAGCTCTCTATCAATGTGAACTTTCCTTCTAAGACAGCTTTCAGGTGTCATGAGAAAAAATTTGGACATGTTTCTAATAACGTTGCATGTAAAATTATGAATGAGGCTGCAGCTAAGGATCACAAAAAGAATAATTTTGATGAAGTATTTCAATGCGGTGTGTCAGTCGACACTTGTCTTTAAATGGATGTGTTAGTGTCATTTCCATAGATACTGGTAAGGTTTTAGGCATTGAAGTTTTGTCGAAAATGTGCAGATTATGTTCGAAAAAAACTGAAGACAGTTTTTCACATGAGTGTAAAAAACATGTCGGGTCATCTGGTGCGATGGAACCTGTTGGAGTTTATAGAAATTTCGAAAGATTTGCTCAGATGAGAAAATTGCAATGCTTGCATTTTTTTGGAGATGGGGATTCAAAAAGTTTTGATGCGGTTAAAAATGTTTATGATGAAACCAGCATTAAAAAATTTGAATGCATTGGCCATATTCAAAAGCGTGTTGGCTCAAGGCTTCGAAAGTTAAAGCTCAAGCAAAAAGTTCTGGGAGGTCGTGGGAAATTAACTGATAGTTTCATCGATAAACTGCAAAACTATTATGGTATTGCTATCAGATCTAATGTCAATAACATAGAAAAAATGCAAAGTGCAGTAATTGCAGCATTTTTTTCATTGCTGTTCCAACAAAAACCAACCGAGGCATGGCCAATGTCCAGTTGGACCCGACAGCTGGTGCAAATTTCAACGAGCTACATTTCACGGTAAGATTCACATTGATATTGGCAAGAGACTTCCACTAGAAATAATTAAAATTTTTAAGCCTCATTATATGAATCTATGTGACAAACATTTACTGAATAAAGGCTTACATGGGAAAACACAGAATGCAAATGAAAGTTTTAATGGCATTTGGGGGAAACTTATCCCGAAAGATATTTTTGTGGAGTTACAAACTCTGAGATTAGAAGCTCACATGGCTGTCATACAATTTAACAAAGGTTTTCGAGGATTGTTAGATGTATTGAACCAAGCTCAAGTACAAGTTGGTGCCAATACTGAAAGAGGTTTTGCCCAATTCGATGAAGAGTGCGTTAGTGAATCAAAGCGTCATTCATTATCTGAAGTAAAAATTTCCAGAAAAAAAATCGGTCACGAAAGAAATGAAAATTAGCTAAGGATGGGATACAAGAGGGCATAACTTACAAATCTGGGGAATTTTGGCTTTCTATATGTATAATTTATATTAAAACAACACACAAGAGATTAAACTTTAAAATCTTTGTTCTCCAAATTGCTTTTTTAAGCATAATGTAATCACGTCGAGTGAGATAACTCAAAATATTATGAATATATTTCTATAAAACTTTTTGAACCTGATACTTATATTGTTTACTAAAATATTTCTTATTGTATGAACAATTTTTGATTTATGGCCAGTTATTTAAATAACGTCTCATAAAAATGACACATTTCCTATAATGCACTGCTGGCCACCGTAAATGCAACACCCTGAAGGAAGCATGCAAATAACATGAAATTTACAACATGCATTAGTGGAGGTGAGATATGCAAATGATTAGAATTTCAGCGCAGACACACATCACGCGCACCTGTGGCGCTACCTCAAAGTGCTATTTAAGACTTCGATGATGAGAAGATTTCGATGATTTCAAGTTCGGATATTGTGTTTTTCTTGTGGTTTCTTTCAAAAAACGATCAGTTTTGTCTGGTAAAAAACAACAATCAGCTCTTGATCAAGTATCCGAGTTCGACAGAGGAAGGATAGTGACCTACCGAGAGATTGCGGATTATCTTTCAGGGAAATCCGTAGTCGTGTTGGACGAAACCAAACAACTGTAATGCGGAT
This sequence comes from Trichonephila clavipes, assembly GCA_019973935.1. Taxonomy (NCBI): domain Eukaryota; kingdom Metazoa; phylum Arthropoda; class Arachnida; order Araneae; family Nephilidae; genus Trichonephila; species Trichonephila clavipes. The sequence continues at coordinate 685,276 of BMAU01019951.1, read as the reverse complement.
ATGTGACTGTTGGATGCAGGAGGGTACGGCGAAGAGACGTGGTCGATCGCATCCACCTCAGTGTACCACTTCACGGGAGGACAGGCAAATTGTGCGCATGGAAGTTACGCATCGCTCAGTCACATCCCGAACCGTAGCACAGCACATTGAGTCTGTAACGCATCATTCAGTGTCTGCGCGTACCATTCGACGCCGTTTACAGCTGAGTGGTCTGGCCGCAAGACGTCTATTGCTTGGTCTACTCTTGACGCCGAACTACAGACGTCTCCGCCGCCAATGGTGCCATGAAAGAAGGACGTGGGCGGCAGAATGAAATGGAGTCTTTACTGACGAGTCACGCATCTGTCTGCAACACCACGGTGGTCGGATTCGAGTCTGGAGACACCGTGGAGACAGGATGCTGAACAGCTGCGTTATGCACCGCCACACTGGTCCTGCACCGGGTATTATGGTATGGGGTGGTATTGGATATCACTATCGCACTCCTCTAGTACGCATTGCCGGTACTTTAAACAGCCAGCACTACATCCATGAGGTGTTGGAGCGAGTTGTCCTTCCTTACCTTCAGGGCTTGGCCGCACCCATATTTCAACAGGATAATGCGTGACCACACGTGGCACGTATTGTCCAAAGGTTCTTCGTCAGTCACCATATTGAATCGCTTCCCTGGCCGGCTTGCTCTCCAGATCTTTCGCCTATAGAAAACATGTGGTCCATAGTTGCTCAACGGTTGACCCAGATTACACCCCCAGCTGCCACACCAGATCAATTTTGGCAACGTGTGGAAGCTGCTTGTTGTGCCGTACCCCAAGAACACATCCAAAGTCTCTTTGAAACAATGTCGAGGCGTGTGGCAGCGGTGATCTTCAACAAAGGCGGCTACTCTGGCTACTGATTCTGGCAGGAACTACATTTCACAGAAGTCTATAAATTTAATCATTTGATACTTGATCAACATGTTATCTACAAAATAAATTTTGTTGTACTATCGCTTGTCTATCCTAGTGTTGCATTTACGGTGGCCAGCGGTGTATTTACTCGATCAGCTTTAAAATTTTTAAATTTAATTAAAACATTAAAATTTTAGTATATATTCTAGATAAATGCATCTAATTTGTTTTAGTAATACTTTTACTGATATTAGTTAATTACTTTTTCTCTAATTACTTTGAAGTGTTTCAAAAATATTGCTAAAATTTTACTTATAATTGTGATTTTTGTGAAATTCAGATATTTTTAAAAATATATTGTTAGTTAAATGTTAGTATTTATTGGTATTCATCCCTAAAAAAGAATTTAGAATTTTTTAATATGCTACTTTTAAAAAAGTACTCCGAACGTTTTCGGATACCTTATATAAGAATATAAATCTATACGATAGTGACTGAGAAATTTAATTTCGAATTATATGTTGATTATCCTAAAATTCAAACTAATTTAAGAATAGAAAAGGAAAATTTTCCACAAATAAGGAAAGATGAGAAAATACTAACAAAATTAGCTTTCTATGAAAAAAAAATATTTGTTTGTATATATATGGGAAAATGACCCCTATATGAATCTACAAAAGTTCTACAGCTAGCCTTTACACAGTAGCGTCCTTTGAAGCAAAATATTAATAAGTGTTGATTTTTTTTCTCTTGTCTAAAGGAGATTTTCCTTAATATGCAAGATAAAGGACAAAACCCCAAAATATGGGGAAATTACTACAACCTCAGGATGATATAAAGGATTTATTAAACAATGAAGGATGAAATAGTTAATGATATTTTAAGCACCAAAGAAGAACGTCTTTCTCCTACGTCTAGTGTTTAGAGTCTGTAGTCGTCCGTCTAAGTGATTTTCCTTGTCGGACATTAATGGCGGGGTGTGATGTCAGTGTGGATTGTTCTACTCAACGTAACAGGGGGGGATATGACAGTGTACATACCCAATCCAAAATATATAAAGTGATGCTTAAGCAAAAATTGGCAAACGAAATTACACATAAGTGCATACATGTATTAAGTGGTACGTATTAACTCAAAGGAGGAATAGCCAAAAATTATGCAAATTCCATAGTTGACGAACTTCACCGAGTAATGCAAATGATGTGAAATACACAGCTTTTTGGCACACATTGTGTAACATACAAGGAAAGAAACTGTAGAATGGGCAATGTGCTGTTATTTCTTCCAGAGAAGGCATTCTGGATTTTTTTTCTCGTCTCATAGGAATATTCAGAGTATACCACACCACTACCAGTGGAGGCAATTACAGCATACAGAATATTTTACAAGGCGCATTGCGATAAGGCTGAGAAGTTCAATGAGTTCAAACGTCAAATTTCAGCAGATACCCACCTAGATGCCTCCACGGTACACTGATTGTGGCAAAAACAGTTGGAACAAAGAAATGTAGCAAAGTTGAGAGTACTTGTTTTAGCCCGAGTGAGATGTCAGCAAGCTTGAATCAGTGCATCTACGGGGAAACGGTAGAGACCCCGTAAGTTATATCTGCCGTAATTTTATGGCAACAGCAGAACAGCTTTGATGTTCTTATATCGACCAGAGAGCCACTCCCTGCTGCTGGGGTTTCTAGTCTATCGATCTTATGTCATTCATTAAGAAGACCGATACCACAGCACAGAGGACTCCGTTTGTAATTACGGGTTAGAACTAGATGACGACATGATGGCACACGGTCATGTTCTGAGACGACTTGCAATTTCCGTGTACTAGCGTGGCACCTATGTGGGGACAGATCCGAACGGCCGCATCTGTGGAATTTCCTTCTACCCGGTAACGTGGCATCGTATTTTGGAATATCGTTGTATATAATAACTGATCACATCTAGTGCATATTCTGGGTATTATAACGGCTCAACTATGCGTCGATTCAGAGCGGCGGGATGTGACTTTCCCCTTTCTTAGGGGTGTCCATGACCCTTTGCCATCCGGATAATGCTTGATCGCGTGCATACATCATATATTCTTCTCTATAATATATCCAAATTCTCCTTTAAACTATCATCCATTGAGCATGCCTGATACGGGAGTAGACAACTTGAATGTCCTGCTACTATCATGTTCAGAAAACGAATTGTGGCAAATAGGTGACATCATCCCTCAGAATGCCATTTGTTTGTTTAAAATATTACAGAAAGCTTAATATTACAAAATGTAACATTAAGTTAAAAATGTTACAACATTGTTATAAATAATTTAAATGGTTGTTTTAGTAAATCTCTCTCAAGAGAGAGTTGTGATTAATAATGAAATATAATTATAATTAAAGTTTTTCTCATGGATAAATATTTTACTTGTTCTGGTACTTTTTTAAATCTGTCAGAATCTACATTGATATACTATTTATTCAGGTATAAAGATGTAAAGTATGTATAATGTAAAATATGTCAAAATAGAGCTGAATATAAAAATGTAAAATTTATGAAATCAAAACTCAAAGTTTTCCTCAGAGAAGTTGTCATAAAATTATTTCCGTTAAAAACTTGGAATATATCAAATATAAAGTTTTATAAATTGTTATGTTAATAAAATTAAGTCATTGATAACATTAATTGAATGCCTTTTAAAAGTCGTAAAGAGTTTTAAGGACTAGTTATATATATATTTTTTTAGAGTTATTTTTTTTTAATATTCAAGGGTATCTAGAGTTTTAAAGTTTTAAAAAAGTATAACATATGAAAAATATGAAATAGTATAAATAAAAAAATAATGTTTGAAAATATGAAATATAAATAAAAAAATAATGTTTAAAAATATGAAATATAAATAAAAAATTATGTTTAAAAATAGGAAATGTAAATAAAAAAATAATATTTAAAAATATGAAATAAAAAAATAATGTTTAAAAATATGAAATATTACAAATAAAAAATAATGTTTAAAAATATGAAATATTATAAATAAAAAATAATGTTTAAAAATATGAAATATAAATAAAAAATGTTTCAAGAATATGAACTATTATAAATAAAAAATAATGCTGAAAAATATGAAATATTTACATTCAGAATTCTGTTTGGGTGTCAACTATTATAATTGGTCTGGCTTTGCGAACTTTTTTATAAAAAATCTAATTTAATTTTTCTGAAGTCATTGAATGATTAAAAACTACTGTGACTACTAATTATGTACCACTGTGTGAAAATTAGAAAACCAGACTAGTCTAAAAAATTAACTTTACTGTAAAAAATGAGCAAATACCCTTTTATCCCCTTCAACATGCCCCCCTTCCTTACCAATACATTGCTGAATGCGTGTTTTCCACTGTTTAATGAAGTGCTGCAGCTCATTAGGGGTCACCGTCTTCAGTAAGTGTGCCGTTTTTACCTTCACCTCTCCTACACACTGAAAATGTGTTCCCAACAATACATTTTTCACTTTATGAAACAGGCAGAAGTCGTATGGTGCGAGATCTGGTGAGTATGGTGGGTGTTCAAGCACAGTAATGCATTTGTCCGCAATGAACTGTTTTAGAGGCAGAGCAATGTACACCGAGGCGTTGTCTTGTGAAAAATCCACGTGTTGCTCTACAGATCTTGCCTTTTCTTCTTCACTCTTTCTCTAAACTTTCTCCGGAGATCAATGTAGTATTGCTGTTTTACCATTTGACATCAAGGTACCCGTTCAATCATGATGATGCCATTAATATCGAGCAAAAACGATGGGCATAATCTGTTTTTGATGATCATCATCTTCAGCAATTTTCTAATCTTCTGAAGATCTTTTATGCCCTACAGAAATTTGACTATTTGACGTGCAGTTATCTTCAAACACTTCTTTAACAATTTAAAACATTCTTTTGGATTTTTTTTAATTTCACGTGAAACTTCAAATTTATACGCAGCTTGGTTTTTAAGTTTATCATGATCGTGGCGCTTCGATACAATGACTAGGGCATGCACAGTCCGGTAATTTAATTGTCACACCGTGTAAAGCATAAAACAGAAAAAAAAATATACACCAGGATAATGTTCTAGTAAAATATCTATTTGATCAATACATTCTCGAAAATAATTTAGAGTATTTTCCTTTCTCTTTTAATTTTTAAGAAATAAATATGAAATTTTTTTTTATTTAAAAATTTTAAACACAATCTCATGTAGCTGAAATCATTTTTTTAAAAAAATATATTTCGTTCTGAATTTCACAAGATATGGGTTGTCTAGACTCCTAAGTATATTAAAAGGAATTTTTCATTGACAATTCTTTAAGAAATATTAACGTATTCGTGCAGCAAAATAATTTTTTTCCGAATAAATCTTTATTCCTAAACTTCTTACATCTGTCATTTTATCAGACGATAGTTTTGCTGTCTTTTGACGTGATATACTTTTATAATAGTGTTAAGAAAAGAGTTATTGCTTCATTTTAACTTACATAAATCTCCATTTTTAACTTTTTTTTACAAGAATTTTCAATTTTTTTTAAATATCTGAGTTACACGACTGTTATATTTGTCTTTCACTCACTGTTTTCACGGAAAAAGATTAAATTTTTGCAAATGTTGTATTTCGAAATACGATAGTCTACTAACAGACAAGCAAAAATAATTCTACCGTTTAGGTTTACTTTTTCTCCTACTGTCTACACTATTAATTGTAAAAAATGACAAATGGTATTAAATTCGTCTAATCGTTATTTTTGACAGTATAAAAAAATGTTGTAAGGCCTTAATCCTATAAAACGATAAAATTTTGTTTATTTTTCTATTGAAAACTGTTTTCGCTCCTTATTAAAAGTTCAGACTAAGCCTAAGAACACTTTTTTAATTGGAAAAAGTTTCACTTTAATTTTGTGTGCTTGAAATAATATATGTTCATGATATGTCTGTAAAATAAAATATTATAGTACTAATGTAAAATACACATAACATTTTAAATAATATAACAAATAAAGTGCAGACATATTTCTTTCTCTACATATTAGTGAATTTTACGTTTAGTAATATTATATTTGAAGTATTTTCGTGTTTGAAATGAATGACATGTCTTCTTATTTGATATTATAAGCAAAAAATCCCCTTATCAGCAGAAAAATAGATATATATTTTTAAATTTATAACTAGACGTAATTTATTCTTGGGATTAAAATTTACCTCAATAATTTGAATCTTTGGGAATACATCATATAATTTTGAAATGTTTTCTTGAGGAACTAAAGTTGCAGAAAGTTGAGTTTCAATCAACATATTTAAGACATTAAAATCACCCATAAAAAATTGAGTAACTCAATCAGTGAGGTTAGCAATGCTGACTACTGTGCCGTAGGGCCCGAGTTCGAATCCCGGAGAAGACATGGATATTTGTAAATGTATAGGGCCTAGTATAGTTTGTAATGTATGCAGCAGGCAGGTACTCTAAATAGCCGTCGAGCCGTAAGTCATCTCTGAGGTTAGGAGGAAGAGAGGTGGGAGAGCCCTGACCCCTCAGGGTATTCTCCCTCTAAGTTGAGGTAGAACCGAGCTAAAAAAATCGTACTGTTACCTGTATGGTGTTCAAGGCTACGGCCAATGATAGTCGTAAATCTAGCAGTCCAATCTATCTCAGGGTCTGACAATTTTCCTTCCTTCCCTTCGAGTAGGACAAGACAACAACAACTACAACTCAACCCCCAACACATCCCATATAGTTAAAGTATACACAAAGGTAAAAAAAATTACCTTGAAGTAAAAGAAAATACAAGAAGTATGGCGTATAGGTACTATTCTTCCCAAAACAGTACGGGAATTTCATTGTTAGTGAATCGTAGAAGAGCTTTCATGAAGGTCTGTAACAATCCATTAATGCAAGTTAACCACTATATCATATCTGACCGCAAGTGCTACAATATCTCTTGAACAAAACGTTGTCTTTTCACAGAGCCCTTAACACTAGAAAGTCCATCGGTGTCAATACTGCAGCCTGTTTAGTTTGTTCTCATTTTCGCATTTTTGCAGGAAATGTGAAACTTTTTCGTGACTTTTAATTATTTTCCATGGTAATTACGCAATAAATGTTGTGGTTCTAGGTTAATTAGGAGAAATTTTATAACTAAAAATACCTAGAAAGTCCGCTGGTGTCATTTCGACACCAAGGCAATTTATCGTCATAAATAGCTGTCGTTCATCATTACTATTATAGTAAAACAAACTTCCCAAAGTACTATCACACATTTATTTGACCTTGAATGCTGTGTTATTGGGTTAACAACGGAAACGAATCATATTTTTCTAAAATTGTTGTGTCTAAGAGTTTCGTTACATAGCATTTGGTTATCTGCTCATTAAAAAAAATTCATTCGATTTTCGAACCTTGTGCAAAGCAGACACCCTGAAATGATGGCTCGTAAAAAAGGTCTAAGCCCTGGTGAAATTGCTAATTTATTGTAAGATCTCTGAGGATTAATCGGCTCTAATTTAGATTCCGATGAAGACATAAGATTGAGTGAAAGTGACTGCAAAGAATCTGAAAAAAAAACAACAGATTTAATTGATTATATTCCAGGCTAGGGATGGCACAGAATGGATACCGCATGATAATAATGTTCCTGGCAGATTTGCGACTCGAAATCTTTTGCGACAAAGCAGTGGTCCAACAAGCTTCGCGAAACATAATATCAACGTCAGTTTCTTATGATATGAAGGTCCATAAAATATGTTAATTACATGAAATAATACTAAAAAGTCTTAAAACTAAACCCTACTGAACAATAGTCCTGCAATTATTTAGTTAAAAAAATTGTTTTATATATTTTATGTCGCAGTGTCAAAATGACACTAGTTACGCTTAAAGGTAATAGAGAGAGAGAAAATCCCGGACGTTCTAGTGTTAACGACCTCCGAAGAAGGTTTGGCTTTATACGTTATTTTGTCCAACATCATGAACACCAGATCATTTGGTGGCACTGACAGTGTTGCTGCAACACACGGATTTGATTGTCCACTATTCCAAAAGTGACAATCAACGTCAATCTACTTTATGTCGTCAAACGACACCATTCCTATATTTGACAACGGGTGGCTGTTGAGGACTGTTGCATGTTGCGTATCTAATGACAGTAACAGTTGGTGTGTTACACACATGCCTTATAAAATGTTGATGTTCCCTTGGTCGTTTATTTTTTTTTATCTTCTTAGTCTGGTTAAAATCTAGATGTGCATAGTTGTTTCTACAACTACCAATACTATGCAACACTGATGTAACTTCAAACAATATGTTGTGCAATCCATCTACTAGGCTATCCACCTTATTGAATCTTAAATGTTTCGCTTTTCTCAAATCTCTCAATTGTTTTTCGTCGGGCATAAATCAACGAGAAACAAACTATCAATAAAGCAACACACTGATTTGGAGATTTTTTGCTCTTTGTTTAAGATCTGCTTAGCCCTCGTAGAAGGCTCAAAAGAGTCTTAAAATTTTATCATTGGAATTTCCGAGTCAGATGTATCACAATTCTGCCAAATTATATATACACACACATATATGTGCATTGTGTACGTGCGTCCGTTTTGGGTGTAAGAAAACGAAATAAATTATATAAAATAAAATTATATTACATACGAATAGTATGATCACTCCTTTGATTGTGTGTGTACCCTAAAACGAAAATAATTCTACGAAGGACATATTTAACCCGCGGTCACTCGCGCCTGTTTTTGCTACCGTCGTTATTCGCGGGGTGTAGAGAACACACCAAACTTTTAACACGTGTATTTAATTATGAAAATAAAATTAAGTCATTATATGATACATATTTATAAAATACAAGATGTTTTTGTATTATACAAATAAACTTATTAAATTTATTGCATACAAACGAGACTAACATTAATTTAAACTAAACATGCAAAATTTTCATTTTAAAACACATAATTTTATATTTTTTCATAAAACAGTAAAACGTATATGCCAGTAATAAATATACTTTATGATTAATGAGATAATGATAGTAGAAAGTATAAAAATAATACTTTAATCATTTTCCAAACATTCAGAGTAGACTGTATACATATGCTTAACATCTCGCAGGCTTCTCAGCACCCCAGATAAACTTTTGAAGGTCATTACATTCCAATCGTTCGAGAAAGAGGGATTTCATCAGGCCTGAAGCTTCAATGACCTAAAATGTGCAGCTACAGAAAAAATCGTGGTTCTGCGCATTCTTTTTAGAATCCTGGGAGGATTTTCTCTTGTTGTTGGGTGTACAGAACAACCCGCGCGAGTGATCGTGGGTTAATATATATATATATATATATATATATCAGGAACCTACTTCATCGAATGGCCTCAAGCATCCTTTTGCATACCGCACCTTGGATAACAGTGTTGTACATGATTTTTCTTACATACACAATATAACCAAAAAAAGTACGAATATTCAGAACGAACCAATGTAGGGAAAGAAATAGAAAAAGGGATTTTCCTCCCTATTTGATCTCAATGTGAAGATGCTTGACTGCAGGCGATTCAATATCTCCCGTAGATGTAGGCCTACAAAATAAAAATATTCCTGATAAATGGCAAGTCTTACGTAGTCATTGACAAGATATTCCGAATACATTGCGAAAGCATTGCTAGCAGGAGAAAACGCAGATGAATATCTCTTAAAATCTGATATGTATTTACAGAACTCAACGAGGGAAATAAATTGAAAAGCTTATAATATATATATGTATGATATCACGTATCAGAAATGTGTTTATATTTATTTTCCTTTAGTGTTTTAAACTGATGCTTTTGTGAAGCAAATAAATATGCTCATATTTCAGGTTTTATTTGCTTTGATAAAAATATTCTTGTGTCTCGTTTCAAGTATTACATTATCGATATTTTATAAATAAAGCCTTATATATTTCGCAAATAAAATTTCCTTGTGTTTCAAAAAGGTGTAAGTTTATTATTACAGCAGCGTAAGAGATTGAAGTTAGTAAAAATATTTATCGTAGTAATCTAGTGTTTACTAAAATAAAAAACATAAGCTTCAAAACCACTAACATTATTTTTCTCCAAATAAAATTCGGTTCTTAAGGTTAGCTAAATTTAAGGCTTTCACAATTTTCAAATTCACTTTGTCTAGTACAAATGTGTTATTTTTTTAATAAATACACAATAAAAATCTAGAAAGATACCGATACCTATAAAAATTAAAATATTACACATATATAGTTATATTCTCTGTATCAAATATCATTTAAGTAAAAAGTGTTAAATGTAAATTAATCTTCGAAACTTGACTAACTTTTTATGTATGTGAGGTAATAATATTAAAATGTCAGAGCTAAAAAATATTGAGTAAATCTTTCACAAAATAATTTTCGGGGGGATTTAAAATTTCCATACATATTACTTTTTAAACTGTTGTTGTCTTCATCGTGCCCTTCCCGAAAGGAAGGAATGAAAGTTGATAGAACCTGAAACAAGTTGGACTTCTACCCGATAGATGGCGACACCGCCTATCTCCACCTCCACAATTTAGGCATGGGACTGGAGGAGAGGGAAATATTCTCCAGCACCTATGGTTTCTGCTGAAGCCGCCCACAAGACCCCACTGAGTTAACGAGCATATATTCCTTGAATACTCGGAGGGTATTTGGGGACATCGGGCATCGAACCTAGGTCCTCCGGTCTGGAGTTCAATGCTCTAACCTCTAGGCTACAAACGGCCCCACCTTTTTAACTACGCTATTAAAATACAATTTTCTAATTATTGAAATTAAATATTGTATAAATAAATGTATATTCGTGTAGAGAGGATTGAAAGAAGGTAGATTCACATATAATATTTAAGATTTCCTACGTGTACCAAAACAATTGATGTCTTCTGTTTTTCATGATGATTTTAAGACTTCGTTGGGATTTTGTATAAGCTAATTAACGGTTCAAAACTATTGTTCAAATATTTTTATTATTCTAAACTAAATTACGGTATTTGTTTGATTTTTGTGAAAATAACTTATTTTCTAATATCTAAATATTATAATCTTTTTATTATGTTTGATACTTCAACATTCCAAAAAATGTACATACAAAGTTATGTATATACATAGTCACGTCAAGCTTACCACTTTAACAATGCCATGTCTTTTTAAAAACTGTTTAATCTTGTAAAGAGTCGCTATTAATAAAAAACTGTAACTTGTTAATGTTCTTATAATAAATGTTTTATACACAATTAAAATAAATCTACTCTTCAATTTTAAGCTTCTTGTAAAAGTGTTTATTTCAATTGAAACTGTTTTATTTTAATCACTTCTTTTCATTTGGAACTAAAATTTATACAATAAAAAAATGTAGAAACTTTTGCACTTATGTATCTTACTTAAGCCATTCTTTGAAAATAAATAAATTATTTTATCCATTATCTTTTTCTTGGTGAGTTAATTAATTTGTTACAATGTCTTATTCCACATTAAAATATCCTAAAAATGTTGGTTAATATATCAATGGATAATATTTGGCTTTAGCCTTTAAATGTTTTTCAAACACAAGTTAGGTAATCCATTTAATATTAATTATTAAATTTGTATTAATAGGTTAAAGTACCTTTGTTCTTATGTGTTTTTCTCTTTTAAAAGCGTGTTGAAATATTCCTAAAATAGCAATTTCTATTTCTGATGAGTAAAACATCACAAAGCAAGGGTAAATGCATTGTGTGCTGTATGGTAGATTAACAATTAACTGTTCTATATGTTTTTAAAGTAATTTTGTTAATCTATAAAACGCTATTAAGCATACATATAACATTCATTGAACATTAATTGAATTGTTTTATTTTTTTAAAGATATTGACGAATGCCAAGTAGAAGGAACATGTAGCCAATTCTGTGAAAATACTGTGCCAGGTTACAAGTGTTCTTGTGTCGAAGGCTACCGCCTGGGAACTGATAAAAGGAAATGTAAAGCTACAGGTAAGTAAATTAAAAAGTAAAGACACATCCTATTATAGAACTTTTTCTCCTTTTATTCATAAAAAAAACTTAAAATACGCTATGACTAAAAAATAAATGGTATATGACAGGGATGGTCATTAAGGTATCCAACTACGTTCGGAACCGTGATTTTGCAAAAGCGTTTAAATGGATAATATTTATGATATTTAGTGTCACTTAGATTAGAAAATGTATATGAAATTGTTTTAAGAATATTATGACAAAAAAAAATTATTTAAGTGCAATATTTTGACAAAAAATGAACATAGAATGACTCATTTTCAAAATATTCTCCTTTTGTGAAAAATGCTCCTATTATAAAACTATTTTGCCTGTATATAGCTCCGACCTATGTACAGAGACTCAACTAGAATTTTTGAAATATATAATTTAGAAGTGGGTTTGTTCATGTTTTGCGACAACAGAGGGGAGAAATTTTAAGTAAAAAACGCCGATAATTATTTCAATTGGTGGTAACTAATAAATAATGTGAATTTTAAAAAAAAAAATCAGACTCTCTGGAGAAGTTTTTACTTCATATAAGCAAAATATTATTATTTTAGAAGCATTTTTTATAACAGGAGAACATTTTGAAAAAAAGTTATTCTAAGTTAATTTTTTGCCAAAATACTGTATTTACATATTTTTTTTGTGAAAATGTCCTTAAAACAATTTAATACATGTATTCTAATCTAAGTGACACTAATTCATGAAAATTATGAATTTATGCGCTTTTTTTAAAATCATGGTTCCGAATGTAGTCGGATACCTTAAGCCGTTAGTGATTGGAGCTCTCGCCTTTACTGATACCTGAGACACTCTTACTAAAAAAATCCTATTTATAGGACACCGAAGCCAGCTAGACTGGAGAATCGGCTTTTTACAATCGATATGATTGCGTTTACTTAAGCAAATTATTCGATAAATGTGCAGACGACACATGTGACTTCATTGCAAGCCACGATGACGCTTAGCACATTCAGTGACGCAGTAGGGGGAAAAAGTAATCACTGCGATACCAACCATATAAATGAATTTTTTCCCACTATCTTATTGAAGGTGAGCATAAATGTTGTTGATCAACTCTTCCTACAACCGCACAGAATTGGCTACTCGGACCCCATATACCGCGCTTTCATGGGATCAGAGTCTCGCCGTGATTTCATGTCCCACGATGGCGCGAAACTAGGCAACGAACAAAAGTCATTTCGTCGATTTCAGTTTCTTCGGTTCACGTCTGCTTGTGGCATTCAATACGTCCATGGTCCAACAGTTCAAAAATAGTAATCTGTCATGTTTTAAAAGAGGGATACAAAGTTGAAAACAAGTGTTAAGAAATGAAAGCATGCAATTTTGATACAAAATGGCCACACCTACGTCCCTGGGTGGACTGCAACGTCTTAAAAACGTTAGAAGTAGCCCGTACCCTGGAAAACTCTACCAACTCCTGGTACACGAAATTGTTTCAATGATGATGAAAATTTGGGCACGATAAAATAAATTTTTTTTAAAAAGATGTTTAAATTATAACGTTACAGTAAAATTGTTGTCAAAGCATCTTTTCATTTCTTAAAGTATTAAAATCAAGAATTGATTTAATAAATTATTAAAAACAATGAATAATAGATTAAAAGATTTAATGGCTTCTAAAAATTTATGCTAAAATATTTTGAAGGCATGGCTTTTAATACTTTTACTTGATACATAACATTCGAATGGCATCTTAAATCGAAAAGTCCTAACTACAAATAATTAATTTTTAAAAATGTATGTATTTTGAACAATATGATACGGATAAATAGCTTAAAGTAGGATATGGCTAGATAGCTCAGCGAAAGATACGAACAGACAGCTCAATGTGGGATGCGTATCGATTTCTCAGCATAGAAGATAAATGGATATACGCAGCTTTCGCATAGACAGTTCAACGCGTAGAATCCGGATACATAGCTAAACGTAGAGTACATATATATAGATCAACGTCGGAGGTGAATAGATAACTCAACGTAGCATACGGAAAGATAACTCAACGTAGTATACAAATAGACAGGTAGGATACGGATATATTGCTTGACATAAGTTGTGGATAGATAACTGTCTCAAGTATTAGGTAAGGATGCATATAATGAGCTCTAACACCAAACTCTTAAGCATGTTTCGTTTGGGCTATAATATACCTGATTTTTACTTAAGCTTCACAATAATTTTTTGGCGATTTTTTTTTGTTTTTTTAAAAGATATTAAAAGGTATAATATTTAAGAGATGGGGAACCCTTGTTATGAGACGGAAAATATTGGAAAAAATTTCTTAATATGTTAACTAAGGAAAATTAAATTATGAAAAACTCATAAGCAAAAACCTCCTTATAAAATAAATAAACTCTGAAATATCTTTTAATTTGAAGAACGTTTGCAAAAAAAAAAAAAAATTATTTTAGTCTTCTATTTAAGCAATGCATTTATTTATATTTCTTTTAAACCTTTCTACATCATTATTGTCATTAACTTCAAATAAACTACTCTAAAAAGCATTAGTATAGAAATTATAAGGTAATTATGTTTCAGGTAAGAATATAATTTAGAATACTTTTTTCATACTGCTGTACCTTATTCTTGGGCTTTTAAATACCGTCATTAAACTATTTTTGGTCAAGAAACAAATTAATTTCAAATTTTAATGATTTAATATAATTGATAAAATAAAAATAAATGCTAACGTTTAAACAGTACTTCATTGTCTAAAAAATAGAAATTTACTCAATTCCTGAAAATAGTAAGAAATAGAAAGACTAATGCTAAATTACATTAAAATAAGCTGATCAGATTCTAAGAGTAGCTCTCTCTCTCAAATTTTAAGAAGTCTGAATTTAAGATGCAATTCCAAACAGCCTTAGATATGAACTTTGAATAAAAAGGACCTCATTATGTGTGGAAAAAATTAACGTTTTTCTCTCGAGAAAATGCAATATAATTAATCATCTCCCATTTCTCCTTAAAGTTCATGTAGTATAACACCCGTATGAGAATATGCATGATGTTTGTATTAAGCCATCAACATTAAAAATTTTGCATATTGTCATCATTTATTCATATATATTTTTAAAAGTTTCCCTGCGTACAGTTTATAAAAACTATTATGCTCGAGAACAATAAATTATTTACTTCAAGTTTTACAAAAAAAAAACAACATTTGTAATTAGAAATCAAATAAAACGATAATTACTCGCAAAGCAAGATTATTTAAAGTATATTTTTACTAATAAAGTTAAACCTTTTAAAATTTATTTTCTTAAAGAATACTTTCTGAAGCAATAATATGTTTCAAAAAATTACGTTATTAATTAGTTTTAAGATATTTTCAATTGACAATAAGCATGATGCATTTTAAAAATGAATAAATGAAGCTAAAGTAATCTGGAATGTATACAAACTCATTAAAATGAGTTTTATGAAGTTGAATAATTATTTGATCAATTTAAATAATACTAATAATAAATGAAATGCAGTGTACAAAATGTATAGAGAATTTATATCTGAAGAGTTTTTAAGGAGTCTTGTTGATTAAATTTACATTCCATTTTGTTGCGTTTCATTTAAGTTGAACTGGATACACATTCCAATTTTTTATAAATTGTAATGCATTTATTAATAAAAGTTTTCTTATTTTTTTCTTAGGAAAAAAAAGATAAAATGAATTATTTTAAATTATTTTTTTATAAATAAAACCATAGTCTTGAAATTACATGAATTATACATTTAGATGTTACTAATTATTCATTGACCGTGAAACGATATAATGTTTTTTTTTCTGAATTGTTGAAGATATATTCCGTAAATTCCGGCGTATAACGCACACTTTTAACATCGAACAAATTACATCGAAATTTACGGGCGAGCGTTATACGCCGAGTATAAAGATGAAAACTTTAAGAATAAAAAATAGATGAGCATAGAAAAATATTAGACTTCTATATAAATCTAAATACTGTTTATTTCAATGAAATGATATTCCTTATGAACTTAAAGAGTTTTAATTTTGGAAGTATACTGTTTTTTCGAAAGTCAAGGATAAAATACCTCGAATAAATGACTTCAAAACATAAGATCACTTCATACTTACATTTCAAGTTCCTTCGTAAAAAACTGGGTGCTTGTTATACGCAGAATATGCCTAAGAATTAAAAACTGCAACTTAAAATTATAGTTAAGCGTTTTACGCCGGATTTTACGTTAATCCTATCTTACGTTCTGGGTATTTTTCTTTAAATAATTTTACTGCAAAATATAAGTTGCTTTTAAACACATATATAACTTTTAACTCCGTTTAACAAGAATGATATGGAATATTACCTTTTTTGTTCTGGTTACATTGGAATGATAAATAAATATAAAATAAAATTTAGCAATGTTCATTATTTTATCATTTTCTGTTACCTTTTTTAAGTATCTGAGTCATGAATCGTTAAAGAGGAAAGATAATATATTTTGTTTTGTATTTTTACATTGAAAAATACACCAAATTCAGTTTAACCTTCCAAGGAAATATCTTACATTAAATGTATATTCTATTGGAAGTTATTAAAGTATCCAACTACGTTCAGAACCTTGATTTTGCAAAAGAGTATAAATGGATAATATTTATAATATTTAGTGTCACTTAGATTAGAAATGTATATAAAATTACTTTTAAGATTAATATTACAATAAAAATTATTTAAGTACAATATTTTGACAAAAAATGAACATAGAATGACCCATTTTCAAAATATTCTCCTTTTGAGAAAAATACTTCTGTTATAATAATATTTTGCTTGTATATAGGCTCAGACCTCTATACAGAGGCTAAACTAAAATTTTTGAAATATACAACTTAGAAGTGGGTTTATCCGTGTTTTACGACAACAAAGGGAACAAATCTTAAGAAAAAACGCAGATACTCTGAAAATAATGTGAATTTTTGAAAAAATCATAGTTGAGCCTCTGTACAGAGGTCTCGGCTATATACAGGAAAAATATTATTAAAATAGAAGCATTTTTCACAAAAAGAGAACACTTTGAAAAAACGTTATTCTAAGTTAGTTTTTGGCCGAAATATTCTATTTAAATAATTATTTTTTTCAAAATGTCCTTAAAAATATTTTATACATGTATTCTAATCTATGTGACATTAAATATCATGAAAATATCCATTTATACGCTTTTTTAAATCACGGCTCCGAACGTAGTCGGATACCTTAAAAGGAAAAAACATTATTTTATATAATGTTATATTTCCAGCTTTTCAATAAAAAAATAGCAGACGTAAAGCATTATTTAAATCATGTTGTATGTTCAGCCTCTGATATCATTAAGCGATGCAATTAATTATAATGAGAAAAGATGATTGTAATGGAGCTAAATCATGATACGGAGTATCTGCCTTTGTTACGGAGTAAAATTTTAAAGAGTATAAGGAATCCTCGTCATATACCCTAATTCATGATTATGAGACCCAACGTGAATAGTTTCGTTAGTAAATAATGAATCAGAAACTTATGCTACATTCAAAGTTGATTTTTACCAAATAAAAAGGACAAAATTATTTGTGGACCTCCATTTCCATTTTTGAAGTTAACTCCTTATGGCACGGTAGGGAGAAATTTCCGTTACGCGTTACTCATTACACGTTACCAGTTACGGTTAGCGATAAACGTAAGGTAGAAATTAATGAAGTTTCGAATTTCCCCCCGTTAGGAAAAACGCCATCTAACTCATACTATCTATCCCAGACAAAAAATAATTACAGAATCGGAAAAATCATTTTTTTCGCCACGATATGGTATATTTTTTTAAACAAAATAATGATATTTTCTATTTTTTATTTTATCTTTTGGAATCAGTCATTTAAATAAAAATGATGGAATCTTTCTTTTCTTTGCGATTTTTCAAAAAATACTCAAAATTTTAGTTAAATATTTAATAACTTCATTATTTATAAAAATAATCTAACTAAACTTTTTCTCCATATGTAGAATAGTATTATCCATAATCTGTTCAAAGATTGAAAAAATAGATAAAAAATTACGGCTTTTAAAATTTCTTTTGTGTTTTTCGTCTATTAGCCCTGAGCTAGCACCCCCCTCTCCTCATTCAACAGCAGCTTTAACAAGCCTTTCCTCTTTTAGCTTTGCGATACATACTTTGTTTTGTTTTTACCTTACCTAGAAGTCAAATTATAATCAATTTTATGAATTAAAAAAAATCGTAAGTGAGTCTTTAATCTACCCGAAGTAAATGGTTCAAAACCTGTCAAAAATTAGTTTAAGGAGAGTTTATTGGATATACAGTTTTAAAATTATTTTAAGGAAATAATACAAACAATCTAATGTTTTAAAATTTAGTGGCAACACAACATTTCTTCCAATAGTTTGGCAATAAAAGATTGTGTTTACTAAATTTTCAATCGAATGGAATTTCTAAATCCAGTTTAAGAAGTGAGTTTTTAAATCATATATATGCTTTGGTGTAATTAATTTGATTGTTGTGAAAGTGTTATATAGTGCTTCATTACTTTGTATTTTAAGATTACAGTAGGCAGTAAAATGTTTTAGAAACATGTCCCAAATTTTTACTGGCTCTATGTAACTTAGAACTAAAATCATATAAAAAAAATTGGTGAGAAAAAAATGAGTATAGTTTTAAAAATTTAAAAACTTTCCATGCATTTTGATTTTTTTTAAATTTCATATTTTCACCTGATTTATCTTTTTTAAGCAATTCTTTACAAATGTATGTATGCAATGTAATGTTTTATATTATAATTTACAAAGTATGGGTAAACGCAAATTTTTATATGAAAATTTCAAGAATTTTAATGATTTCCTATACATAAAAAACTTTAATTTCTTCTTTCACCCTATCACTATTATTAAGATGCATCCAAGAATTTATATATTGAAAATGAAAATTTTGTCAATATTAATACCTTTTCCATCCTAATTATATTTTAAATACAGTTTGAAATAATAATGATAATAATAAATTTGTTAATTATATATAAGATTACTTCAAAATAAAATTTTATTATACAATTCAATACATGTAAGCCAAAGAAGTTAACTTCTGTAGCGAATTATAAACGAAGCAATGTCCATAATTATTTCGATACGAAAGAAGTGTGTGTGTATCCGGGCGAATTAGTTAGACAGTCCACAATAATGAGATAATTTAGGTATAGTAATGTTTAATTAGATACGAATTGCCGCGATGCGGCTTACATTCTACGATACAAGTTACACACACACACATCACGATCTTTACAATTTTAATACAGATGTGCGCACACCAGCGCCCTTGCGTGGTTAATATTTCGGCACACACCCCACCGGTGAACAGAATGTTCACCCAGTAAATATCGAACCACAATTAATACAAACAATTATTCAAATACAATTCTTACAAAGAAAATACTGATACAATACTATACTAATCAAATCTAAATTATACACATTAGAAAGAAAAAAAGTAAATATACATTAAAGTACACAATATAATGAAACTTAAAGATGACAAAGCTTCAATTTACAAACGAACAAATACTAGGATACATACCTCAAGATTTCACAAAAAATAAATCTAACAGAGATTAATTAATAATGTGTAATCTCCTACCATTAATCTGAAAAATATAAAGAAATTAGTACAAATATATTATACAATTTCTAAAGGGTACAGCAATTGAATGGGTTTTTTGAAGAGACCTTTAAAAGTTTTTACAAGACAAGATCTAACGTTATCGTCTCTTCCAATAAATATTTCTTTGATTATTCCAAGTTCCCACAACAATTTTGATTTTACATTTCCTTCAACAAGAACTACGTCGTTTAATTTTAAATTCTTATGAACAGATGGTGCTTTAAAATGATTAGCTGGTTTTAACTGGAGAAAATACTGTTCTTTCCAGCGTCTCCAAAGTTGTTTTAAAAGAAGAATTCTGTAAGTCTTTCTTTTCTTGTACGACTCCTTTGCCGTAGTGGCGTCGATCAGTTCGATGAAATGTATAGGATATTTAGAGTCACCATAACCTAACTCGAGGAAGTGGGCCGGTGTTAGTGGTTCCGGCTCTCCTGGATCATTCTCCACGTATGTCAGTGGTCGATGATTAACGATGACTTCAACTTCTGAAAGTATCGTTGAAAGTTCTTCAAATGTTAGAAGTGCCCTGCCAAGTATTTTACGTAAAGGATCCTTTATAGTTTTAACAAGACGTTCGTAAAATCCACCCCACCAAGGCGCACATTCAACTATGAACTTCCAGTGAATACCTTTATCTGCGACAAAATTTTGAAATTCACTGTCTTTCAAGATGTTGGCAAAATATGCTAGCTCCCTTTCAGCTGCTTTAAATGTACGTGCATTATCGGAGTATATTACCTTGCAATTACCTCTACGAGCGAGGAATCTCCGTAACGCAAGTAAAAAACACTTTGTGGAATGTCCGACACAAGTTCTAAGTGTACGGCACGAGTGACTGCACATGTAAACAAAGAAACATAAGACTTGCGAGTCCCTTGATTGTCCTTAACAAGTATTGCACCTGTAAAATCAATTCCTACAATTTGGAAAGGAGGAGATTGGGTGATTCTATCTCGGGGCAACTGACCACTTAACTGGTCAGCTGGTTTGGCACTGTATTTTTTACAAACGAGACAGATTCGAATCATTGTTTTCACTAACTGACGACTCTTAGGTATCCAATATTTTTTCCGAAGTTGAGTCAAAGTTGCAGATACGCCACGTATCCAGTAGTACAAAATGAGAGAATCGGTCCAATAATATATATTAGCATCAAATTTAAGACAAGATGACACCTGTTTGGCCAACCTAGCTGACAATAAGGCTGCTGTCAGTTCAAGACGAGGAAGCGTCAATGATTTCAAAGGTGCCACACGACTTTTTGAACAAATGAAACTAGTTTAGATTTCGTTATTACAAGTAACAAATCGCAAGTATAATATTGTTCCATAAGCTGATTTACTCGCGTCTGAAAAACAATGTATTTCACACTTAGATATTTCTTGATCTATGTTACCTAAATAGAACCGTGGTATCTTTATCTCAGTCAAGCCCTCAGCTTCGCTACTCCACTGCTGCCACTTGTGTCGTAGCTTTGGGGGAAGTTCAGAGTCCCATTCTACTCCTAGAGTCCAAAGTTCCTGAAGTAGACATTTCAATTTGATAACGAATGGGCCAAGAATTCCAATGGGGTCGAAGATGCGACCAACCACACTTAGAATAAATCTTTTCGATTCTCCTCTACGTGACATAAACTTCAATAGATCCTTTGGATCGAAATAAATTAAATCATTTTCTGGATCCCAAGCAAGTCCTAAAACCTTAGTTGGAGGTCTAAGATCAATAGCACTAGTTTCAGAAGATTCCGTTTTGACACCTTCTTGCTGCCATAACAAATTAAGTTGTTTCGAATTACTTCGCCATTTGCGCAATAACATGCCTGCGTCACTGAATATTTGCAAGCACTCCAAGGTAGTACGTAGAGCGTCCGAACATCATTCTGACCACAAATGAGGTCATCAACATAAATGGAACTATTTAGCAACTCAAATGTATGAGGATATTGCTCTCTGTACTTCTTAAAATGATGTTTTAAAGTTGCTGCGAGAAGGTATGGGCTAGGTCGAAGTCCAAAAAGAACTCTCGTGAAATTCAAAACGTATGGCTCGTTATTCAAATTATTAGTCCAGAAGAAACGAGTAAAATCTCGATCACGGAAATCTAATTCAATTTGAAGAAAAGCCGATTTTACATCAGCTGTAAATGCTACAGGACTTTTTCGAAAACATAAAAGCAGTTATAAAATGTTGGGATGCAAATTTGGTCCCGTATATAAACTTTGGTTTAACGATGATTGTCCATTTTCGTGTGCTGAACCATCAAATACTATTCGAATGCGACTTGTGGTTTTGTCGCTACGTTTCACTGCATGATGGGGTAGGTAAAATCCCTGACTATCCAATAAAGAATCACAAGAAGTACGCTCAACAATACCTTCCCTAACATAGTCATCAATTACATCCTTATACTCGCAGAACAACTCGTGATCACATTTAAACCTACGAACCAACCCCTCAAAACGCTTACGTGCGACAGTTTTATTATTTTGTAAAGCCTCTCTCATACCTGGTTTCCATGGCAAATTTACACGATATCGACCATCTACGAAATTAACTGATTTATCAAACTCACTAAGTATCTCTTCATCTCCATTACCTAAAGTCACCGAACCCTTGTCAAGTGTATTCCTAAACTTTCTATCTCCCAAAATCTCCTTAGCTCAGTCGAAATCGATTCCTCTTCACTGTGAACCAAATGTACCAAAGTACAATCACTCCGCTCATTACACTTTCCCTGAAGAGACCATCCTAGCCTAGTCTCGACTGCAACCAATGATGAATCTAATCTTTTTATCCGATGTGTTAAAGACCAATAAAAATCGGAACCTATTTTAACAATGAAATTTCACAATTCTCAGAAGATTCATTACAACTGAATGTTAGCCTAAACCCTTTCGACTCCATTTCTGCCCACGCATCTGGATTAGGTAGGCTAAGTGTTGCCTTTGAAATTTCCTCAATTTCCAATGCCTCAATCACAGTCTCTTCTCCCCTTAATACATTCCTTAGCCTAACCTCGACCTTACTACAAGTTTGTTTTTTAGGAGTTTTACAACCGAACGAAAAAATATTTAGCTTTTCCGAACCCAATATTTTCAACCCCAACCTCCGAGACACATTTTTTTTGATGAACGACTTCTCACTTCCATTATCAAAAAGGCAAAATATCTTATCCGCGATGAAGAACGACCAATAATTTCGGTCTTCACACATTGCAATAAAACTCCATCTCTGTTATGAAAAACAGAATTTGAAGACGTAGTTTTAACGTCAACATTCTTTTCCTCCAAATCCAAATGCGAATTTTGCTTAGATTTTTCTAACTTAAAACAAATAGCACGCGCATGTCGACCTTTACAATACGAACAAACCTCTTTCTTGCACTTTTTAACATAACAACCAGTGTTGCAACAAATGAAACATCTCCCTTCTTTAATTAATTTAGCTCTTTTTTTCTGAACGCATAAATTCTCACACAAATCAGACATATGAGTATTCTCGAGAGAAACAAAATAAGCAATTCGAAAATGCAGCCGTCATCAGTTCGTTTGCAGAGGAAAACGATTTATGAGATGGGTGGAATCGAGAATGACCTTGAACCCTTCGGTTTGACTGTGGATAGCTATGAGACGTTCTTTCGAAATACTTAGTATTGGAATAGGAATTTTTATTTTTCAATTCTAGGTCATGCGGTTTTACTAGAAATTCTGTGCGTTCGCGACTTTCTACTTCGCTTCGCAAATATGCAATTAAATCAGTGATTTGTGATTGTGTTTCATTATGTTTTTTATTATATTCTAATGCTAAATCAGGGGGAATAGCTTTCATAATTATCGGAAACAATAGACAACTATAGGAATCGGGAGAAATTTCAAGAGATTCAAGTCCCCTTATATTAATTTCTAACTGATCATATAAATTTCTTAACGCAATAACATCAAACGATTTACGGACAGGGGTCAGATTTAACAAGCGATTCATATGAAAGTCAACAATAAGTTCTTTACGTCCGAACCGATTTTCTAAAATTTTAAATGCTTTTGCATAATTTTCCGATGTTAGAGTTAAGTCTCGTATAGCCAATTCTGCATCAGATGTGACAACCGATTTCAAATAGGAAAATTTGTCCACATCATTTAAACTCGAATTTTCATGTACTGCGGATTTAAATCTAGCCCAAAAACTGGGAAAACTACTGATATCCTTGCCCGAAAAAGATTCTAATGTGAGTTTAGGTAAACGCGGTTGATTTGTTAAAATAGAACTAACTGTACTATTTAAAGGAAGTGTTATGTTTTGTGGTTGATTTTCCACCGAATTTTGAATAGCAGTGTTCGAAACTGATTCTACATAACGTTCAGCACGGATTTTCCAAATTATAAATTTATCTCGATATTCTTCGCGAGTTACGATTTCTTCTTCTAGACTCTCAATATCTATTAAATTCTCAATTTCCTTATCGAGTGTACTCAGCTCTTCAAATTTAGAAATTAATTGCATATATATCTCATGTACTGTTGTTTTATCAGCTGTATTGCTTATTTCGGATTCTAATTTATTAATTTGTTTTGTCACGAGGGATCTCGAAACAGATCGAGTATTTTTCGTTCTTTCTAATATAGCCTTATTTGCTGCATCCATTTTAAACCAAAACACTGTAATTGCAAACAAATATACAAATGTCAACACCAATTCTGAATGGAACTTAGTACAACTTTCAAACAAAATTCAGCTTAACAATATGCATACAAATAAACAAAACTATACCAGAGCAACCTTCCAAATACCGACAGTTACGAATAAACCAAAATCAGAAATGATGAGAAATAAGCTTAACTAGACAAATACCGAATTCAAAGTTAGACGAAACGAAAGTACTCATCCCCCATCACGCAGCGAATGACCTTCCCGGCCGATGCACCATGTAGCGAATTATAAACGAAGCAATGTCCATAATTATTTCGATACGAAAGGAGTGTGTGTGTATCCGGGCGAATTAGTTAGACAGTCCACAATAATGAGATAATTTAGGTATAGTAATGTTTAATTAGATACGAATTGCCGCGATGCGGCTTACATTCTACGATACAAGTTACACACACACACATCACGATCTTTACAATTTTAATACAGATGTGCGCACACCAGCGCCCTCGCGTGGTCAATATTTCGGCACAACTTCTAACGCGTGTTCACACTGATACACGCTTTCTTTCTCTTTTTTTTTAAAAAAAAATGTTTTCCTTTTATTCTATTTATTTTCGCCCCTCCTGATTCAAATCAAGATATCGTTTATTTGAATATATAAAATTAAATTAAAATGCATTTTGTTATTTAGGGAATTTGGGGTAGGCACAGGGATATTACTGACATTGTATAAAATGTACTACTTCTCAATGACGAATAGCCACCAACCACTGTCGTAACTCAGTTGAGTTTAATTAGACTGTCATTTTTGACATGGGATAATATCTGTCTAGATTAAATTTTGTTCTAACTCATATATTTTCTCTTTTTGTTTTGAATTGCTTTATTTATTTCAATGTGAAGCGAAATTTTATTTTGTCTCTGAAACGATGAACCAGTGAAATGATTTATTCCAAATAAAAGTTACTATGAAATATTTTTGGTTTTTATGAAACGTATTTTGAAATTTGAAATTGTAATATCCATACGAGTAAAACCATGCCTAATAACATTTTTTTCGGTAAATTATATTCATCATTCTATTTACTATCTTAATTTTCAACTTAAATATCGTGAATCAAAGTACTCATGACCATGATAAGATTCCTACAGTAGCTCATAAAAAGGAAAAATGTTATAATGCGGTTCATAAAGAATCCATCGTTCTAAAGAAATTTGAAGAATAAAAAGAAGAGTGGCACATTTCTTACAAGTAAACATGCGGTACTACACATTCTGCCTTTATGGATTTATAATGTTCCTTTTTCTAGCAAAGGTTAACATGTTTTCATATTTTTGTTGTGTATCATCAAAAAAACTTGTAATTTCTTCTAAAAAATTGTACGCTTGTATTTGTGAGTTACTGTTATACAAGAAACTTCAAATACATTCAGGAAGGAATTCAGAATTTGATTAATGGTCCGACTTAATTAAGAAAGTAGAGCCATAATTAAAAATTAAAGACTGCTCGTTACTTAAGTTTAAATATTACCAGTTTCCATTTCAAAATGCAGATAAAATAAAATGGTAACCAGCTCTATACGTGTATCTAAAGCTTAAAGTAATGAATTCGTAATTAGTTCTCCAGAGCATTTTGGTGCCTCGTTCTTCATTTCGATTAAAATTAAGATTTTGAAACTAAATAAATGCACTCATTAAAATAAAACTAGAAACGCATTAAAATGAACTTTCGGAATATTAATAATCCCTTAAAATTTTCTGCATTTTGTGCAGTCAAACAATTTTGTAATTTAACTGAAACACAAATGATACATCTAATAAGTATCAGTCAAACTTAAAAAAGTAAGATTTAATAATTCCATTAATTTTTATTATTTACATATAATCTAATTTTATTTAACTTAAAATATTTTAATGCTCTTTATTTGTTGTTATATTGTAATCGTTATTAAATTTTAGAATTATAAATGAAAATTAATTAATTCTCTCTACATGCGCCGTGTATTTAATTGTATGTGCCATGTAAGAAGCTATAATGTCAATGATGTATCTAAAATTTAACTATATAATTAACTCAAAAGAAACATAAATGACACACTATCGTTATATTTTTAAATCATTTAATAACTCACTAGTTAAACATATAAGATTGTAATTAATTAGTTGAGCTAATATTTTTTTAATATTGATATTCACAGGAATTGTAGCAAAGGGATGAAATTGAAGCAAATTAGAAATATTATTTTTAGAATTACTTAAGGAATCTTTTCAGTGATTATACTCGTAAACTCTACATTTTATAATATGAGAATTTCGATACACAAAGTAAGAGTTACATTCAATTATACTTTGAAGTCAGTTTTTATTAAATTTCAACTACGTGGTTGATATTTCAATTACATTTGCAAAACTATACGTTGATTCATGATTAAAATGATATTTTTTTTATTATTTGTTGGTAATGATGCCGTTGAATTTTATTCTTTATTTGCTTTTTTAATCCTCAAGTAGAATTCAAGAGTTATATTAATGTATTTACTCTATATGAGATTTCATTATATTACTATTATCGAGAATTGTGTAGAAGTAAAATCTATGGGTGAGTGAGTGAATGGGTTTATGGCGCAAGAGCCAAATCTGGCTAAGCTACGTCAAACATTTGAACATTGAAAATCTGTGATCTAGACGGGAAAATGAAGAAAGGATAAATTGAATGACAAGAAGGGTCGAAAATAGAGACGGATCACTAGGGTACCCCGGTGAAGCCCGTGTTTACCAAAGATAGTAAAACCCTTGGGAAAAGGAAAAGATCACTAGGGCACCTCGGCATTGTGACACCCGTACTCACCTAAAGAAGGTGAGCCCCCTGAGGGGTATAAAATTTATGGAAACTTGATCTTTAGCGTACTTTTCAAAAAAAAAATATGAAATAATACATTTTTCGAACAAATATTACAGAATTTTTTACATGTAATTATTACAATATTAAATGTGAATTTGAAAAATAACCGAGAAAAAAATATTTATTTTTGATCATTAAAAAAATATTGATTAATTTTTTTTTATCTAATTCATTTTAATTTCCTTGCATTAAAAACAGAATTGACATGTATGTATATCAGAAAAAAATGAGTATAATTTTTTCATAGAAAAATGCATTTTCTAAATAATTTCTCAGCTGTAATGACATTATTTCCGAAATAGTACGTTTTTTTGCCAACATCATGTGCAAATTTTGACAGAATGACATCCGAAAAATGATAAAATACCAGGCATTAAAAATATCTCCCTCACCCCGAAGAAATACAAAAATAACTTAACAGGGAAGAAAAAAGAAATAGGAGTTAATAAATTTATTAGTATGTAATTTTTCTTTCTTTCGACAGTAATTTTAGCTATAATAAGAAAAAGTTGCTTTGGACGTTAAATAAATCTTCATTTTTCCCCAAACGTCAACAGATTATACTCTTAATACGCGTCAAATTTCAATTTTACTTCCTGCGATCAATAAGAAGCAGATGTAATACCTCCCAGCAAATTTTTTATGTGCAATAAGAAAAAGCTTCTGCAAAAATATGTATTACAACATGACACTTTTTTTTTATAAAAAATACTATAATCACTTTTTCTAACAAGAAAAGTATTTTTTAGTTTAAATATTTTCCAGATTAAAAAAAAAATACCAAGACTTCTGAAAAATATGTGTTTTTGACAATTATGTATTTTTTTTTAATTATTCAGAAAAACTTTGGAGGGGTTTTCAATGTTTTGAACTTTTTTCTCTTTTTTTATGAACAAACACTATTTGTTTAATATCACTGTATGACTGATTATGGTTGAGAAACACCTCATCCTGTTT
This sequence comes from Trichonephila clavipes, assembly GCA_019973935.1. Lineage (NCBI taxonomy): Eukaryota > Metazoa > Arthropoda > Arachnida > Araneae > Nephilidae > Trichonephila > Trichonephila clavipes. The sequence goes on along the minus strand of BMAU01019951.1, from coordinate 657,184 downwards.
CATAATAGTTTTTGATTACTCTTAACTAAACATAACTAAATAAATATCATTGTATACTTCTTTTGTTTCAAAGAAATTCAAATGTTTTATGTTCAAATATTTACATGTTTCCAACTTAATTCGGTTCATCCTTATTTTTAAAATTTTAAATCAAATTTCATAAAATATATTGGACGATATATCAACTGTTTTAGTGTGTTTGATTCATTTTCTGTCATAAAAATTTACAATAATAAGAGCTGAAACTATTTATTAGCTAATATTTGCTCGAAATTAAATGTTTACATTATTTTTGGTGAAATTTAGTAAGCTTTTTTGCGTGCGTACGTACATGCGAGCGTGCATGTCTAAGGTTTTACTAGAAACTAAAATAAAATACTTACACAGTATTTTAATTTTAGAAGAAAAATTGTTTCAATTTAATTTTAGGCAGGTTATATTTATTTTCAGAGTAGAATTAGTCTTGATGTAAGGAATTTTCTGAAAAAAAGGAAAATTACAGACGATTAAAAATAGAAATTTTCAAAATATTATCAAGTTGTTTCTTTCTTCTTTAAATATGGAAAAATGGCTAATCAAAACAACGATAAAACATTTTTAACTACATGGTTACATTATTGTTCAAACTTTCTGAAACATGTAATTTTGTAATACATTGATAACACTTAACATGTGACAATTATTTAAGAGAAAAAAAAAAGAGTGGTTTTAGTTACGTTGTTGAAAGTGAATATTAATGGCTAATTATCTTTTATTGACTAATTAACGTAACATAAATGACTAATTATCTAAAAATATTAATTCTTTAGAAACTTATATAAAAACATGTATTAATACGGGGGCATCGTACAATTTATAAGATAACCTTTGATTTAATGATTTGTACACTATTTTTTTGCTTATAACTTACGTATATGTATTATGTAAAACAGTTTTTAGGCTCAAAATACTAAAAAAAGCTAACTATTTAATTTTTTAAATTTCATTTCAACCTAAATGCTTCATATCAACCTAGATGCTTCTAAAGTTGGCTTAGGTGTGTTGCTAGCATAACTGACATTCGTAAAAAAAATTATCAATTCTTATTGAAAATTCCTTTAAAATGTATAAATTTTAAATGCTCAATTATTTTTAAGAAAATAAGTATGCATAGTAAACTTTGTTATGTGTACTAATAACAATAAGCAGAAAAAATATCTAAGCATTTGACCCAAATGAAAAAAGTGCCTTTGCGTTTAACTAGATATTTTATTTCTAATATAAATCGATTTGAAGTTTTTTTATTTTCTGTTGAGATGTGAATAAGAACGACCATATACAAGTTATCATAACTCCGGATTTTTTTAATGCAGAGCTTTCAAATATTTTGAGATTATAGAAAATTATACAAAGAATAACATAGAATCGAAGCATTTTGCTTCAGTTTTTGACGATTTTATACCACTTGAATCGTATTGTGTGCCCTTAAAATTTAGTTGAAAATTGCCTCCATTCCCTCGTTTAGAAATTGTCTACACATACAATTTTTTTTCTCCTTCAGAGTGAAGCAGAAAATTTGTAAGAGAACTTTTGGGGAATTTTTCAAGAATTTCAAAATCCCGGACAATCATAAATTTAATTAGAGTTCCTTAAAATTAAAATAGTGTATTATGAGCAGAATTTTCCCTTTAGCACCAAAAAAGAGAAAAATCAATGACAAGAGAGTTAGGGAATTTAAAAAACGTTGCATCAGATTCTCATTAACCCTTAAAACATGAGATTTTTCAACAAAAAAAAACTGTTACAAAATTATCTTTTTTTATATAAAAGAAAAGAAAATGAATTTAGAAATACCTGGAACTTACGCGATAGTTAGGACTGAGCTATAACCACGAAAGTCGAATTCGCGCAAATCGGTGTATAATTTCACATATAAATACGTATAAATTATTTTTAGTTGGGACCGGAACCGGAAGAGAATAACATAGTACAAATATTTCAGAAAATCTTAGATAACACAAATGCAAAATCACAAACCTAAATTAGTTTGATGTAGAAGGTTTCCTAAAATCTAACAAGTAGAGTGCCAGTTCAAAGATCTTTTTATAACCTGCAGAATTTCCTCGTAGCAGGCTAATAATTTTAATTTTTAGTTTTGTCGAAAAAATACGCTCTTCGTTGAAGTCTATATGTTCTAAAAATTACCATCCCTTTCTTTTTTAACTGAGATTTTCTGTCAAATTTCTCTGCCACCATTCGATATTCTGATTGAACTGAGTCTAAAGACTCAAGTTTTTCAGTGTCTTACTCTTGCTCTGGCATTTCTATGAGCTCATCAAGTGTCAATTTCTGAGTGTAGAAGTCTAGCTGTTCCTGAAAAATGATCACTATCTACTTCTAAATTTATTTGCTTGGCAAGATCAATAACTTCTTCAATCACATTATCAATTTCATTAGGCTCTGGCACTGATTCCGCCTGAGTTTCATTGATAAAAAGAAAAAGGACACTATTTTTTTCCCGGGAACCATTTAAAGATTTTGTCAAACTTCATCGTATAAGAAATAAATAACGTAAAATCAATTATTATGGGTAATAGCTAATTATGGTTAACTAAACAGAAAGCAGGAGGTGAATGATCGTGTTGTATAGCGCTCAAACAAAAAACTAATCGACGAGATTTGAAAATCATGTAACACCGGATTCGCTTAAGTCGGAGTAACGCAAGTCGAGGTATTGCTGTATATCGGAAAAGTAGTGACATATTAATCAAAATTATTAATTAATTCATTTATTAATTAGCATTAATAAATAAATTATAAAAAATAGTGTAAATTATTAATAATTGCATTAGAAATAAAATAATTCTGGGTACAAAATCGCTCGAGTGAGACACGAGAATGTGAATATTTACCTTTTCCTCCCGTGTCAGACTCGGGCAGTGCGTTAAGGGGTTAAAGAACTACTGTTATGTCAGTATTTACGCGATAAATAATGTAGATCAAAATTCCTTTGTTTTTGTGGCATCCCTTTTTTTATACCTTTAAACAAAATTTTACTCCATCATTTAAAAGTGAAATCATCATAAAATAAACCATTACCTTGAAATAAATGTCATGTTGCTCTTTTTAGAAAATCGAGCTTGCCAAATAAAAAAAAATTTAAAAATTCTAAAACGAGAAAAGATAAAAATAATACAGAACTAATAAAAACCTTGTTTAGGTCTTTTTTTCTGTAATTTATCAATCATATTCACAATTTAAGAGACAGTTATATGACACTGCAATGAGAATTATGTAATTTTCATTCTAGAAAACCACAGCAGAAAAATCAATAATCCGTTATATAAATCATGCCGGCTTGAAAAAATGAAAACCAAAACGGATTCAGTGGCAAAACTCATTTTCTAACAAGAAATATTTTTCTTCAGTTTTTGACAAAAGTGCCGCTTAAATTAAAATTTTGACGTTAATTGCTGGATATTGATTCTTTTCCGCAATTGGAATTAAATTATGAACTCGGACTGTATTCCATGTCGTGTATGAATTATTAATGAAGAAACGTGCAAGTTAAATTCTCATTAATTAGTCATTTCCTGGCTTTACAAATATCTTTTCGATTACAAGAAGAATTAGTCATTCCACACTTTTTTTTATGAATTTTCTAATTATCTGTGAAGGTTTGACTTTTGAATAGAAAATAATGTTTTTCTATTCTAGTCGAAGCATTGGATTTCCAACTTTTAAGAAATGTTCATCGAGTAGGAAAGAAAATTCCGTTTATTTAACAATTCATATATGCGTATAATAAGATGGGTGAAATAATTTCTTTTTTAACTCTTAGAAGCTATAAATAGTCTAGATAAATTGTTGGTACAGCAGATAAATCATGAATATATTCAGAAAATCTGCAATCTGCTCAATTAATAGGGAATAACCATGGATTTTTTTCCGTGCTCACAACTCTTCAAAGTACAGTAAAAATCGTTTAACTCAAAACTGAGGGGACTGAAATATTTTTTGTTGTTAAAGGATATTGCAAGAAAAAAAACATATATTTAACAAAAATTAGTTTATTAGAGTACATTGTATTTACATATAATGTATATATGTATTTATTTAATAAAAACCCATGAAATAAAAATATTCATCATAAAATTTAATACAAAATTCCCAAGGTTTTGAAGAACAACATTTATTGAGTTTTCTAAAATAATCTGTTGTTTATTTATTTATTATTTTTTTGCATTGCCTTTTTTTAGCATCAAATTGCCAACACATTGCTTGAAGTCGTTCATTTTATTATTCCTTTCACCATTGGAATGAGCGTCTGAATAACTGTACATACTTTTCATGATGTTCCTCATTTTGCATGTTGTGAGATCAGGAGTTGCATTATTCAAAACATTTTCGTCTTTGGAATCTGCATTAGTGATATTTTTTTATTGTCTTTGTCTGCCATATTTGAGGCTGTACACACATTATCATCTTCTACTGCAGGTGATGCTATCATCGTCTACCCGCGGCCCGCCTTGAATAATTTTGCGGCCTGCTAGATTCTTTACAACTTCACAAATTCGACTATTTTGTACAATATTTTTTTATTTAAAGAGTTTAATTTTTTTTATTTTACTTCTTCTTATTTTTTGTAAAAAATAAATCCCATAACTGTTATTTTTTTATCACGTTGCTTCTGGAACTGTGAATCTCTTTTTTTTTCTAAATTGAAGTTTATCAAACATAAATCGTTCTCAAACTTAACGCACGAAAATCTGCAACATCAATTACGATACGCAAATACACATGCATCGAGATCGAGTTGCCAAAACTAAGTGAAAGAGTTGAGAAAAATATATCTCACTAATTAAATAAATTAAACATTATTTGATCATTGCATTATTATTATTACACTATCTATGTTTGTATGCATGAAAAACACTGAAAACAATAATAATATGTCAGTCTGTTTTAAATTTTCACGCCAACAAATGTTTATAATGGTTCCAAATATAATATAAAGATATATATTTCTATATGCGGCTCGCGGGATCGTAAGTTCTTCTGAAGTGGCATGCGAGCTCATTTGGGTTGGCCACCCTTGTTCTAATGAAACGATTTCTTCGATGATGAACCTGCATGCCTGGTGTTTACGTAGTGTCTATTACCAGGAGAGAAATCTTCTCGTGTTAAGCGGTTTTCCATTTCGCGTTAAGAGGAGAAAATGCATGAAAATACTTAGCACTTTGTAAGGATCATTGTATTATTTCGCGTTAACCAATATTTCATCTTAAGTGTTTTCGTGTTAACCATATTTCACTGTAATTAGAATTAGGTATTGCATCTCATTACTATGCCTAAATTTCGATTGCTTCCAAAGTAAGGATGAAGTCGCTGGATCTTGGTCGAGTCACGAGCTCAAGTTTTGACGCCACTAAAGATACACTGTGCAGAAAGGATCGTGCACGTTATATCCATCGTTGATCAAATTTCGCAAGTTGGCGTGACTTAGTAGGAATAACTAAGGTTTTGTCCTCGTGACTTGACTGTGATTAAAAATTACGAAATCTGTTGCAAACAGCAAAATTGTACAATAAAATACGTGTAACGTGAAATATCGCTTAACACGAAATAATGCAACGGTCCCTACAAACTACTATGTATTTTCATGCATATTTTTTTTTCAATTCCTTCTATTAGTTCACTCTCACCCTATATTTATTTATTTATTTACATATATATCTTGTTCAAATTTTCAATCGTTTATAAAATAATTTCTATTCAGCCATTCAATTTCAAATACATTTTTCAAATCCTACTATTGGCTCACACTCTCTTTTTATTTATCTTGTTCAAATTTTCAATCGCTAATAAAATATATTTTAAAGCGTTCAATTGAGCTGAAATTTTATATACACGATTATTTTGTATGAAAATACGGTAATTTAATTATAATTAATAAGATTGTACTTATTAAAACTAATTATTCAAAGAATTGCAGGTACAGCGACATTGTAATCATTTTTGGTGACTTAGCGACCCTTTTGGCGACTTGTGTCAAAACTTGAAAATGTTATTTTCTCACGTTTTAAAGCATTCATTTGAACTAAAATTTTATAGACACGATTGTTTTGGATGACAATATGATACTTTAATGATAATTAATAAAAATTAATTACCAGTTAATGTTGTGATTCTGTCACATGTTTATACATATTTATATTAATTGTAACTATTTAATAAAAGCGGATAAAATAAAATTTTTCTTTGTTATCTAAGTAGAGGAACTGAATTTAACTTTTTTTTATATTACTTGTTTTAAACTTGTAGTAGGTGACACTTAATGTTAACACAGTTTTTTTAAATATTAACGCGGAAATTAAATTAAAAAGTGATAAAATAGTAACAAACAAAAATAATAGTCCAACAGCATATATAGAAAGGAAAATCGTTCTTGTTTCCCTGAAACTCAACAGATAGAGCGTTGGACTTCTAATCCAAAGATCGTAAGTTCGAATTCCATCTGGAATGGCCTAATTTCTGAGAATGTGATTTCTTTTTTACTATACTATTTTATTAGAATAATTAAATTTAATGAATGAATAAATAGTAACAAAAGAAAGTAGTCCAACACCATATATAGAAAGATAAATGGAAAATTGCAAGGAAAATTGCAAGGAAGGTCTCTAATTTGTCACAATATTGTGATTCTGTCATATGTACATACATATTTATATTAATTGTGATTATTTAATAAAAAGCAACTAAACTAGAATTCTTCTTTGTTGACCTTGGTAGGAATTGACTTAATTTTGTTTTATGTTATTTGGTTTCTTTTAACATGAAACGAAAATCATTTAACATAAAAGATCTCTCTACTGAGAATGAACAAAATACGGAAAACACGAGCCGTGTTGACTGTCGGATGAATTCATTGCATTAAATAATTATAATGCGTATACAGTGCCAAAGAAATTTTTGAGTTTATTCAAAGCTCAAAAAATAACATTCATGCAGATTTTGAGGGTGTAAAATGAAATGAGTGATGCAGCTCCTGTTACCTCATCATTCAAAATGAGGAATGTCATGAAAAGTAGCATAGTTATTTATACCCAATGGTAAAATGGATAACAAAATGGATGATATCGAAAAATTTGTTGACAATTCGAGGCTAAAAATCACACAACCGAAAGAAAAATATCAGATTATTTTTCAAAAACTCTATAAATATTTTGCTTTTCAAATCATTTGAAAATTTTGTCTTAAATTACACTAGCCTCAAAAAGTTAAGGTACAACCGGGGTTTTGTGTCTAATTTACAAATGAATGAATGTAGAAACAAAAAATTTGGAGGATATGTGCATTATTAGTTTTTTATTGAATGCGTCATAGAAATTTGTATAAGTGTATTGCAAAAACGATTTATAACAAAAAAAGCAATCTCTACGGAAAAGTCAATTCTTGGAGAAAACAGCACATCACAGTGTTATGTGGTAAAATGGCATAAAAACAATACAAAAATGGGTTCTAATAAGAAATGTGTCCACCCCTAACTTGAATGCATTGGCGGCATCGATTTCCCATGCTGTTTATTAAGTTGTCGGACACCGGGATAGGGAAGCGAAGACCAGACACAGAGTAAGCCTTGTTTCAGCTCATGTAACGACCTTGAGGAGGATTTAAAGCAGCAACCTCTGCCAAGATAGTCCCAAAGATGTTCTATCGGATTCAGGTCTGGAGATCGAGCTGGCCATTCCATTCGTTCCAAACCGTGATCCTCCAGATACTCCTCAACAATCCGAGCTCGGTGAGGTCGTGCATTATCATCCATCAGAATGAAGTCGTTACCAATCGCAGCAGCATATGGGCGGACATATGGATCAAGGATCTCATCCCGATATCTAAGACCAGTTACGGTTCCTCCATGGAACACATGCAGGTCAGTGTGGCCACCGAGCGAGATCCCCGCCCAAACCAGGATTCCACCACCTCTATAACTGTGTCTTTCAACAGTGTTGGATTGATAGTATCTAGTGCGCTGTTCCCTCCAGATCAGTAGACGCCCTGAATCACTCTCCATTGTAAATCTGGACTCGTCTGTGAACAGCACAGAAGCCCATTGTTGCTGCGTCCAAGAAACATGTTCTCTTGCCCAGCATAAACGGTTCCTTCGCTGTCGTCCGTTGAGGGGAACGCACACAACTGGTCTTCTTGCATACAGACCTGCATTGTGAAGACGATTTCGCACCGTAGTAGCGGAGATTCTTCTTCCTGATGCTTGAAAGTGGTCTGCAACGAGCTGCGGCACAGTAGTGGTTCTTCTCCTTCGTGCCGAAAGAGCTAGAAAACAGTCTTCTGCAGGTGTTGTAGCTCGTGGTCGGCCTGGAACAGGTCTTCTGGACACAGAATCTTCGGATTGGTATTGATCCCAAAGTCGCTGAACAACACTATGAGACACATTGAGACGTCTAGCATCATCAGCCTGCGACAATCCCATTTCCATCCATCCAACTGCCCGCCACCTTAACGAATTGGGTAAACGACGTCTCTGAGACATTTTCTAAACTCTGTTGACTATTGTCACCGAAACTGCCAACAACTGTTGAAAATCAACACAACTTACACACAAAAGTACGAAAGCTTGATATTTGCATATTTTTCTCTCACTCATAAATATAGTTCTTTTCTATAAAATAAAAGTGGCAGCAATCGTTTTTGCATTAATGTTTTTAAAGTTCGTTATTATCATTCATGTAAACTATGCATTTTATTGTTACTGCCATTTTTTTTATGGTGAGCTTCGAAAAACATGTTGTACCTTAACTTTTTGAGGCCAGTGTATTTTATGTTCTGGTGAATATTTTTGATTCATTGAATTCTATTAAAAATATGCATATATACATATCTCTGTAAATAGAGTAATCTATAATAAACTTAATTTTGTTGATATATGTCTTTTTTGCCATATTTTTTTAAAACAAAATTCTTTTAACACGAAAAAAATATTTCAGTCACTTCGTTTCATGTTAATTGGTTTTTTAATGTATTTTAAATTTATGAAATATCTGTAAGTTATATAAATTTTCTTTGTCTATTTTTGTAAAAAGTGTAAAAATGGTAAGATTTGTGTTCAATAATCCTGAATGCGAGGGTGGTTGCTTCCCGGGAGACCGGTTTGTAGCACCAAATCCTTTCGAATGACCTTTGTTGCTTTGGACATTATCAAATTCCGTTGGAAAATAGCTCGTATTATTGAACAGTTAATCAATGAATTTATCTGAACTGAGGAAGAACATCCGGGAAATAGGAAACAGAGAACAAAACTATTATAATTAGTTCGCATAATTCTTATTCCCGTCTTTAAATTATATCTCTATTAATTTCATTATTCGGAAATATATCTCAAGTTCCAAATTAATATTTCGTTATCTAAGTAATTAATGTGTACATTAGTATCATGAATTTCGAAAATCTTAGCAAAGGAGAATTAAAAGATTCTTTTTATATTTTCTAGCGTATGAAATAATTTATATATATTTTCTAAAGTAGCGAAATAACTCATTCTAAATGCAAATAAATAGTACTATATTTAATTTGTATTGTTACAATAAATGTTTGTACGTAAATAGTTACGTAATTAGTATCAATATTAATTATCTAAAATTAATTCGTTATAATATAGCTCAAAATTTCAATAGGGTTGAGAGAGTGCATTGATCTAGAAAATAACATTGAATACTTTTTCTTTAAAATTTGGATATTCTATTTAATTATCTCGTTAATAATTATTTACTGATATCAACAATATTATTTAATAATTAAGTTTATATTTAATAACTTTACATTTCTTTACTTTCTTCCAAATTTTTCAAGTATTAGGAAGTTTGTAATATTTAATATTGATATTTTTCTCTTATTACGTATTTAAAGGGACAAATAAATACTTAGTATACTAATATTTTACTCATGGAACATCCTGAAACTGTACCGAGAGATTAAAATAATGTAAAAAAAAAGGCTTGCAGACGAATTAAAAAAATTTCAAAATTAAAGTAAAATTTCTTATTTCAGACATTTTTATGGACATTTAATTAGAAATAGTCTGATATATTCAATACCGCCTTCTTTTTACTTATTCCGTTAAGTTTATTAATTGTATAAACTATTATTTGTAAAATATTGTTCTTTTTTATATATTTCGATATTCTTGTTTTCATATCATTTTGCATAAAAATCTTCTTAAAATGGTAAGTATTTTAGAAAAAGTATGCATTTTTTTCTTTATGTAGTGAATAAACTAATTAAGTATAGCTCCTTGATTTGAAATTGACCCAAAACTGAAGAACATATTTATCAACATAGTGTAATGTGATCATGAGAACATTCTTTCAACTAATTACTACAATAATGTAATGTTACACATTAACGCCACGTTTTTAAATTACCTACATACTATTATTGTTTAGAGCAGAGGTTCTTAAACTTAAGATTGCTGTGGCTCCCTTTATGATGGTGATCGTGGGTTCCAGAGATTTTGATCATCCCTCTCCGATTTAATATTCTTGATCAAAATACAAGAGAGAGATAGATAGAGAGAGAGAGAGAGATAGAGAGAGAGTTCTAGTAGTTTCTTTATTGGGGACTATTTAGTAATCTAGTCTAGTATGGCGCATCTTTCAGTTTTTCCATGAGATCTTTCAGAGTCTTTAAATGTAGTGGGAAGTTTAAACGTTACATAAAAAATTCTGTGGACGCCTTAGATAGGCACTATGGAACCCCAGGGGTCCACGGACCACAGTTCAAGAACCGCTGATTTAGAGGAATCTTGCTGTATATAGGGCATAGCATAAGTATGAGAATTAGAATCAACCTAATATGCCTGTCTATTTAGTTAAAGTACGTAAAGTACTTCAATTTTTCAGAGTGAAAAATAAATAGATTGAATATTTGAAAGAAAAATGTTTTGCGTATCTGTAAAGAACTTGGTAAAAATGAAATAAATCTAATGTAGACGAAATGCATTTTAATTTCGATACTGTTATAAATATTATTTACATTTTAAAAATATTTTTTTTACTAAGGCAAATGAAGAACTTTCAATTTCTGTTAATTTTGTAATGTCTCTTTCACTGGAAAAAAATTTACATCAAGTAATTGAAATGATTATACCTAGTCATTTTCTATAGAAGAGATTTTATTTAACACTTTCTGTGTTAAAAAGTAATAACTCTTTTACAGAGGTTCATAACTGTATTGCTTAGTATTCATACCTAATACATGATTGTAATGGATTTTTCATTAAGTAATAATTTAAATTCTTTTGAAATTTTTTTATGCTAAGAATTATTGAAAAATGCGGCATATAACGCTAACCCATACTTTCAGGCTACGTTTTTTTTTTAACTTTTAGGTATATTTCCTCATATAACGCGCACTCTTTTTTTATGAGGGACCTGAAATGTACGCGTGCAATGTCTAATGTTTTTAAGTCATTTATTCGAAAAATTATCCTAAACTTGTGAAAAAAATGTAGCACACTTCTAGAACAACCCTTTAAATTCATTAGGTATGCCATTTCTTATAAATATTATTTAATTTATTTGTATTATTATTTGTATAGAAATCTTTTTTTTTATGCTCATCTTTATTTTTCATATTTTTGAAGCTATCATTTTTATACCCGGCGAATAACGAGCACCCATAAATTTGGATAACTTTTTTATGTGTTTAAAGTGCGTGTTATGCGCTGGATTTTACAATAAATAAAATAACGTATTAAGCATTGCCTTTTCGTACGAATAAGGTTCCAAACAGGCAATGCAACAAAACACACATAAAGCTGTTTTATGTTTAAAAATAAATTTTTATTAACATAGGTCCTGATCCTTATCTAATGTACGCCAACCGAGCAGACATACGCATGGTATCTTTATCGAGCACAGAACCACCATCAAAAATCCTCAGTGGGCTTCAGAACGCCATTGCAGTGGACTTTCATTACGAAAGTGGCCGAATATTCTGGTCAGACATCACAACAGACGTCATTCGAAGTTCCTATTTCAACAGCACGGGAGTATATGATGTGATTACATACGGTCTCACCAGTCCCGCCGGACTGGCCGTCCACTGGCCGTTAGAAAAGATTCTATGGACTGATTCTGGAACTTCAAGGATTGAGGTGGCAAGCTTTGATGGTTCTATGAGGAGAGTCTTGATATGGAAAAACCTAGAAAAACCTCGAGCAATTGTTGTAAATCCAGAAGAAGGGTAAATAGCTGAATAGCTTCTGATTGAATTAATGTGATTAAACTATACAAATATTTATTTCATTAAATCTATAAGTTTTTTTCTGTTTATTATTTATTAATATCTGCAAGTAAGAAGGAAACTTTAAAATATGTACAATAAAAGTCTGAATTATTATTAGGATTTAATTTGTTAGTATGTATGTGTGTATAACACCACCAAACGAATTAACTAAAGTAAAATTTATTTTACACATAATAAATTTTTTTGAAAAATATTAATGCCTTTCGTAAGACAAGGAATTTTGCAATTTAAATGCTAAACGTGACACAGTTAAATATGCATTTTAAATAGATATTCATACTTAATACTTTTATAGTCATTATCAAAATGTATAATTTTTATTTTTAATTTGGTGTTACTCATTTATATATAGATAGAGACAAAACATTACCTTAAATGTCTATATAATTTCGCTTATAATAAAGTATAGCAAGAATTTATAGAATCATATTCGTGTAATTTGTGTAAAAACTGTATATATGCAATTAAACGTTAAATTATTATTTTTTATTATTTCAAACATTAATATGAAGAATTGCATTGTTAATATTGGTAATTTCACATTAAAACAGGAATAGTTACGTACATCAAATTTATCTGATATTGCTACAATGTATTATTTTAATTTTAAATTGCTACTCAGAAAATGAAAATGTATATTACATTAATTTATATTACAGTTTTATTGAAATCATTACGTTATATTTTATTAACAACTTTTATTACAGTGAATTTGCCAATCATTCTGAAAAATATATTTTGATAAGCCCAAATTATTCAAATTTAATAACAACAGCAATTAATTTATACTTTTATTCATTTCGAAAAAGGCTTTCAGATATTTCTACTTTATATCTCCTTTATATCCCTTTAAATAATTTTCTTCATGTTTTATTTTAATATGAATAATTACGAACAATTTTTATTTCAGAACTGTATACTGGACGGATTGGGGTAGCAGGCCTCGCATTGAAAAGGCCATGCTAGATGGAAGTGAAAGAAAAGCTATAATTGACACTTCTTTATTTTGGCCAAATGGTCTCACAATTGATTATCCTTTGCAAAGACTGTACTGGGCAGATGCTAAACATCATGTCATTGAAACATCGGCTCTTGATGGAAGTGGTAGGAGAAGAGTTATTGAGCGAGGTGATTTTTCTTTCTTTGTCTATGTAGCAGATATTTATTTACGCATGTTTGTTTAGTTCTTAGCTTCTTTTAAGATTAATTGTAGTTATACTCGAAATTTTGAAATACTTTTTATTGATACTTACGTAATACACCGTTTACCAATTTCGGCTCAAACGAAAAGATAACAAAAATTTAAAAGATGTCTTCAAATTATATCAAGCGTATGAAGGGTTTCCACTGTTGGCTACATATCGCTGCATTTGGTGATATCGTTTGATTTGATGAAATTGGTCGATGGTTCTACAATAATTTATTGATCATTCATTGTTGGTGAATTTAAGAGTTAATTAAGTTTCTTTAATTAAGTTTCTTAATATGCAGTGTATACTTTTATATACAATATAAAAGAAAGCAATACCCCGAATATATAAATATTGAGAATTCTGTAATATAGAAAGATAAAAAAAGAAATACGTGTTGTAGATCATTAAGCTTTGATATATTTTAAATACTATACATTTAATTATTATAATGATTTAACGCGTGATTGCTGGGAAGTTTTGGATAAGATTTAAATAAAGTAATTATACAAAATAACGATAGATGAATGTCGAAATAGAAGTTTTAATAAAATCGAATTTTTTTATATACATTCAGAATTATTTTAAAACCATTTAAACGTACTCGTATTTGAAAAAAACAAAAGATACCCAATAGCTCTTAGCTGAATTTTTTAAAAAATATTTTTCTCAGTTCAAAATTTTACACTTAGAAGAATTTCAGAGGGGAAAAAATGGAGTGGGTGGAAGGTCGTATTCCTTTAAAAAATTAAAAATTACAAAGAAAGAAGAATATTTATATTCTTAGTAATTAAATACTTGCAAAACAATGAGAAATGAAATTATGAATCATCAACCATCTCAATTAATGTTATAAAAACTAAGGTTTGTAAGATAATTAAAAAAGAATTCAGTTACGTAGTCAAAAACTGAATGATACATTATTAAACTTGTTTATTTTTTTCGTGTTTTACAAAAAAAAATCCAATTTAAAAAATAATTAAAAATTTGACTGTAACGTTTTATTGTTTTTGTTGTGAAAGGCATGTTTTATAGACTTTTTAAACTGCTGGAAATCTGAATAAAAATTTAAATAAGTATTGTCTTAAAAAAATTTCATTTTTTAGCCATTTCTATCTCCTTTGCTTCGTTTCATTTCTTTAATTTTTATCTTTTCAATTTTTATTTAATAACTTATACATTTGAATTATTGATCGAATTTATTTCAGTGTATTGTTTAATTGTAAGATATTACAAAATTGCTCAGTAAATTTTATAAAAGAAGTCTAATTTAAACAATTTAGACCATATATTACTAAAAATGTTTTATTAATCCGAAATATGTTAATTTCGATTATATGGTTTAATTTTTATCTTCCTCAGAATAAATAAAGTCTTTATTTAAAATTTTTTTATTGAAATAACATTTTTATTTAGTACATGCACCTAAAAGAGTACCATGTTTTTATTTATGTAATTAATATTTAAATATGGGAAATAAACTTCTATTAATAACTTTTCTCCAACAAGCTATTAAACTTCTGACAGAAATTAGAGGAAAATTTTCAATATTGACCAACTGATAAAATCTACTTGGAATTAGTAATCCTCTCTCTCTCTCTTTTAAAACTTAAGAATACCTTAATAAAATATTTAATTAAAGCTTTTGGAAGATTTAATCAGAAGTTTCACAAATTCAGCGAGATTTAAAAATACTCTAAATAAGCCAAATCTGTAAGTGAACTATATTCATGAAAATGATATGTTGACTTTAGATATCTTTCTAATATTTGGTTTATTTTGGTACTTTCAGTGATAAAAGAAATGACTATCTTTCATGAGCTTTTAGAATTTAACTTTGATTAATATTGATTAAAATGTAACTAAAGCTTTCTGAAACTACCTTGGTATCTCTGAAATTAATAATAGAGTAGGCATTTATCTATCTGAATAAAGATATTTTGTATCTGTTCTCCAAATTTCCTTTTTTATTTCATACTAAATATCATTCAAATTATGAAGGTGTGATAAAGTGCTTGTGGGATTACTTACGAAAATAAAATAACTTCTAATAACACGTTATACATTTAGAAATGACTTGTTAAGAAGTAAATAATTTTAATAAACTTAGCTAAATAAAATATGACTTGCCTGGTGAAGATTGAAAATTTCATTAATATGGGCTTATTATTCATTTACTTTGTTTTAAAAATGATATTACGAATAGTTTATTATTACTAATATTTGAAGCATTTTTCTTAGACAAGCTAACATACACTGGTGTCCAAAATAAGATAACTTTTAGATCTTTTGATTATCTCAAACTACGCGACAGATTTTAATGAAATTCCGTATGTACATAGAGTTGATATTAGGTTGTGGAAAAAGAAATCCATTATTTTTTCGGTAGATGGCTGTAGTGTCGATATCTCGTGAAGAATCGATCAAAAAATTTCAAATTTATGCTCATTGTCAAGATTACATTTTACGCTAAAATTTTTTTTATTTGGTTCATTCAGTTGTGAGTTACAGGGTGTTAAAAATTGAAGTCAACAAAAAGAAAATACGGTACATTTTACAGTTATTCTTTGATAAAGGCGAAAATTCAAGCCAAGTGGCTGAAATTGCGAATGATGTTTATGGTGCAATACTGTAACAGCTAATTACGTGCAATTTCCGTTTTGTCAATTCCGTTCAGACATTTTTGATGTTAAAGATGCACATCGCACAGGCAGGCCCATCGTCGAAAATCGCGATAAAATCATAGAAATAATCGTTGACCGACATATTACTAGTCGTAGCATCGTGCAGGAGCTAAAGATAGACTATCAAACAGTTTTAAACCATTTGTGCAAAGTCGGATTCAAAAAGCAGCTCGGTGTTTGGGTACCACACCAATTAACATAAAAAAAACATGATGGATTGAATTTCCATTTGCGAAGTCTTGGCCAAAGGGAATGAAATCGACCCATTTCTTAAATGGATGGTGACTGAAGATGAGAAATTGGTCACATGGTACAATATTGTGTGAAACGAGCATGGTCAAAGTGCGGTGAAGCAGCTCAAACGGTGGCCAAACCAGGAAGGTTCTATTGTGTATTTGGTGGGACTGGAGAGGAATCAATAATTAGGAATTGCTTCCGCGTGGTCAAACACTAAATTCAGATCTCTACTGTCAACAACTGGACCATTTGCAGCTAGGGATTGACCAGAAATGGCCAGAATTGGCCAACAGAAGAGGTATTGTGTTCCCTCAGGACAACGCTACGCCATATACGTCTGTAGTGATTCACCAGAACCTCTGAAAGCTTGGTTGGAAGGTTTAATGCATCTACCATTTAGTCCGGACCTGACACCAATCGATTACCACATTTTTCTCGCATTGCAAAACTTCCTGAGTAATAAGAAATTTGGATCAAGAGAAGTTTGTGAAAATCAGTTACTAGATGTTTTCGCCAATAAGGGTCAAGACTTCTATGAGAGAGGTATTATAAAACCACCTATAAAATGGAAACAAATTATACAACGAAATGGTGCATATTTGACCCAAATCGGACAATTGGAAGCATGTTAAATAAAGTCTTGATTTTCATGCAAAAATAATGGATTACTTTTTTCCCAACCTTATATATTACGAAAAAAAAATCAAGGTTTTAATACACACGCATAATCATGCGAAAGACTCATCGGAGTCGGAAGATATGAATCAGGGATTGCGGAATAAAAAGAAAGAAACGGGTTAAATTAGAGCATGGTTCTTTCTTACAGATATAAAGACCTCGCACTGTGGTTTTATATGAGAAATAATGAGTTCCTGTGGAAATTGGTTCCATTTATTCAACACCCATCTTTACAGGCTTTAGAGGATCCTCGGAGAGGGGTTGAGAGCTGCAACTGCTCTCCCTAGAGAGGCATGCTCAACAAGACCAAGTGTTGAGATCTGGCAGGCCAACCTATCCAGCGAATATCCTCAATTTTCAAAAATTCATTGACCAGATGAACTTTATGTGGTCTGGCATTGTCATCATTAAAATTAAATCAGGGTTAACCGTACGCCTGAAAAAACCAAAATATGGCTTTAAGATCTCACATCCTTACGTCTCACAGAAGCCATTTAGCTTCTTTCTAAAACATGGTGACTGCGGCCATACAGTGTGATACCTGCCCAGATCTTTAAGTCTCCGCTGTCTTAATGGTCAGTTTCTCGGACATTAGAGGGCATAAGCGGGTCCCTTATTCTTACCATAAAAAGTACGATGATAATCTCTAAGGCTCCCTTTACACCAAACGACTCCGATTCATTCAACATCATAATTGCCTGATCAACCAAGATTCGGCTTCGTAATTTCCCGCTCAAATAAGCCAAGATTCGCTCCTGTCCTTCACACCAACCGAAACCGGTTCAATCCACTATCATTCTCATTCACGCGTGATTCGGTAGGTCAGATTTTCTTCACTCATTCACCTGCAGCCGGGAGCTATTTCTTAAAGAAAAAGCGAATTCAAACAAATAGATTGTTTATTTTTATTGTTTTTTATGTTATTAGTGATTTTTCACATAAAGTTTCTATTAAAGAAACTGATTTAAGATGTTTGAAGATAATGAATTTCTCTTTTAGGGTTAGCATGAGTTTGTTTTTATGCCAATGCATGGCGCTTATATTTTTGGTATTCATAGTATTCTTTTTCCTTATGTAAATTAACTCTAGTTCTTGTAGCCAAGTGTGTAGGCTATATTTTATCCCTACTAATCTTGCGCAAATAATAAAATTAATTTTGCATGTGTTATTTTATTCAATTTTAGAAATTTGAAAACTTTATTCTTTACTTTTTAATACTTTAAAGCAAAATGTGTTTTTTTGGGAGAGAATATTCCGAAGGATGTTTAAAATAACTTCAGAGATCAATTTGATAAGAATTTATTTAATTTTGGGAGAGAAAAAAAATTAAATATTTATAAGAATGCTAAAAAAATAAAACACCAATATTGTCAACAATTTTAATTTTTTAAAAAGATTCAATTTTATTACTACATAGATCTCAAATTTTGTTATATGAAACAAACAAAATATAAATGGCATGTAAAATTTTTACTTTAATAAAGTGTTAGAAAATCATTTTTAAATACATAATCAAAAAATAGTTGTTATATGCAACAAAAGCTGTAGTATATAACAATATTGGAAATGCCTTTTAAAAACATTAGATATATTATTTGTATAAGTAATTGCATTATAATATAGTTGCAATACATATTCATTATTTGTTACTACTTTTCAGACTATAATTACACTTGATACTAACAGGCAAAATATGAAAAAAAATAAATAAATAAAACCGTTCTTATATTTTTTGTTTTATGTATTTCAATTTTAAAATAAATCAATAAGGATACAGTTGTGAAATTAATAGCTTGAAACATTAATCGTCTTAAAACATTAAAAACAGCATCCCTGTCCGACAGCAACTGATGGAAGAATGATTGACCCGTGGCGGTGTGAAGGCAAATATCTGTTCATTCAGAATCGCTGTGAATTGGAAAGATCGCTACAGACTCTGAATCGTTTGGTGTGAAGGGAGCCTAAGGTTGACCGACTCATCAGTGAAGAGAATGGTCACCCATTGATCCATGCTCCATTCTGTATGACCTCTGCTCTATTTTAAACAGATTCTTTCTCTTCGGTTCGCAGAACTGAACAAGACGTAAAAAACAGGTGTTACAAAAAGCACTGTCTCATCAAGTCATTTGGAAACAATCACCCTTAAAACTGGAGTTCCTGTGGCCCTAGAGCACTGAAAAGTGGTAGAATTCCTGTTGCGCCTCTTTATAACGGACAAATCACAATCTTCTCTGGCCATCATGGCTCTTTGACGACAGTGCCCATGCTTTCCTTCGACGAGTTCGGTATCCTAAACTGTCTCCATATGTTAGATACGACACTGGACATTATATTGAATTTTTTGCATATCTGGATGTGATACTGGCCTAATTCTAGTCTACCTACAATTTACCACTTTATTCAAATATATAAACGTTGGTGGTTACTCATTTTTAATGTCTGAATTTTAATTTAACCAATTGTTACGAAACACACCAAGAATTTCGGTGAAATGTGCCAGCAAACAAGATTCAGGTTTTCATCCGTGCGTTTTTAAATCTTGTTAATCGACTAGCTTTGCCCATACATACGTATACACTTAAATATTTATCATACAACTTTTGCTTCTTTGCTTCTCGAAGCAATTTTTTTACAATTCATTCAATCATTTTCAGGAAATTTGACGAAACACATGGAAATTCTGAACACTAGTGTATTTTAATAAAATTACACATGTATGTAAATAATATTCATAATCACCTTAAAAAGCATCATTTCTACTATATTAAGTATCGTGCGATATTAAAAACTTTTGTTGTAACTGTAGCGTTGCAACGAGTTCTCTTCGTGCATTTTAACTAATCTTCGGGAAATAAAATATTTTGAGGGATTAGGTATTAAGAATTTCTTACTGTGAAAAAATCGTGACGCATTTAAAGGAAACTCATCAAGTTTTCGGAGGAAGCATGATATAGATTGAATTATATCTGCAAATACTACCTTGGGGAACATCGATGTAGCTTGGAAAAGATTCGTAGTATTGCTCTCATTGTCTGGAGCTCTACAGATGTTCGAATCTAGTGCATCATTCTGACTCCATTTGTTCACCATAAGTGGGGCTAACTTGATCTTATCAGCGAATTTAAACCACATTATGCTTCAGAAAAGCGGAAATAAATGTCGAGTTTTCAATGTGCCTCTTCATTCGGTAGCATCTTACATTACGTGATCTCACTTTATGTAAGATCCATAACATTATTTTTTGTTTTGAGAGTTATTTCAATGATCCTATTGGCAATCATTCGACAGTTTACTCTCTTATATTTACAAAATATCTAAAAATTTTATAGGAAGTAAAATCAATCATAAAATGGATACTTTTAGCAATTAATGTACTAGACATTTGATACTGCACTATATAATGTACTATACATTTGATACAACACTATGTAATGTACTAGACCAGAGGTCGGCAGCCATTTTTGGCACGGTACAATTCTCAGTGACACTCTGCACTACTCGACAAATTTGTCAATTTTTGAGTGAATGGAAATTGATAAATTCGTAATGCATCTTATTTGACTATCATCTTCAGAATTACAACCATTTACGGAATTACGTAAAAATCTGAAGGCTAACTTCAAAGATAAATTTACAGCTATGTTGTAAATTATTGAATGTCTTTGCTGGAGAGATTTAATAGTTTGAAGAGAGAAAATTGCATGTACTCTTACTTCCGCTTTTGGTTCCACATATCCGCAAGGAATTGTTCATCATCTGAATGATCAGAATCGTGTCAAATTTAATGTAACAAATTATACCCTTGATTTTGTGGTATGAAAATAGAGCGGTGCAAATATTAGGTTCACATTAAAATTTTGTTTATCTTACTGTAATGAAGGGAAATACTCTCCGTAAAATCCGGCGTATTACGGGCACCCATACTTTGAAACTGCAATTTTCAATTTTAAGATACATTCGCCGTATAACACGCACCTCCTTTTTTACGAAGAAACTTGAAATGTACGTATGCAATGCTGGTATGTTTTGAAGTCATTTGTTCTAGATATTATTGTAAGCTTTTGAAAAAACAGTATACTGCGAGAAATACAACCCTTGTCAACAACAAATGTCATTTCTTAAAAAAAGCAGTATTTTGATACATGCAGAGGTCTATTTTTTGTTCTATTCCCTTTTCATTTTTCAAGCTCTCATTTTTGTACCCAGCGTATAACGCGCTCCCGTACGCGTAAAAATACGCGTTATACGCCAGATTTTACGGTACATTTTATGTTGTCTACTTCTTATTAAAATGAATATGTTTAAAAATACATATATACGAACAATTAAAATTTTTTTAAAATTCTTGCTGAAGAAATATAGATATATTTTATGCTGTTTATTTTTGATGCTAAGAAATATCTTTAAATGATGCAAAATTAACGTATATCAACTACGTAAATAATCAATATTATTGACATCTCTCTTCATGCATTATCACGGGAATCGTATTGTTTTAAAAAATATCATAGTGTGTGTCACGGTGAGTTTGACACATCAGAGCTAAAAGGTTGCTGACCCTGTATTAGACATTCTAATTTTACACTGTTTAGTGTACCAGACATTTTGACACTACTCTTTTGTAATATGCTAGACAACTTATATAACACTGCATAATACACTAGACATGATTAATTTTCCCGTCGTCCGTTACTGACATGATAAAAAGTTTTAAGAATAATGAGATATACTTAGAAAAATTATATAGATATTCTTTTAGTGCAAAAATTTCGGTGTTCGCTTGGATCTTTCAGCGTTAATACTTATTTTTTTTAGAAAAAAAATAATTTAAAGTGTCAGCGTTGACGCAAAATAATCTGGGTACTTACACGCACTCGATCTATAAAATTCAAGAAACGTTTAGGGAGAAACTATCGCCACCGTTTAGCCAAGCCATAATCTCCGCTTTGACAGAGGTGCTAAGTCGGAAAGAGTTGATGAAAGTAAAAAAATATCGAAACACCAATAAACTACGCCGTTGAACATCTACTTCCTTAACACGAAAGGACGACAAAGTTACTGCACGCACATAAAACTAAAAACGTATTTTTATGTCTTTTTTCTCAATTTTATATATATTAAGCGAGAGTTAAAATTTATTTTATGGTTTGAAATGACTTTTAGAAGGTGTGTAAAATCGTTATTGTACGAGGAACAAGAGAGGATATTGCTTTTTCCGTTTGGGGGTCTATTTCCGACACGTTGGGCAATATTTTTCGCACCGACACTTACTTCTTTCCGTTGGCACACCTCATATGTCGAGGTAATTGCTCAACGGGAAATTTTGTGGCATTGGATTTTAAGTTTTATGGGATTTATTTGAACTTCGGGAAATAAATGCTGGGAAAAGGAATTGACGGAATACATTCCTATGAGAACTTTTTTTTTTACCTCTCCAACTCTTTGGCGTGATTGCGAGTTAACTGAGAACTTATTGATCTATTAAATTGTAGTTTTATTTTTTTAAAGTTGCATGCTTGGTTTGGAAATAAACGAGAGTTGTTTCAGATATGCAGTTCAGTGATGTGGAGTTTTGAGTGATTAATACTTACGCTTTAGATTTTTTTTCATATGTGAGAAGAAATGTATGTTTCAACACCGGTTTGGATTTAAATATTGGAACTACATCAAAAATTTACCCTTGTGAATGCGTTTTAAAATATTTTAAAGCAAACTTGTATTTAATAAACGTAGATATTTATATGTCGAATAAATGTGCAGGTGAGATGCACAGCTTTTAAATGGACTTTAAAGCTATACATATTATTGAATATATAATCAGTGTAATTACATTAAAAGTATGAACTCGATGATAATCTCTATATCATAATATTTTAGGATCATCGTTATGACAGTGCAATTGGATATAAAAATAACATTTTTTCACTGTCGGAGATAAATAAGTAAAAGCTTATGAATTGTTGTTCTATTTAAGGAATGTGTTGTTTTATCTTTAGGCATAAAGAAAATATTGAGTAATGTGTGCATGGGAAAAAGAGAAAATGATGCATTTAATCAAATTATGTAACAAGAAATAAGAAATTGCGAATTAAGTATATTTACAAAAATCTGCCTTTCAGCCGTTCTTTCATAATACTTATTAGACAATTTAGAAATTTCCGCTGCGTGGATGAATAATTGTTTCTAAAGATCAGTGACACACTCACACAATTCATGTAATAGTAATGATGATGATGATGTCGTATCCATGACGCGACCAAATCAGACAGTACCATGGGCCCAGATGACAGTTCTGGCAATCTGTTCAATATTATCCACATAGAGGTTTGCTGACGAAAACATGACCCCTATCTCTTGTAGGGCATCAAGAATTGCTGGACAGTAAATGTATGAGCAAGTGTTAGTTTTGTATCTATAAACAGTTGTCACAATTCCTATAAGTTCTTATACCTCCCTATATTAAACTGCATTCCTCTGTGATAATAGTAATAATAATCATAATAATAAATACAGGAAGATTCATAATGAAGTATACACTTTTCTGATGCTGTAAAACAGTAACAGTCAAAGACACGCACCGCACAGTAAACCTTAAGGTAGATGTATTCTTAAGGTTGTCTCGTCTCTGACGGAAGTGACGTAGGCAACAGACACGGTGCAGCAGTGTGAAATACCCCTTTGATAGCAGTGTCCAGAAAGAAAGTGTCCAGCCCCTTCTTTTTGCGCGAGCAAACCGTCACGTGAGATACTTTTTGGATATTTTAAACCTTTGGTTGATGCCAAAGTTGCTGGACAGCATTGACAACTTCGTTCTCCAATTGGATAGAGCACTGTCGGCCTACGAGCCAGATTACCTTTATGAAACTCCCTTAACGATGGATTGGATGAACTGCGGATTACAACATGCATTCAATGGGCACCCAAAGTCTTTTTTTAACACTTTGTGATTTCTTCCTGTGGGGGTATGCTCCAGACAAGGTATTCATCCCCCTCCTTCTGTTGATTAAGTGGAGTTGAAACAGAGTATCAACTAGCCCTACATGAACTTCTGGATACTACAAGTAGATACCTTAAAACAGCAAACTGTGGGATATGCCCTTAGGGAACGTGATAACTCTACGAGGATTCGGGAGCATATTGAAAAGTCGAAAGCAAAAGATAATTTTAAAAAAGTTATTAATTTATTGAAAGTAAACAAACTAAAACTTTCCGGCATAATAAAAATAAAATACACATTTACACGGATGCAATACGCTTATAAATCTTTCTGTACTGCATGATGTATTTTATAATTTATTTACAAAATTAAGTTATCAACAATTTTAATAATTATAGTGACTTCATGGGCTTGCCATATATAAAATTATACACAAAATTAACACTTAGTAATTTATATTGTTTATTATTAATCCCTTAACTGCTTATTAAGAGTTACGGAATTCGCTCCCCAGTGCTACCATTTTCCACAAACGCGTGAATATGTGATGTATTTGGGGAGGCAAAACTGCATAATTTCCTGTGACTTTATAAACAAAGAAAATTACAAAATTGCTTTTTAGATCTAATTTGTGTTGTTTATTGTTTTTCTAGACATACACACACACATATATATATACACAGTCCAGTCATATTAATGTGACCACTGTCAAAAGCCAGAATAACCATCTTTCGCAGAGGGGAAAATAGTCATTTACGATTCTCAAGGTATTCACTAGGATGTTGAGCCATGCCGACTCTATTGCTGCACTAGATTACGTGCCTGAGGATCCATGGCGCGAACAACCCGATCGAGATGATTCCATAGATTATTGATTGGGTTTAAGTCAGATGAGTTTTCTGGACACGGAAGAACGATGAACTGATCCTGGTGCTCTTTGAACCACGCACGTATGCTGTCAGTTGTATGACACTCAGCAATGTCCTGCTGGTAGATGCCCCCATTCTGAGGAAAAATAATGCGCATAAAGGGGTAGACATGGTCTGAAAGGACAGATGCGTACTTCTATTGATCCATCGTGCTTTCCACAATGATGAATAAACACAGAATATTTAAGGAAAACATTCCCCAGACCATAATGCTCCCGCCTCCAGCCTGAACCTTGCCAGCAATTATTGCAGGGTATTTGCTTTTAGACGTTTCATGCCGTACTTGCCACCAATCATCCGTCCGATGGAGTATAAAGCGTGATTAATCAGAAAACTCTACCTGTCGCCTCTCATTGGATGCCCAGTTGCGGTACCTGTAAGAAAATTCCAGTCTTCGTTGCTGATGAACAGCAGTCAGCATGGGTGCATGAACCAGGCGCCTGCTTCGGAGAACCAGACGCAAGAACGATCGCTGAACAGTAGTTTGGAAGACACTGTAGGAAGCCCCTTGGTTCATCTGGGTGGTATGTTGCTTAACGGTAGCACGTCTATTCTCCCGAACTCACCTCTGCAGCCATCAGTCACCTCTATCACCTATGGCCCGTGGTACACCACATTTGCCACGTCACTGATTTTGGACGGTCCCATTTTGCCATGCACGGTATACTTTAACCACGGTGACACACGAACAGTCCACAAACTTAGCCGTTTCGGAAATGCTTCCAACCTTTTCCCGAAAGCCAAAAATTATGCCGTTTTGGACTTCGGATAACTCTTTACATGTTTGCATTACGCCAACGACTGTAGTGTTTTCCGAAGCCCTCACACACCTTTGTACACGCTCAATAGCACTGCGATGCCAGCATACTTCTGTGATTGGTTATTTAACGTCAAAGTCGAAAGTACATGGTGGTCACATTAATGTGACTGGACTGTGTATATATATATATATATATATATTAAACGTGTATACACACTCTCTCTCTCTCTCTCTCTCACACACACACATATATATATATATATAAGAGAGAAAAAAATGTTAAAATTTCTGAAATAAACAAGATATACTTAAAAAAATATGTGGATGCCAATAATATTATTACATTGAGAAGCTTATCATTGATTTAATTTTGTAAAAGTGCAGTCGAAAAAGTTATAATTATTTACAGTTATTATTCGACGAAACGATAATTGTTTGCATTAAGAAAAATTGTTTCGCGAGTCCAGTGACAAATTAATGTATAGATTTTTCATGAGTATTAAAGAGAACGTAAGCAATGAGCTAATTTAGAAGTCCTAGCGACAGCATTTTCCACCTCAAATCACATTTAAAGCACAAAATTTGCGTTATATTTGTTTTTCTTTTCTTTATTGCTAAGCTCATCACTTTTCAACTTTAACTCTAGACTCTTTACTACTTTTATTTCGATTTCGTTTAATTAAATAGTCCAAATAATTAGTATTGATGCACTTTAAAATGTTAAAAATGTGTGCAAATTAATTGATTCTGAACTTAACAGCTTATTTGTTTAATAATTTTTGATGTTTATCTTCTAATCAACCTGTTGAACAGAAGTAAACAAATTAAGTAATTTAAGGACGTAATCTGAGTACCTTAGGGTGTAATTGTAAAAGATTTATTTAATTAACAAATATATTGGATTTTTAAACATTCTCTAATTCCACGAATTTAGCTCTTTCACTTCAGTTTCAAAACTGAAATATATTTTATGTTAAGTTTAGTTTTAAGTCTCTGAAATTTTTTTTTGAAAGAATGTGTTAATGTTGAAATCTTTCTTTTTTGTTAATAAATTTACATATAAGTTCAAATTTTAAATATATATATGTATATATATATATATATATATATATATATATATATATATATATATATATATATATATATATATACAGTCCAGTCACATTAATGTGACCACCACGTACTTTCCACTTCAGAGTTAAATAACCAATCACAGAAGGCAGGTGGCAGCACAGTGCAGTTGAGCGTATATAAAGGGTTGGTGAGGGCTTCGGAAAACATTTCAATCGTTAGCGTAATGCAGAAACGAAGCGATTTATCCGACGTCCAAAAGGGCATGATCATTGGCTTTCGGGCCAAGGGTGGAAGCATTTCCGAAACGGCTGAGTTTGTGAACTGTTCGCGTGCCGCCGTAGTAAAAGTGTACCGTGTATGGCAAAATGGGACTGTTCAAAATCAGCGACGTGGCAAATGTGGTGCACCACGGATCATAGATGACAGAGGCGAACGACGGTTGCTGAGATGTGTTCGGGCAGATAGACGGGCTACCGTTGAGCAACTGACCACCAAAATGAACCAAGGGGCTACCAAAAGTGTCTCCCAAACTACTATTCAGCGAACATTGCTGCGTCTGGGCCTCCGAAGCAGACGCCTGGTTCGTGCACCTATGCTGACTGCTGTTCATCGACGACGAAGGCTAGAATTTGCACGCCAGTACAGCAGCTGGACGTCCACAGAGTGGCGACATGTAGCGTTTTCAGATGAATCGCGTTTTATGCTCCATCGGACAGATGGACGTTGGCGTATAAGGCGTGAAACCTCTGAAAGGAACCACCCTGCAACCATTGCCGGAACGGTCCAAGCTAGAGGCGGGAGCATTATGGTCTGGGGAATGCTTTCCTGGCATGCTCTGGGTTCACTGATCATTGTGGAAGGCACGATAGATCAATACAAGTACGCATCTGTCCTTGCGGACCATGTCCACCCCGACATGCGCATTGTTTTTCCTCAGGATGATGGCATCTTCCAGCAGGACAATGCGAGGTGCCATACAGCTGCCAGTGCACGTGCGTGGTTCGAAGAGCACCAGGATGAGTTTACCGTCCTCCCCTTGCCAGCAAACTCACCTGACTTAAACCCAATCGAGCATCTGTGGTACCATCTCGATCGAGTTGTTCGCGCCATGGATCCTCAACCGCGTAATCTAGCGCAGCTGGCCACGGCATTAGAGTCGGCATGGCTCAACATCCCAGAGAACACCTTCAGGGACCTAAGTGACTCTCTTCCTGCACGTCTCGCCGCAGTCCACTCTGCGAAAGGTGGTTATTCTGGCTTTTGACAGATGGTCACATTAATGTGACTGGACTGTGTGTATATATATATATGTTCAGCTTGTGTTATTTACTGTTTGTAAGATAAATTAATTTAATTCATTTGATTTATAATTAAATTTTAATTATTAAGTTTTTTATTACTTGAATACTTTTTTCTATAATCATTATTATTTCCTTTCCTTTTTTTAATCAATTATTTTCACACACAGAAATATTTATCTAATTAAAAATTTGTTCAAATTGGTTTTCCAAGTCCGTAAGCAATTACCGTAAATTCTGGCGTATAACGTGCACTTAAACTCAAAAAATGAGATCGAAATGAACGGGTGCGCGTTATATATCAGGTATAAAAATGATAGCTTAAAAAAAAAGAAAGATTTTATCATGAGAAAAAATAAACTTCTTCATCAAACGGGATACTATATATTTGAAAGAAATGACATACCTGTGTGTGTGTGTGTGTGATGAAGTTAAAGGTTTCTGATTCTAACAGTAAACTATGTTTTTTTCAAAATCCTGGGATAGAAACTCGAATAAATTACTTTAAAACATACGAGCATGGAAGTCGAACACTTTTGGTTCCTTTGTAAAAAATAAGGTGCGTGTTATACGGCGAACATAACTAAAAATTAAAAAATGCAGCTTTAAAATATGGGTTTGCGTTATGCGTCGGATTTTAGGGTAATTAAATTTCAAATCTAAATTTAAAAAAATTAAATCTTGAATAATATTAAGCTAAAATATATATTATTTTTAAAAAAAAATCTTAGTTTTGGCTTGAAAGGATATTGTTATGATGAAATATCCGTGATGACAATAGATGAAATATTATCGAATTCATAATCTCATTTTACAAAGATTACGAGGCAGAATGAGTGAGTGAGTGAATATGAGCGTCGCACTGCTAAGGTGTACACAAGAGCTTTTGGCAACGGACCTCGTAATTTTGAACAATGGTCAAGTGACGAGGACGACACCTGAGCTTGAAACTTCTTCTCCTAATTACCACACCAGACCAATGGAAGAACATTTCATGTCTCGACAGATATAAACTACATCGCCCCCCTACACGGCGGGTCTTTAGTGGTACTAGGCTCGAACTCATGACTCGCCAGCCACGATCCAATGCCTTGACCACTAGGCTACCTCGGCCACATTATGCGGCAGTAGAAGCACTAGATACTATGAAGATATCATATGAAGTAATGTTGACTGCTGCTGGTTAAATACCTTTATAGTTTATATAAAATCTAACATGAGTGGTAGTTTTTGAAAATAAATAATCAAATATCTATGCTGCGTTGAGTGGAAACATCTCATACAGAGTATCATCGTACTTAACTGTTGGATTTGCACACACACAAGCTCAAAACTCTATTCTAACGAAAGCCTTCGTCAGAAATAGTAATGACATCTGCATGATGACTTCCAGTGATTTCTAAATTTTCATGTGAAATGGTATATAAACTCTAAGAATCATATATCAGTTCAAATACCGGGTTTGTTTCCTGCGTTGGTTCAAAACTAAAGAATTTCTCGCCGTCATAACTCTAGTTAGATATAAATTATATTATCGAAGAAACTGATACACTATGTTAATCATCCACGAGTTAATTTTATTCAGATTTCTGAGGATTTTTTAATGCATTTATGTTCAAAATTATCTTTACATGCCAAAATATAAGATTTCGTTAAAGTCCGAACCGATGTAATCTATTTTTGTGGGGAATTTATTACATATGTAACTCTTTTCTAATAAAAAGTACTATTTAACAGAAAAAAAAATTTGATTAAAGTGCTACTTGTTATGCGATAATGACTCAAATATTTTGTGCATAATGAATATCTGAGTGAACTTCTGCTTTTGTTGTGCTTGATTTCAGTGTGTAAGCACATCAAAATAGTTTGTTATAGTTACGAAGTATTAAATATATGAAATGGTTAATTTCATCTGCTGTTGAGAAAAAAAGGTAGACAAGTGATTGAAACAGCGATATGGGAGAGCTATATCTATACGCTACGGAAGCAACATCAGAAATCTGAAATAATTGTAAGGGGTCCAGGACAAAATAATAAATGTGTAACAACTGCTTCTTAAGATAGATGGCAATTCATTGTAAGAAGAAGAGTTTGCTGCTTTTAGTTAAGATTACAGTCACCACTGGAATTGTATTAAAAGCAAACTACCACAGACGGTTTAACGAAATAACTTTTATACCAGAAAATCAAGAGTATGATTTTCATTGTCTTCATAGCATAAGATGGATCATTTTTCCTGATGTATACAGTATCAAAAGTGGAGTGAACATCAATGGACCCATGTTTACTTTTCCCATAAGCTGACTTTTTTTTAAAAAAAAATATTCGATTCTAAAAGTTTTCATACCTGGACAGAATTAGAAACACAACATTCTTTTTGAATCGTTAAAGATCTAGACCGTTTCGGTGATGCAAGTGGAATGGTATGGAGAAAAAAAATATCGATGAATGTATTCCCCTACAGGCTTCAAACAGTGGACCTATGAATAATTAAATGTATTGGGATCAGAAATTAGAAATTTATGTAAGACTTCTCACAAAAGCACATGGTTCTGATTTCTTATACATGTATGATAATACTTAACTACAGTAAGTAAATCACTTTGAGGAATTCTTTGAAAAAGAAGCAATTGAACGAATACCTTGACTAACAAAATCTGATCTGAACCAATAGAGAGTATATAGGTCTACTTTAAAAAGCAGCTGCAAGAAGACACCCTTTTTCTGGAGGTATAAATGCGTCAACATTGTCCAGCTAAAGGCACAGAATTCTTAAGACTGCGTTTAGCGTCAATATTGCTTACTTTAAATATTATTATAAAGTGAATGTACAAACTAGGACAGGGATGGCAAACCACTGGCACGCGTGCCATTGATGGCACGCCAGTGTTCAAAATGGTTTGCATTTTATTTCAAAATTAAGTTCACTATAAGGAATTAAGAACAAACTTGCTTGTGATATAAAGTCTGTATATGCATAGCATAGACAATTTATTTGACACAACTGTATTTTAAAGTTTATCTGTGTTATATTTACGATTTTTAACTGTTATTTAACATGGTTAGTTCAGCAAAAGAACAAAAAATGCAAGATAGTAAGTGAAACAGAGAATTTTAAATTTGGTGGACTGAGAAACATGGCATTATTAGTAAAAGCGACAAAGCGGTGCGTGTTTTATGTTCTAGAATAGGGGTATGCAGAATATCGTCTGTAAAATGGTATTTTGGAACAAATCACAAACCCTCTTGTCAAAAAAAAGTGAGCCACAGCAAAAATAATTAAATGCTTTGAAACCGTTTGACAGATGACTCCAGTTCATCATGTATTCTACAAAAAGTAACATCCTAATATAAGATATTTGTCATCTAATCTGCAACAACAGATGTCACACTAATGTTACAAACTATACAATGCAAAAGGTAATTTTTCGTATTATAATTTTGTGTTGTAAGTACTTAGTTTTATTATTTTCCCAATAATTACAAATCAAAATTATTTGACGGCACGTCTATACCTCAGTAAACACTTCATTAGAAAAAATGGCACGTTGACCCATAAAGATTCGCCGCCCCAGAACTAGGATGTCCCTATTGCACATTGAATTTGTAAGACGAAGTATTTTTTGGAGGAATTTTTTCCGTAATTTTTTCGCTATATATTGCAATTTTTACTGTTTAATGTTGTAGTTTTGAGTCACATTCAGAGTTTTTAAAATTTTCCTTTGTATTTTCATGAATTATATTCACAATGCTTAAAATTATAATTCATAGGTTTTGAGAAATCCCTGATTTCATGCTATCAAGATAGTTTTGAACATGTTTATAAGGAGGCATCGGATCAAATAACAAGATATTGAACAGGACAATTTTTAAAAAATTATACAGCAAATCAATATATAAATAAAAATTATTTACAATACAATATTGGCTTTAATATTACAATTAAATGATATTATATAACTGATATCAAACATGTTGAAACATGCAATATTTTCATTGCGAATCTCGAAGACCTAAGAGGTTTATGTGTAAGAAAAATTCTACCAAAAAATGTACAATGCTTTTTACAAAAGTTATTTGAAACAAATCGTAAAATTTAAATTAAGCTATTTAAAAGTAAATCGTTATGAAAGGTAACTTCCTCGGAAGCGAGCAGTTGGGTAATAATTTTCACTCCGCGGGTGTAAATATTTTAAACCATAAATCCTCACGAGGTTGGTCCACGATCATCCCACAATCTTCATCCAACAATGCTGCTCGTGGCTCAAAAAGAGGATTTTCTGGCAAGGAGGGATCTTTTTTCAGATCATAAATGACAACCTACATAATTGATCATCCCGGGGCTATGCGGTCAAATCGCTTTTCTTTTCATTTTTCTTTCTCATTTTCGTTTCAATGAAGTCCATCAATTTTAGAACTTTTGATTTTTTTCCCTTCCCTTCTCGCTTTCGGTGATATACTCATTTTTTTCTTCTCTTGGTCTTATTCTTTCCCATTTTTTTAAGAATATAAATGTATAGAAAAAAATTCCATTTTTCAGTGTGTCACTAAGTTTTTACGAGGAACCTCAACAGGAGTGTGAGAGGAGGGAGTGGGTATTTTTGACGAGTCCCAGACTGACTTAAATTCGTGGATGGATGATGCTGTTAAGTTAGGTTTGAGGGAAGGAAATTGCTCAAGGAATGAGAAGAAATGATGTGGAAAAACTCAAAGTTAACTATACCTCAAGGGGTTTTCTTCTTTCTTCTGAATTCAGTCATTTTTGAACGATTTAAGATATGACTGATGTGGACCACCTCCAGTCAATCTAGAATATATGTGAAAATGACAGTGTCATTTAGAAAGACTGCAAACTAATGTTCAAAAGTTTAGTTTAAAATGTATTCGGACATTTTTCCTTTGATAAATTTGGCAAAATATTGCAATCCATGCCTCTAACAAAATTGTTGGGAATGGAATGCGTGTTTTCTAATTTTTTTTTAACAAGAAGTTTCATATTTTTATTATCACGCTCTTATAAGTATCACTTGTATGTAACGGAATCTTTGAACTCGATTTTACCCACTTTTAAACGTCAGATAATTCGAAATTCTGCACACTTGTCAAGGACCGATGACAATACAATAATTTCGTAATTTTGTTTCATTGCCCTGATCACGATAATCAGGAGTAACAAATTTCCAGATTTAGAGACTAACTCATTTCGCTATTTCCAGATTAGGCGAGTAATTCTATATACCATTTCCAGATTTGGCGACTAATTCAAATTCCGTTTCCAGATTTGGCGACTAAAAATTAAGAGTAACCCTAAAAACGAAAGTGTTTTTTTTATTTAGTTTTTTATTTTTTATTTATTTATTTTTTTTGTGCCAGAAATTTTTTATCATAATAGAAACAATTGTCCTGTCTTTTTAAAAAAGGGGGGAAAAAGGACTCGTGCATGTGAAATAAAATAATTTGTTCTAACTCAAAGATGGGCAAAATTTTTCGGTCGCGGGCGAAAAATTAAAATAAAAAAATACTATATGAATAAATGATAGTGTAAAAAACTAAAAATACATGTTTTTATCGTAGATCGAACTTAAAAATGAAAAATAAATTAAAGTTTAAGATAACCAAAAAAACACGCTTTTATGGTTAATAGAACTAAAAAGTAAAAAAATAATTCTTAATATATGAATAAAATGATTAACGAGAAAATTATATAATGTCATTGTGGTAAAAGTGAGTACTACATTTTTACATTAACTCAGCATTTCGGAATAGAACTTGTAAGAATATATAACAATTGATATCGAGTACCCCACGCTTTTACCCCGATGACATTAATTTTCTCGTAAATCATTTTTTATTCTTATATTAAGAATTTTTTTTTACTTTTTAGTTCGATAAAACATAAAAGCGTGTTTTTTAGGGTTTTTTTTTTTATCATTTTACACTTTCGATATTTAAATATCTTTTTAACTGATAAATAGTTAAAACATAGGGTAAACCAAAAGTCTCTTGCCCTAATTACAAATATTTATTGCGCTCAAAATATTAGAATTATATCCTTAGAAATATATTTGTTTCGGTATATTTTAAATAAAGAACAAATTTAGCTGCGCAAGAGCCCATGAGGGCCAAGGCTACTGTGACTTTGGCTGCTGAGGTGCATGAGCAGATTTTCCGGCCAGATGATCAGTCTGAAGCGAAGCCCCCAGTGTTTAGCTCCTAAGCAAGCTTGATACTCATTTATCGACTCACTGAAGGGATGAAAGGTTGAGTCAACCTTGCCCAGGCAGGGGTTTGAACCCCCGATGCGCTACCCTGAGCCACTGGGCTTATATTGTATGTATTGTTATGAATTTTTTTATAAGACCACTTGCCTCAGTAAACTTCTAAGCGTGCTACATTGGTAATATGGAGAATGTCTAAGCGATGTTTCAATTTCCGCCAAGTGTTATTTAACATTTCTTGCACTTTATAGGCATGCAACATCTTCAGTTTGAGCAGAATTCTTACCAAATTACCAATTAAAACAACATTTCATATCATCGCTCTACTGATTTTGCAATGTTAGGTTTGTGACGGGGCCTTACGCGAATTTCCATTAATCCTTTTGGGGAATCTTTGGGGCCAGCAATCAAGTTATTTCACAGCCATCGCTCTCAAGAAGAAACCTTTATATGCAGATTAGCTAGTTTATATATAGTTGAAGTTTAATAATCGTCAGGAGAGGAGGAAAATGAGCTGAGTCGCTGGAAGTGGTGCTGTTACGGTAAGGATCGGAATTTCGATGCGTGATTATAGGACGGATTTTAATTATTAGAATAAATTAAGTAAGTTAGGATTCTTACAATAACGTTGAGTAAAGTTAAGCTATTAGGATTTCGTACACTTATTCACATAGAGTTTTGAGCTATCTTTATAACACTCTAGATTTTCCCTCTAGTTTGCTTGTCTAGGACTATTATATTTGGTAATAATAAATTTGATTTATCATGGTTAGTTTGGGTCATCAATCTTTACCTCTTACTGATTTGGGTCGAGTAGATGAAGATATGGCTTCTACAGGTGGGAAGCCATTATAGGTTTGCTTCCATAACAACGTCGAAATGTGTGCTGGGAATTAATGTGCGATTTCGTTTCGTGAAACCAAAGCACACTTATGATTGCTCATGAATGGACACCATTTTGGCAAAAAATGACGTCCTTCTTACAAATGTTCTTCCGAGTCATTCTTGAAGGAACATTCCCACCACACACACAAACTAAAACTGACTAATATTAATATGTAATATTATATTATATGTAATGACTTTTTATAACCAGGGCATGACTTTTGGTTGACAATGCATATTTCCTGGTAAATAATTTCAGCTACTGTGAATTGTTGATAGGTAAAAAAGCTTTTCTATACAGAAAAATCTAAAAAATTTAATATGTCTATATTTAGCACATGGCAGTTATAACTTTTATTTTAAGAAAAAAATGATACATTCGCTTTAAAAAATATTTAAAAGTAAATTATGAAATGAAAATTCATTAGATAAAGTAATTAATATGCTACACCTGACTCCTCTTCAATTTTCTCACAATGGGCTACCACTTTTGATAAATTTAAGAACATTTCAGTTGTAATAGATTTTTAAACCAAAAAAAGAACATTAAATCGTCATATATTTTAAAAATTGCATGAATATTAATCTACATTTATTACGGTAATTACTTAGTAAAATATCTGCAGAGTTCATAATATTATTCACGTTCTGCAGTGTTATTATTATATGCGTTCTCTCTCTGTCAGTCAATGAAATATTTTACCTTGATATATGAGTATTTTACCTTATTCTTATCGTATAAGATAGGGCTTTTCTCAAACTATTCAATACTTGCGACTCAATATTCAATCATAATTTTTATCATAATTCATAATTTTCAATCATAATTCATAATTTTCATCGGGTCCCCCTTCATACAATAATATTGTATTGCATTCGATAATACGATACTTTGATGCTAAAAATTTATAACATGACTTTAACCTCTTAAGTACCACCGGCGTATATAAACGTTTCACTCAGCCAGTGCGTAAATTGCGCTGGGCGTATTTATACGTCTTTCCGAAATACGATATTTTTTGTTCACTGCTATCTATAAATTTTTTCCGAAGGCTTTGGAATTTAATAAAATGAATTTCATCGTTCTAGCGAAAGATTTACTTATTTCAGGTGATTTTCTTATTTATTCCATCTGTCTCCTCCTCCCCAATTCATTACATACTTTTGCAAACATACACAATGGTGGAATTGGAGAGCGAATCGTGTAACTTTTTTATTCGGTAGTTAAGGAATTAATTATGAACTGCTTAAATTATCAAGATAAGTGTTAATATTTGCATATAATTTTATATATGAGAAGCCCGTGGAGTCGTTGGTAATTACTAAACTTATTCTTAAGGTATCCGACTACGTTCGGAACAGTGATTTTCAAAAGCGCATAAATGAATAATTTTCATGATATTTAGTGTCACTTAGATTAGAATACATACATAAAATTGTTTCAAGGACATTTTGATAAAAAAAATTTATTTAAATACAATATTTTGGCAAAAAACTAACTTAGAATAATCTTTTTTCCAAATGTTCTCCTTTTGTGAAAAATGCTTCCATTAGAATAATATTTTACCTGCATATAGTTCAGACCTCTGTTCAGAGGCTCAACTAGAATTCTTGAAATATATGACATAGAAGTGGATTTATTCATATTTTACGACAACAGAGGGGAGCAATTTTAAGAAAAAAACGCGAATAATTATTTCAATTCGTGGTAACTCTGAAAATAATGTAAATTTTTCAAAAATTCTAGTTGAGCCTCTGTAGAGAGATCTGAGCTATATACAGGCAAAATATTATTATAAAACATTTTTTTCACAAAAGGAGAACATTTGGAAAAAAGATTGTTCTAAGTTAATTTTTTGCCCAAATATTATATATAAATAATTTTTTTTGTCATAAATATCCTTAAAACAGTTTTATAAATGTATTCCAATCTGAGTGACACTAAATATCATGAAAATTATGCATTTATGCGCTTTTTTAAAATCACGTGTCGGAACGTAGTCGGATACCTTAATTTAGTATAGTTAAATTAATAATCAAAAACATTGTGCAGTGCTGATACATTTATAAGTGTATTACATCGGTGTAATTTTTTTTATTTTTAATTAAGTCAGAATGTATTTAGCTGATTACTTTCAGTAAATTAATAATTTTTTAAAATTATCTTTTCTTTCAACTGTTCAATATGCTCGCGTTCCCTTCATAGGGATATCACGCCCCCTTAGGATTTACAGGTCCCCCAGGGCCCTACAGTTTGAGAAACGCAGCCGTAAGATATATAATTCTTGTTTTAATTTCAAATTAAAGCGAGAGCAGTCGCGCGAAGCTCAGAGTCACCTCAGACTCACGAAATCTTTAATTAAGGAAAAACTGTTTATTTATTGGGAATTCAAATTCTATTTGTCACATATCACCTTTTTTTCAGAGTTGCAAAGGTTTTTTTACAATCTTAAGGTATTGGCGTGACTGAATTTCCCGCGCGCCCATTTTTGTTCCAAAAAAATCTAAGAAACAATTGCTTCTAATATTTGAAATAATTGTAAATGTTTAATTCATTGTTGTAATAGCTGATTTTTTTTAAATCTAACTGATCAAAAATCATAAGAATCATCAAATTGAAGATCACTATATGTATCAAATTGATAAAAAATATATAATTTTTAAATATATTCTAACAGTATTATGTTTCTGGTATAATACACGGGTCTAGAAATGTTGTTTATACTTAAATTGATATCTATTCAATATTTCCATAAGTGATGGTACAATAGTTCCTATGACTTTTTTTTTTCATTTTCAAACTTTTGTATCTAAGCAAACTAAAAAGCGGGAAATACTTTAAATTTAAAAGATATTATACAGTAATAAAATATTGTTTGTTTCTCTAAGTTATGTTAGGTGTTTCTTTCAATGTACATCATTAACATGTAATATGTGTATATGCATTACGAGAAACATCTAATTTGAATGTTAAATGTGAATTTCTCATTTGATTAATTCATACATCATGAAATATAAGAGAAAATGATTTAAAATACATCAGCAGTGTTTCATGCGCTAAATATTAAAAAAAAATATCCATCTAGCACATTAGAGGAGTAAAAGTAATAAAATTAAAGCATTAAAATGTTATTTATATCTAAAGTTTGAATATTTTTTAATATATTTCATCAGCACATTACATAGATGGATACACTACAGTCCATTAAAATTGCAACCCCATGGAGGAAAGCAAATGCAAAAAAAAGGTATTTATTGTACGTAAACGGTATGGCATGAAGACAAAATGATTACATTTGTTAGCAATTTGGGGGGTTACACGGGTGCGAAATAAGTAGAAACATATGCTTCTCCTGACAGCTAAAACGGCCCTTACCTGGATAGGCATGGAGTTGAACCGGGTTTGGAAGACAGAAACGGACAACTCATTCCATGCTGCTTAAAATCTATAACGCATTTTATCAACTGTATTAGTTGAAGAAGGGTGGTGGGCCAAGCTCTCAGCAACCCAAGATCAGATGTTTTCATTAGGTGACACATCTGAAGACTGCAGGTCAAGGTAACAATCGAATATCCTGTGTAACTAGGAAGGTCTGGATATGACGTGTAACATGTGATCTTGCATTATGTTGTTGGAAAAAGGCGCTTTGCAGGCCTCGAATATAAGGACTAACCACTGGACGTAAATCAGAAATGAACCAATAACGTCCAAGTTACCATCTATCTGAACTGGAGATGCAAATGTCATTAACCCATTGGTTGTCCAAACCATCACACCAGGTGCGTGGTCCCTACGCCGATATCCAATACGAGCAAGTGACGAGCAGTCTCCTCGAAACCTCCAGACACGTATGTAGCCCTTCAGATTACCGCATGAAAAACCAGGATTTATCTGAAAAGACGACATTGCGCACTTCTTGTATTCAGTTTTGCCATTTGGGGCTCCAGAGTCACCATCTATCTCTATGCTGAATTGTCAAAAAAAGCCAAAGTACTCGTTTCCGTGCTATCAATCCATGCTGATGCAAACGTCGTCATACCGTACGAGAGGATACTGTGTTTACTGTATACTTGCTCAATTTCTCACAAACAGTTTATGATGAAGCTGTACGATTTTGCAGGGCCGACCTCGCATTATGTCTGTTCTCTCGGAGGTTACTTATGGGAGGGCATGAAGATCCTGCATGCCATTCAGTATGATCTTTAACAACCAATTGATTCCATATTCGTATGGCAGTGATGGGATTTCGATCAGTAGGAAGGGTGATATCACGAAACGATAATCCACACTCTAGATAGGCAACGATCCTACCTCAAAAGAATTCCTATTCTTCATGATAAGCAATTCTTATTATTATTCAAGGCATAAAATGGTATAAACTCCGAGCTTACAAAGCGCTTTAAGAATTAGAAATCTACAATACAACTTTTCTTTTATGCAATGCTTCAGATGTCGTTTCTCCTTGCTGTGTCGTCTAAATGCGCTGATATGCTAACAATTTTCATATTCCAGCCTCTTCCTTTCATGTCATTTTGACATTCGTAAGATCATTCCTTCCTTGCATTGCAAATGTAATGACCTGCAGTGTATTTTATTTTTTTAAATGAATTATCACAACAAAAAAGCATATTGAAAACGAAGATAATTTCATTAAAAATAAAGCCGAACATTTAAATCAAATAGAGAGGAAAAGATATATCCTCAGGTTGTGGTAATTAACATTCATTAAATGGTCACAATAAAAGCCATATGAAATTGCAAAAAAAGTTAGAACAAATAAAATGACCTCCGTGACATATTCAAGTGACTTAATATACAAAAATTTAGGTAAAAACGGATTATAGACCATACTGTTGCAGAAAAAAAATCAAATGTATATGAGTGTATGGTGGCATCTTCAAGGATTGAAAGAGACTATATGAACCTTGTTCATTATAAAATTTTATGTTATTGACCACACTAAAATTACTGGTGATATGTACATTTTGAAAATCTTAAGGTATGCAAAATAATTGAAAGTTTGTACATCGGTATATTAATTTTTAATAATTGTTTTGAAAATGCAATTCCTTTCTAAATCGTGAGTTTTTTTTAAATAATTTTTTATGTGCACACACACAATTTTTATATGGCAATTTGTGTGAGATTTGTTTACAAACCGCAAAATTTTGTATTAAAAAAAGCGCCTGCAAAAATTATATTTAAATAGCTTCTTGTGCAGTTTTGGAATAGTTTTCCCATATTTTAAAAAATTGGTATCCATTGCTCAAAGATGGTTTGAATGTAGTAAACCATTAAGAGGAGCTGGAAACCTCTCTGTTTCTCTATACTGACAATGTTAAATTGGCTGTTTTCGATGTACCTTTTCTCAAAATCTGTTTTATGTACATGCTCGAAATTTTTCATGCTATTAAAGTACACCTCTCTCATTACACTAAAATGAGCTTTTAGCTAATTTTGAATTTTTTAATAAATTATGAAATATTTTATCAAACATTGCGAAATTTGACCCATTTTTTTACTTAAAAAATTTGTAAAAATTAAATTTTTGAGTTTTTTACAAAAAGCTCTCTTTAGCATATATTAGACATCATTATAAATAATTCATAAAAAAATTACATACCTGTGAACAGTAGTTTCTCAGAAAAGGTACATCGCACATTAAAATTTACATTTTGAGATAAATTGATTTTAATGTATACAGTGAGACTTCTAATCGACAAGGAAATAAAAAAAATAAAAGGCTCAATTTAAAATAAAAGATACATGTTTTGGTTTATATCAGTCGTTACACTTTTAAGCAAAAACAAAGTAATTTGTTTACAATTTTCGCCATTAAAATGGGCGTGGCCCAGATTCAACGATTATTTAAAAATAAGTTTTATAAGGACTTCTAAATACCCTAGAGATTAAAGTAAGGTGTTTTTAGAAAGGTTAAAATCTATACAGTTTGAAAATGTAAAATCTCAAATTGTCAAAAGAATAAGATTTTAGCTTTCATTTCAGTGTTTAACACATGTAATTAATAACTAACAGGATTTTTCAACAATGGACTGTATAATCAATTAAGTCATTACACTTTAGTATCCTGTTTGTTTTATATTCTAGATCTTCCTCATCCCTTTGCAATTACTGTTTTTGAAGATCATCTATTCTGGACTGATTGGCAGACTAAAAGCATACACAAAGCAAACAAGTTCACTGGACGTAATGCAACAACACTGCATACCAAGTTACATTTTCCTATGGATCTAATAGTAGTTCATCCACTCAGACAACCTTATGGTAAACCATTAATTTGAAACTTAAATTTACTATATTATATTCCAAAAATAAAACTGCTAAATTTGCTTATAAATTTTGTCAATAATTGATTATCTAAGGAAGGGTAACGCTGTAGAATAGAACAGAATCTTGAAATCTAAAATATTTCTTCCAAATTTAAGTTATTGAATTTTTTAATCACAACGTATAGCATATTCAAAGTAAAAAATAAACTAAGCAATTATTTGACTGTACAAGGATGTAGCAGGTATTATGTTATTATAAATGTAAGACCAGGGCGCTGCTTGAATACAACGAAAAATCTTAATACATTTGTTCATTAACGTATTAATGTGATGCATGACCTGGCAGCTTCACGAATCACTATGTTACAGATGCACAAAATATGCTTAAATTCCATTGAAACCCCACTCAAAAGAGTTATGGACAATAGAGCGGTGCCATCATTGGATGACTCGCGTAGCAACTTCAGACAGATGGAACTGTGCAATATATCTTTCGGTAACTTAACCCTGGTACACAAAAAATGTTAGTAGATGTACCATTTAAAATAATTTATTTTGTATGAGGATGCAGAGGCACTTGTCACGTATGAGATTCGTAGTGCTAACTGGACATCACAAGGCTCTAAAATAAGCATGGGCATGTGAAAGTCATTCCTGAACTTCAAACACGTCGAGAAATTTTACATGATCAATAAATCTAGATCAGTGATTCCCAACCATTTTTTGTTGCGGTACACTTTTAACACTTTCGAAATTCGACGACACACTAACAATGAAATAATTGTAAAATAATTTTATAAACATGTCATACACTATGTCAAATCGTGTGAATCAAACTAATATTTTTATATCCCTCTATCCAAAAAATAATAATTTAAGTATACCACGAATAGTCTTAGTTTATTTCTATAAAACAACCGAATGATTCGGTTCTGGATTTTGATTTTTTCCCTTAGAGTACAGCTAATATTTAATAAAAAAAATTGGCGAAACATTTCAAGAATTTGGCGGCACATAAAAGTGCCACGGCACAGTGTTTGAGAATCACTGGCCTAGATTATGTCGTAACCAATTAATAGTAGGTTATGATCAAGCATGATGAAATGAATCCTCATTGTTTAGGGTTCTCATCAAACTGAAGTTGTAACATCCTCGTTCTGGTGCTACTGTAGTGATCTCAAGCGAAATCGCTGTTGCGAGTGACATCATTTAGAAACTATATTTTTTACTACCCGTTTTGTGTGCCTTCTGCATCAGACTGAGGACCTCGTATTTACACAAAGCAGTACATTTTCTAACATTCCTGAATTTGTATCGGATCGTTAAATGATATGATGACCTTTCTAATGAGATGAACTAGCTTCTCAGTTGTCATTAGATTTAAATTCCACCGGGTACAATTGGGATGACATCGAATTCTGGTCTTGAAAATTTCTTGAAATTTTGAAGGCTAGGAACATTGTTGAGAGCTGTTGATCCGGATGACTTCTCTACGCTTCTGGTAGCATGCCAAGTCGTATCTCGAGAAGAATAGTTGCTGGCATTAGGGGATGCCACATGATACTAGACAAATA
This sequence comes from Trichonephila clavipes, assembly GCA_019973935.1. Lineage (NCBI taxonomy): Eukaryota > Metazoa > Arthropoda > Arachnida > Araneae > Nephilidae > Trichonephila > Trichonephila clavipes. The sequence continues at coordinate 614,126 of BMAU01019951.1, read as the reverse complement.
TTTATAATTGAAAAATGGTAGAAAGAAAGAAAGACATTTAAGGAAAAGCAAAGTTAATAACAATACTATTTCTCGACTTTTCTTTACAACATTTAATATTTGCATTTAGAAATTGAAATTAGAATTGAGTATAACAATAGAATATAAAGCAAGTATATATTAGTTTATGAATTATTGAAGCATCAAAGAAAATTTCCATGAATTTTTCCAGTTAGGGATCCTTGTGCGGAGGATAATGGTGGCTGTAGTCATCTTTGTATGCCAAATAATGTATCGTATACTTGTTTATGCACCGTTGAAGCTCCAGTACAAGTGGATGAAAAAACATGTTCTAAAGGTAAATGAAATTTTTTGGTGATATTACTCTATGCCATTTTTATCTAATTTGTTATATGGATTCTCTTAAATTTAAAACATATTGCAAACGTTACAGCGGATATGCTTTTATTGATTTGGATTTAAAATTTCTTTCAAATAATTTTTAATTTATGTTTTGAATTAGCTTCAAAAGTGTATAACATTTATTAGTAGCACAAGAAAAATACCGAAAAAATTTATTATTATTATTTTTTTTTTAAATTTAATATGCATATATGATAATTTAATCACGTGCATTAAAAGGGGAAAACTAAATAAGGCTAATTAAAAAGCTAAACAATGATTTTTTCCCTTAATTTCCTTGTCATGTTTGTGAAAAAAATTAAAGTTAATTATGTTTTCAACGTAATGTGATAAAAATTCTCCAATTATAATAACGCTTCATTAATAATAAACTGCATCGTGATTATATTTTTTGTTGAATGTCTGATGCGTGTTAGAATAGAAAATTTAATGAATTTAAAGTAATAATTATATATAAAATACGCTTGTTATAAGAAAAAATAGTTTATAATTTTTATCACACACATACATTTTTGAAACTAAATTTACAAAGTGAAATTAATTGAATAAATATTATGTTGTTCAAACAAATGTTGCAAAGTTAACGTCTGGTGTGTTGCAATTAGTGTTTAACTTGAAACTATGAATCATTTTTTTTTTCCTTTTCGCGAAAAATTTTAAGAACGCGCAAAATATTTTTCAAGTATCGTTTTAGCTCATTTCTTTTGAGGCTTCGTTAAAAATAATCTTCTGTTTTGAAGTTTGAGTAACTTTCTCATTAATTATTTCGTCCTTAGTCCTGCATAAAAATAAATCAAATATGTTGTATTATGCACTTTTTAGAAAAGATTTGCAGTATTTGATTTCTAAGGTAGGTACATTGAATTGTTTTAATTCAAAATATGTAAGCAATACATTAATATTGATGCACAGTATTCAAAAGGAAAAAGAGAATCCATTTCAATAATCTTTGTAATTTTCATTTCACACATTGATGAGATTGATGTATTATTAAAAAAAAACTAAATTAAGATCAATTAATTTATTTGTCATATTATATAAGTTAACACAATTAATTAAATTGTAAAAATATTTTTCTCATTAATGAATCAAATGTGTTTTTTTCAAAACTAACGTGACTTCAATCATTAGTTTCAAAGATATGCAGGGAAATTTATTAGGAACTGTGAATTAAATTAATTTAAGCAACCAACTGACGAAAACTGATTTTTTTTCGTTTAAAAAATAATGTAATTCTTTTTTACTAATTTTTCCTGTTTTATATTATAGGAGCTTTTTCTTATTATTTCATTTTCACCGAAGTATCGGGTATTCAACATCATAGTTAAAAAAATAAAATAAATTTATCTAGTTATACGACTTTTGTTTTCCAACATCACGTAGTGAGTGCATAGATACTTTAAAATTACACTTAGCTTATGCCACCTGAAATTTTCATGCTTTCTGACGTTGATATGACTTAAAATATTTCCCGAACTATTAGAAGCGATGTCATGATATAGTGAGATAAGAGATTTTTCTACATGAGATACCCAAACATGTAAATATTTTAGTAAGTTGCAGATCCCTTTTTTGGTAAGAGTATATGTAATAAATTATATATATATATATATATATATATATGTTAAATACACTTAGGAAAACTGTTGTGGTCAAGTTATCATGATTGTGAACTCGAAACAGACGTAGTATCTTTTGAGGAGTGGGATTGAGTTCTTTATCATTAACGACATGCTGCGTAGACTAGATGTTTGTCGAGACACAATTCTCATACGGTAGTGTGATACGGAAGCTTGGTTGATTTGATTTTAATTTTTGCTACACTGTGAAGTCACACAAGGGCTATTGGTGATAGGGTTTTGTAAATTTGAACCACGGTGAAGTGCCGAAAATGAGACTTTAACTGGCACCTCCTTCTCAATATTTCCACATTCTGCCAAATGGGAGACTTTGAGCTTCGAACAATTATACGAGCATCAGAGGTCGGGCGAGTCTTCAGTGGCACTAGGTTTTGAATTCACGACTTGACAATATCAACCACGAGTTCGGGACAAGGATCACTCGGCTACCGAGGCCACTATGGAAGCTTGGATAATTGGAGAAAAGTTTAGGTGTCGTGTACGTCACTTCACCATGGTTAGTGAAGAACCATTGTCGCATATTTGTCACCAATAGCCTTAGTATTTCTTTTAAGAGGGTTGTTTATAATCTATCAACCGTCACCTATGTGATCCAATATTGCGAAGCACGTTTAGTAATCTTCATGTCATTATTGATAAATGTTAACCCTGGAGCGAGCACGCGGGGCACTGAGTCACTCCAGGCTCACAAATTCTTTAATTCTGGGAAAACTGTTTATTTATTACCAATGACCTTGACAGAGTATCCTTCTTTCATACAGTCTTCATGGGAACTAAAATGGATTTATCACATATCTCCCTCTTTTGGGATTGTGGGAAGCGGTTTTTTTTTTTTTTTTTTTACAATATTCGGGTATTTGTTATTACTGAGTTCCCCAAGCGACCACTTTTGTTCCAAACTTTCTCTATGAAAATGCCACATTTTTTCCCTGTGAACAACTCAGTGGTGTTGATTGCTGTGTTGTACGACTTATTATGGTTTATAAATGTAAATTATAAGAATGTAAAAAATAAATAAATGGCACAGCGATCTCTATTGAAGGAAGTTAAAACTGAACAAGTAAGGGAAGAACCAATTGACTAATGTATATTAATCATTACAGGGAAAGTAAATTTGAGAAAAGCGATAAACATGAAACGTTTGAATTGAAAGGAAAATTTCCAATTGCTACCTAAAGAACTCCATCTAGAAAAATATGAAGCCATAAGTGTACCACAAGACACACTTTACCCTTTCAAAAATACACAAGCAAGAAAAGGTTCACCGTGCTATTTGTGGATCCTCAAAGGACAATAAAACTACAATAACTTGAGCAAAATATGACAGTTTTGCATGCAAATAACATTTCTGTAATTTGAGCGAAAATTGTCTGTGATTTGTGTCCTTTATGAAAGTCACGCACATTTGAAACAATTTAGTTCAGTTTGATTTCTCCAATTATCAAAAAAATTGAAAAGTCCTTAAAAGTAGCTAAGTATACTTTGTCTTAGTTAAATTATTCACTGGAATTTTTATCGCGTACAGTAAAAATAATTATAAAAATAGGATTGGGGTGACTCAGTCACCCTGCGTGACCATTAATGTAAGTATTGAGTGTGTACCTGCTCCCGGGTTAATACAAGTGAAGCCAACGAAGATGAGTTTGATAAACTTCGCAATTAAATGATTGCCTTTTTACAAGACACAATACAAATTGTAAAAAGAGGAAACACTTGGTAAATTTGTTATATATTTATTTATATATTTCAGAATGGTCATCTTTCTTGATCTTTACACGACGTAGCGATGTCCGATGGCTATGTCTGGACTGTGATGACGACGCAGATGTGGTATTTCCATTCCGCAACATCAGCAGTGCCGGGGCTTTGGATTTTGATTCTGAAACGGACACCATTTATTGGTCAGATATTACTAACGACACGATTTCCAGATCTAACATCAACGGATCTAATCAACAGGTAAATAGAAATACTGAAATGCAAAATATTTGTTTTAGAAGATAAGTGTATCCTTTAAAGTGGAATTCTGCGAAAGTATTTTTAATTCTTTAATGGAAAAATTTCTAAACATTAAGGCGATTAGTATTTTAAACACGGAAATTCCAACAAAATTCACTCAACGCTGGTACTTATTTTAGGCCTTACAAATCTAAATTTTGAGAGATAAATTAAATCCCAATATGGGAGTAAAATGAAGCCCAGTGATTGATAAGTATCGCACTGCGCTTCACGCCACATGCCAGGGGTTCAAATCACGGGTTGAGCAAGGTTGGGTCAAGCTTTTATCCCTGCAATGGGTTGATAAATTAGTATCAAGCTTGAATGGGAATTAAACACTGAGGGTTTCACGTCAGACTTGCCATCTGACCGGAACATCTGCTCATGCACCTCAGTGTCCAAAGTCATGAAAACTGAGTTGAGTGCAGTAGGTTATGACCCTCATGGGCTGTTCCGCGACTGAGTTTAGTTTGTATGAGAGTAAAATAAGTAACCTGTTCAACTACGTCCATTACTATTATTATTATATTTTATTTTGTAATGATATTTTTCCTTCGTCTTCCAAGAAGTTTTAGTATATATTACATTTTTTTAATAAAAACGTTGACATAAAAATGTGTGAAATAAAAATAACAAAAACATTATTTACGGTCAAACTTTTCTTTACGAACTAACAATTCAATTATATATATATATATATATATATTTACGTAAAATCAACACACACACACACAAAAAGCAATGACATATGAATAGTTTATGTCAAATTAAAATAAATGCAAAATCATTATAGAAAGTTTGTAATACTTTGAAAAATTCCGAAGTAAAATAAAAAGAAGTTATTTATGACTGAAAGCAGTGGGTGTGGTAGCCTATTGGTTATGGTCACGAACTCGTTCCCAGCATGTCATGTGTTCAAGCCCTAGTTTTCCTTGAGCCTCGCCGTATCAAAAGGCTGATACCTTCTCGTTGGCAGAGTGTGGTATTTTGGCGAGAAAGGTGTTTCCTTCAGAGGTGTCCTCTTTGTCATTTGACCGACATTCAAAAAAATTTCGAGATCCTTCGTCAGTAGCTCGCAAGTTGCTTTATACTGAAACATTAGTAAACTCTCGCGCATCACTGAATTTATTTTATGCTATTAAATTATTAATTATTATTAATTATTAATAAATTATTAATTATTAAATTATTAAATGTTAATTATTAATTATTAATTATTAAATTATTAAAAATTATTTTATGCTTTAATTTTTTTTTAATTTAATTCTAAATAAAATGTGTTTACTTTCTTTTACTAACACATCCTTTTTTAAATCTTTGCTTTAACCCAGAGTCTCTCAAACTGTACGAGGGGCTGCGAGCACAATTAAAAGTCGAATACAGAAGAATATTTGAAAAAAAAAATTAATTTACTGAAAGTAAACAAACAAAATACATTCTGACATAATAAAAAATAAAATACACATTTACACTGATATATTACACTAATAAATATATCGGTGCTACACAATATATTTTATAATTAACTTAACAATACTTAGCTCAGAACGTCTGTAGTTATCAGTAACCCCATGGGATTGTCATTTATAAAATTATACACACAAAATACATATAAAACACTTATCTTTTTTGATAATTTGTACGGTTTATATAATAAATTCTTCAACTGTCAGAAATAAAAGTTACACTATTAGCGTTCCAATGCCAACCATTTTCCTCACGTCTTCAAGCGTAGATTGGGAGAAGGAGGGCAGGGATAAAGAAGCAAATAACCTGAAATAAGTAAATACTTCGTAAACATTGTTAAGATCCTTTTATTGCATTCGAAAACCTTCGGAATAATTTTATGGATAGCAGTGCATAGAAAAGATCGTGCTTCGGAAAGACGTATATATATACGTCAGGGGAAATTAATGCTTTGGCTGAGCAAGACTTTTATATACGCCACGGTGGCACTTAAGAGGTTAAAGTCGTATTGTATTTTTAGCATCAAAGTATAGTATTGTTGAATTCAATACATTGTTATGTATGGGGGGTGCGATAAAAATTATGATTGAATATTGGGCCGCGAATATTGAAACTTTGAGAAGCACTGTTTTAACTGTTATTTATTTTGAGGGGTTTATCACAATACAGTAAACCAAGGGTGTCAAAAGGTGGGCCACAAAAGAAATCAGTATTCATAGAAACGTAACTTTGTTTCGAATAATACATTCTAATAAACATAAATAAACGAACAAGAAAAATTTAATGCTTATGTTCTGACTCTTGATATCTCTTCTGTGCTAGTATCTTTCTTATTTCGGGAGAAAATTTTGGCCTATTATTATATATTGTTGTGTGTCGATATACTGACCGGAAAGCTGTTCGCTGTGGGCCGCATGTAGCCCGCGAGCCGTGAGTTTGACGCTCCTGCAGTAAACCATCACTAGTCAATGATTGCTATTCCAACACCATCGGTAATTCGACGCATTTTGTTTCAAGGCAATGAGTCATTACTTTCCTGTCGGAACATGAACTTTATCCCAAGCTATTACTTACGACAATGAGTTTCGATCTTGATGCTTGGCATTCTGCACTATTCTCATAAATTAATTATATTGCATTCATTAATTTTTGTTCACAGTGGAGTGAGTTTTATAATTTTTGTTTCTTTCTATGAGTAAAGGAAATTCATAACATCAAGACTGAATAAAAAAAAGTAAGCATAAAACTCTTTCATAATCTGGCGTGGGCAGAGTAGTCTAGTGGTCATTGTCTTAGATTTCCGGCAGTTCAAGTCCTGATACCCCTGAAGACCCACCGTGTAGAGGAGCTGATGCACGCTAAATTTTTCGTGGCTCAAAATCCTCATGTTGGCGTGGAGTGGAAGTGAGGAGTGTGGGGAGCTGGATTATAAGGTATCATTTACATCAATTGACTATGGTTTAAAATTAAAATGGTGTCACCAGTCACTATAATTGCGAAAAATTATTAAAATCTCACACATTCGAGAAATAAATACTTTCTAGAAAGGAATCATAAAAGAAATGAATACTTAATAGTTCTTCTCTATATCGATTGCATAGAATTGAATAAAAATATTAAACAAAATCTTACCAATTAAAAATATGCATGACAAATGGGACTGATAGTACATTTTTAACTAAAAACTTTTTATATAAGACACTAGAGTTGGCGGTGGAGAGTGGAGTTCCAACTCAGATGTCACCCGCGTCTCTTGATAGAGGTTGAAATTGTGAGGGCTGTTGCCAATAGACCTTGTGTTGCTTTAAGTGCGACGTTTATAAACACTCACTCTCATCATCTGACAACTTTAGTGGGAAAAATTCTGTTATATGCATTTTGTTTGTGTAACTGTACAGAGTATTTCTGTAGCCCGGGAGCAGGCGTACACTCGATCCTAACGTTAGTGATCACGCGGGGTGAAGGACTGAACAAATTAACTAAGATAAAGTATACGTATCTAATTTTAAGGACTTTTCAATTTTTCTATGTTAATTTGAGAAAAAATACTATCAAACTGAACTAAAATGTTGCAAATGTGAGTTACTTTAATATAAAGGACACTTTTCACTAACGTTACTGGAATGATATTTGCAGGCAAAACTCTCATACTTTGTTCAAGTTATTGTAGTTTAATCGTTCTATGATGATTGATAAATGTCATTTTAAACTTATTTTTTGGTTGTGTTTTTTTGACAGGACGCAGTGTGTTTTGTGGTTCCCTTTTGGCTTCATATATCTCTTGATAGAGTGTTTTAGGTAGCATTTGAACATTTTCCTTTCAACATTCGCTATCATGATTAATATCCATTTCAAGTTCTTCCTTTGCTTGATGATTTTCTACTTCATCCAATAGAGATTGCAGATGCCCACATTTCTTTTCTTATGTTCTGTTCATTTACATTTAAAAAAAAGATAATGATTCATACAACACAGCTATCAAAACCACCAAGTCATTGATAGGGTAACTGTGTAGCCTGTTCATAGAAAATATTTTGGAACAAAAGTGGTCACGTGGGGTACTCAGAAACCGTAAGTACCTTAAGATTACAAAAAAAAAATGTTTGCAATTCCGAAAAAGAGGGAGATGTGTGACTAATACATTTTAATTTCCATGAAGACATTCATGTAAGAGTAAACTGACATGAGAGGTCATTAGTAACTAATAAACAATTTTTCTAGAATCAAAGATTTCGGGAATCTGGGGTGATTCTGTGCTCCATGCGACAACTTTCGGGTTAAATATTTTTAGATCTGTGCTGTAAATAAACACATCTATATTTACAATTACTTTCCTTCGTATTGATACTCAGTAATCCAACAGGGATACCATAGATGCCGGATTAGATCAAGTGTACTGAAATCCAAAGTGAGGAGGAGTACTATATTGCTTACAGCAATACTATATGCATATATTGTTTAATATTGCATTAAATTAATTCAGGCACCAAAACTTGGTAGCGATAGCCTCCACTAGATGGAGTCATCATGAAAAAGCTGTCCCATTTGGGGACTAACCGTGTCTGCAAAGGCTTAGTTGCAAATTTGCAACCCATTAGGAAGAAAAAGAAACCTTAATATTTTTATAATATTCACATATAAAATATAACTTACATCTCTTTCGAAGCTGAATGCCCTGAACACTGTTTATGATTTTTTAAAATTTGAGCACAAAATTTAAATGGAATTTTGCGAATGCAGATTTAAAAGGGAAAAAATATTAATCTAAATCATCAAATATGTCAATACTGAAACTCAATAATATTTTAATTGGTACAGTTGAATTAATTAGAAATATTATTTTTGCTTTAGGCGTTTAAATGTTTTGGTAAAATGTTATTTTAGTTATAATTTTAAGTGTAAAAATTAAGCGTTAGTTGGATTTTTATTTATTGAAATCATTTTTCATTGTAATAATGATTATAAATGGAATAACTATTCTATTTATTTTTAATGTTTTATCTCTTGACCTCTATTCATTCGAAATAAATTACGCATTATTGGTAGTTTTACCCTTTTTTTTTTACCTGAAAATTTTAATATAAGTTTGAAAACGCTACGCCAGTATTAATATAAATTATTTTATATGTAATAATTAGATTATATATATTAGAAATTCTAATCTCTCTCTATTTGAATTCTTAGGTTATCGTGTTGTAATGTAAAAGATAATTACTCGTATATCGTATTTAACTCCTATTCCAATTTTTTTTAAAAAAAAATGAGAATTTATGTAATTAAAGAGAACCTAAATAAGCAATTTATAATAGGAAAAGAATTCCAGGAGTTTTAAAACTAAGAACTGTATGGGGAAATTTATAAAATTATGTAATATTTGAGCACTTGGAGATGTTTGATATCTCAAATTATCTTTAGTTTCAGGGAATTTTTCTTTTTCTTAAGAGGAATTAATTATAAACGTTTTCAGATTCTCATAAAAGAATGGGATTTTAGTAATTAGAAGTCTAAATTTTATTTCAAATCCGTATTTAAGAGAAAGAGATGGAAAAATGATTATTTTATTTTAAAATGTTCTCTAGTTTACTTTTTGGGAGAAAATTACACTTCGTAATTTCAGTACCAGATATTTTTTATTCTTCGTTGACAAGTCACACGAAATGAAAAATTGTAGCCGTACTACATTACGTCCATCATCATCGTGTTATGTAATCCGAACCAGCCTTTCACGCTATTAATTATGATATCGTACTAATAATGCCAGTGTTTCATAATCACACCCTTGCCAAAATGATGACTCTTAATCATGTCGTTGTAACACAATACTCGCAGCATTATTTATTAATGGGGTTTGTTTTCTTTGACTAGTTGATGAACGCTTATTTTGGTACTTAAATTGTTTTTGCTTAATAGGTGGTATTTATCTTAATTAGGAAATGCAAATGCGGCATATTTTTGCATAAAATATATCCAAAAAAGCAGAAAAAATGTTCAACTGACATTCAGGATAAACGAAAATCAATTTCGTCTTTTAAATGCTTCTTTTTAAGTTTTAAGTTACAGTGGATGAAAAATATATGTAGAGATATTTTTCATGTTGTAAAGAAAGAGAGGGAAAGGGGGGGTATTAATGATTGAATGTTGCTGATGTTTTAGAATAAAGGTTTAGGTAAATTTGATAAAAATGAACTATTTAGCATTTGATTAATTACTTTAGTGTTGAAATGTGTTAGAAAAATTGTATGGGTTTCCATAACGTTTTAAGAGTTTTTTTTAGATCCTAAATCCACCCAGTTCATTTTACTTTAAAAACTTTTTTATTGGACATGTTTCAAAAATTCATCAGTAGATAAATGTATAATTAGTTTCCTATTTTAAAAGCAAAAAAAAAAAATCGAAAAAAGTAATATAAAAACATGCATCATTAAATGTTGTAATTTAAACAAAGTGAAATGTAAGTTTTCGAAATTATTTAAATATTTTTATTCCTCATTTAAAAACTACATCAACAAAATAATAAAATTAATGATGTTAATAGTATAAAAAATGTTCAAGGTTAAACTTAAATAAAAAATTCTACTAGATGTCATATTTTAGAATAATTAAGGACTATTCACTATCAATCCATTTAACATATAAAATTTGAAAACACAATTAATATAGTCAACAATATGTTTACTTCAAAGACTTTTGATGAACCTTATTACTTTACTTACTTCTGATGAAACTTGGATACTTATTGTGAAAAGCATTTTTGAAAAAGCTATAAAAAACGATACGGATTATAATTACATAATGATAAATGTGTGGGTTTAGTATCATTAGTAAGGTTATTATAAGACACCCTAAAGTCTTTCCCTAATATATGTGAAATAAATTTATTGATTGGATTTAAACGAAAGTCGGAATATTAGCTATTTAAAGCGATATCTACTCGATTGTAAAAATAACTAGATTTCATATTTTAAAACATATTTTTATCTGTTAATACATAGTGTTGATATATATATATATATATATATATATATATATTATATATATATTATATATATATTATATATATATATATTATATATATTATATATATATATATATATAAATATATATATTATATGTATATATATTATATATATATATTATATATATATAATATATATATATATGTATTATATGTTAGTTACTATCAAATTTAGTTACTATCAATAATATTTGAGAATGAATTTATTTTTCCTTTATTATGAATATTAAGATAGATTAAGGCTGTTTTCGCCGTATGTGAAAAAGCATGACCTAAGCACGAAGCACATTTTTGGACAGAAAAATTGCTTCAATTTTTATAAAAATTTGTTACATTGTGACTTATGCATTTGTTTATAGTATAGTGTTTTTAAAATTTCAGAATATTTCATAAATAATTATTTTTTCCATTTAACATGTAAATGGATAGCTCATTTAGCATTATAGTATAGGAGAAAAAATGTGAAACACATTTTATGTAAGAAAAAAATGTGTCAAATCGTATAAAAATCAGTAGTATGAAAAAAAAAAGGATTCTCTACAGGATAGTGAAGCCAGAATATAATATTAATGTTTGGGTACTTTTATATATGAAAAATATTCATCATTTGAGTCCTATTCTTTAACATTAGCCAAAAACAGCCTTAAAGAGAGAGAGAGAGAGAGAGAAAAGGGAAAATAATCTTATTTACTGAAATTGATTGCTGATGCAATACAAATAGATGAATTTTGGGAAAACTCGTAGTTTTTGTTGATTTAGGGAACATTGAGCGTGCTACATTCTTTTCCATATCTTTAATGATGAAAATTTAACTTTTAGTTTAACCTCATAATTGCCGGTTAAAAATCATGCTATTCTCTCCCCAGTGCAATCGTTTTCCCATATGCGCGCGTATGCGGTGTATTGGGGGAGGGAGGAGAAACATAAGGCTCAAATAAACAAATTTTCTCTGAAATAAGGGAACCACTTTCAAAGACTTGTAAGGTCATTTTCTTGCATTCTAAAACTTTCGAAACAGACTTACTATTAGCAGCGCAAAGAAAACAATTGTATTTCGGAATTACGTATACATACGTCTGGATCATTAAACCCACTGACTGAGCAAGACGGACATATACGGTGGTGGCATTAAAAGGGTTAGTAAAAACATTTGCTTAAAAATAATCAAACTATTTTCCAATTTGAACAGTCAACTGTATAATTAATAATTCAATGATAGGAAAAAAGATAAAAGGCCATAATATTAGTGTCTACAATTTAATTAAAAGTAAAAAAAATAACTGACAAGTATAAAAGTTTATTTAAAACCTTTGTTGAATATGAACTGAAAAAGTCATATTAATTAAAATGTAGTTGGTGGAAAAAATGTTTAACTACTATATTTATATATATATATATATATGAAATAGCTTACAAATTTTACCAAGTTATAAAAATCCTTGATTTTATCAACTAAGAATATTAAAGTTTGAGTTTTACATGGCGTATTAATTTAATTGTAGATGATACAGAAAGTAGGATTTTTTTGGTATCATAAGCATATGAAAAAATGAAAATATTTGACTCATAAAACATAACAAAGTCTACTTTTTACATGTATAATTTTCCCCATTCGCACTTATCTATTTATTCTTAGAAATTATTTATTTACAGTATCGGAAAATTTATATAGTTAATACGTTTTTTTAAGAATTCCTTATTATTGCCACAGCTATTTAAGTTCAAAACTGCTAAAATAAAAACGTAATTTTGTGGCATCCTTTTTCTTCCTTTTATAAAAGTTTAAAAATAACTCGGAATAAATTGCAACTATCAATACATATCTTACACTTATGTTTGTGCATTTATACAATAATTTAAACTTTAATGTTTTAAATCAAAAACTATAAAATATAAAGATAACTGTGACTGATCGCTCAAATTCAAAAAATTTTTAAAAATAAGTAAATTGTTAAAGATGAAAAGAAAACCTTACTAAAGTAAAACAATGAGTCACATTATGCCTATTTTATTTAAATTTGATTTATTTCCTATCCCTCACAAGTAGACATTTTTGAATTACGTAAAGAGTAGATGGGTAATTTTCTGATACTAACAAAAATTAATAAATTTATCTTTTTTCAGGTAGTAATTGAGAATACTTTACAAAGTCCGGACGGTCTTGCGATAGACTGGGTGACGCGAAAACTTTATTGGACAGATTCAGGCACTCATAGAATCGAAGTAGCGAGTTTGAATGGCGATATGCGAACAATTCTCATCTGGGAAAATTTGGGAAAACCAAGAGATATTGTTGTGGATCCAATGACAGGGTAAGATATGATAAATACAATATTATAGTATATTTGCTTTAGAAATGACTTTATTTAATGTTTAAAAATATATGTCCTTGTAAAATTGGTGTTAAATTAAAATATTAAAACACATTGTCTATTATTTCTTAAGTAAACCATCTTGGATAATTAAGAACTAAAACTTATTTACATTTAAAAAATAACATTATAAAAATCATAACTTTCGTGGACCAAATAACTAGTATATAAAGACAGTGAGATAGTGAGAGTATATAAGTATCATGAATACGGAGAAACGTCTACTTCGACCTACATCCAGTGGTGTAAAGTAGTGATCCGCGACCCCCGGTCCGCGGACCGGTGCCGGGCCGCCTAAAGAACATTAAGCTATTGCCATTTCATTTAAAGTTGTGCATTTCTCTTGGATTGGCGCAACTTTCCACGGAAATCACTTTATATTCCACGTTAAATCACTTTTATTCATTTATGGTGTAACTATATTTTATTCTGAAAGCATATTTAAATGTAACTAAATTAAAATTTTAAATCAAAACAATCTAAAATATAAACAATCAACGTGTCCTACCGTCAGCGGGCCGTGGTAAAATTATCAAACTTTGACCGGTCCGCAGCCATAAAAAGGTTGTGGAGCACTGGCGTAAAGTACATCCCCGTAGCATGATTCCAAGGGGGGCCGGAGTCTATGGTTTTGCAACCCTTTGTAAGATCCTTGGGGCCCAAAACCTGACTTTTCAGGGGGGCCTAATATTCTCCGTTACGCCACTGCCTGCATCCTTCACACTCTGTCATTCTTCAATGAACATGCAACACCAGCGACAAACCATTTGACGAGACATGACCTCTTCACCATATACGTTTTGTAAACGTACATAGACGACTTTAATCCCACTTTTTCATTCATTTGTGGACCATTAGCTACCAACTTGTCAACACACATCCGTCTACTATCATGATTTGTACTCGAATAAACTCGGGCACGCCGATCTACTGCTGTTTTCTCTTCTTAGATTATCTGCACATGCGTCATTCCACTTAAGCTGATGCTCTTTCCATCGTTGAACCCGCAACAGATGTGAATTTTTATGACAATTTTTGGTTCACCTGGATTAGCATCTTTTTTTAAAAAAAATAAAGTGGCTAAAATTACTTTCGGAACATCTCTTATAGCAATACTATCATAATTACAGCATTTCAACGTGAATCACGTCAAATATTTTTTTAAAAGCTAGAGTTATTTCCGTAAAAAATAAGAGCTAAAAGTTGTTATTTTTTCAAGTAAAATAGACAATTGAATATTTTTAAATAATAGCATCGATACTCTGAGGCATGAATTTTGCTTCAAGGTTAATTTTAAAATAAGGATTTCTAATTTAAAAAATAATATCTTAACAAGAAAAGGATATTACTTCAAATAATATGGTATATGATAAAAGCTGTTTAAAATTTTATTGTTTTAAAATGAAATTCAAACTTCCAAGGAAGGGTTTTCAAAGCTTCTAAGATAAGCTAGAAGTTAAAGTTATTTTTCAATTTAATCAAAAACTAATTAACAACTATCAACGCAGCCTGAACAGAAAAATCTATGCATTTGTAAAGTACATTCCCATTATACAGAATGCAGTCTACAGCTTAAAAGCCTATTATGTATTGAGATATCCCGTAATTAAAAGCGTCTGAGAGAGAGAGAGGGATTTCAGGTTTTAAATATTAAAAACCATTCATACACAAATAGCAGTTTAAATCCACTAAATATAAGTAATAATATTTTTTAATCCAATTTCTTTTGAAAGGACAATTGCAGCAATAAAATGGATAAATATATACCTTTGAATTTGTCTAAGTTATGAAACTTATATTAGCAAGATATATATATATATTTTTTATTAAAGGAAAATTACTTGCATTGAGAAGGTAAACCATATATTTCTGTATTTTCCTTTCATTGTGCATTAAATCGCAACCATTAGATTTTTCCGCTTTACAAACACCTAATAATTTAGAAAGGGACTCAGACAGCATTGAATTAACTTTAAGAAAGTTTTAAAAATCCCAAAATTTACATTTGAATATGCTTCCTGCCTGCATTTGGTAAAATGAGCCTCTTTTGACGAAGTAGAAACTCAAAATACGACACGTTCTTTAGTTTTCTGTTTTTATAAACATAATTTTATGGAAAAAGTGCTTTCATAGTGAAAATTTCATTCAAATAAATAGTCAAAACATTTTTTTCCAAGGAAAACTTTTTACTCTCCCTTGAGTAAAATGCGAAATAGAAAAAGAACTCAAAATCATGTTAAGTGTTCTCTTTAAATTCAATAATGAATGTTTGGGAAATATTACCAATACATGTAACAATATTTTGTGTAGAAAACTATATTTAATCAGTCTTAAAACTTATTTTATCTAATGAATTAGATGGAACATACTTAGATAGGGGTTTCCGCAAAAAATAAATATGCATAATTTTTAAAAATATATTTAAGATTTACATTTATATAATATTAATTCATGTATATAGAAAATAAATTCTTTACATGCTCAAGAATTTGACGTTTCAAATAGTTGGTGAAAACGTCTTTTTTTTAAGGTTTTAATATGTATTACAAGCCCAGACTATAAGGGTTAAAACATCGATAATATATCAAATATAAGATATTTTATTACTGCAGACGATAATTTATAAAAAAAACATTGCAATTAAAATAATCTTCGAAAATAAAAGAAAATTTTTACGTGAGTGTATTATTGTGCAATACTATTTTAGAGCCACTAAGTGGAGCTATACCAATAATAATGTATCAGCGTCAACAACTAGCAAATGAAAATAAAGTTCCATTTCGTGTTACTGTATTCAGATGGTTAACAGAATTTTGTAAAAGTCGAAATTATTTTTTATAACAAAGAACACACAGGTGACTTTCGTCCACTGCAAACCTAGAAAATGTGCCAGCTTTACGAAAAGTTTTAAACTACAAATATCTAGCTGCATTTTGAAAAAAAAACTTGCCTTCTCGTTTTAAGTGGTGTTTGAGACCACTCTATTTTTCCCAGTTTTAATAACGCATTGCAGTTTGAAGCACCTAAGTAATGATCTAATTAAATACTTTAATTCATAATTTATTCTACATCATTTTGAAAGTATAACTTTTCCCACGGTATACTGGGATATTCAGTATTTATTTACTCAAGTGAACTACATCATTCTGATCTCAAATATTAAACAGTACTATTTTTACGCATAGTACTTAATAAACATTTATAAACATGTAGTGCTTTAATACCACAAGTTTATCCTGCTGTTATATTTGTATTAAAAATATACAACAATAGCACACTGAAAGGATCTTCCCTTCAGATTTACATATTTTTGAAAAATAACTAACCACCTATGAGTTATACTAATTTATTTTTTTTTAAATTTTCACATCATCGCGTTACTGACCGTTGCAAATACCAATAATTTATCTTATATCTTCCGTGTAAAAACATGTCATTTATTGCCTCTATCCGTTTATATCAATTTTTTTAAATTGAAACTGGCTGATTTTTCTAGCATCTTCTTAAGTTCACGCAGTATTTTTTAAGCAACTTTTAACCGTATTTAATAATTCTTGAAGCCTTGATTACCGTTCAAATTAAGGAATCCTTCTCTTAAATCAATAACAAAACTGAAAAGCAAAGAGAAACCCATAGAAAGTTGCTTGAATTTTTGCATATAACTAACACTATAACCCAGTATTTTTAATGATACAATATATTATTGCTCTTCCCTAGATTTTGTCAAATTACTTACTGAAATTTTAGTGACGATTTATAAATTAATCATCTCTAAAATACGTCCTTTAAAAGAAACCAAACGCTTCTCATCTGCAGATAAATAATTAACTTTTAAAAGACAATCAACATCCAAAACAAATCCTCTATTGAAAGTTAATGACGAAGACACACAAAACTGCTCGGGGACACAAAACTCCTAAGATAACGGGTTTCTCATTGTGCTTCCACAAAGAACGGGCACGTGATTCAGCAACAACTAATTGGACCAATCTGGGCAAAGTTGAGTAAGT
This sequence comes from Trichonephila clavipes, assembly GCA_019973935.1. Taxonomy (NCBI): domain Eukaryota; kingdom Metazoa; phylum Arthropoda; class Arachnida; order Araneae; family Nephilidae; genus Trichonephila; species Trichonephila clavipes. The sequence goes on along the minus strand of BMAU01019951.1, from coordinate 596,722 downwards.
AAATCCATACACTGCGGATAAAGCATTAATCTTCTTTAGTGTTCTCCTTATCTCGTCGATATCGGGCAGTGTCAGTATCATTTGATCCATTTTCGTCCTTAGATTTATGTACTGGACGGATTGGGGTGATTATCCGAAAATCGAGCGCTCAGGGATGGACGGATCACAACGGAAGGTGGTCATCGACCGGAACATCACGTGGCCGAATTGTCTCGCCATCGACCAGCAAAGAAAAAAACTATACTGGACTGATGCGAAGACCAGGACTATTGAGATGAGTGACTATGATGGACACAATAGACAGGTGGGTAGCCTTGTGGCTTATTAAGACCTCCGTTGATGACAGAAACGGGAGAAGTTGTGACACAAAAGTTGTGAAAAGTTCTGGCAGATTGTTAAGTAGAAAAGTTTTTGAAGCTTCAATGACCTCGTAATGCAATCGAACTTCTGCAAGTGTTTATTGGATAAGTAGATAATTTTTTTGCTGTTAGTTAAATTTTCTTAAGGGGTGTTGGAAAGCTAAAATTTTATTTTTTTGTTAATTCGAGAATTTTACATTTTCAAATTGTATAGATTTTAACCTTTCTAAAAATACCTTACTTTAACCTCTAGGGTACTTAGAAGCCCTTAAAACTTATTTTTAAATAATCGTTGAATTTGGGCCACGCCCATTTTAATGGCGAAAATTGTAAACAAATTACTTTGTTTTTGCTTAAAAGTATAATGACTGATATAAACCAAAACATGTATCTCTTATTTTAAATTGAGCCTTTTATTTTTTTTTATTTCCTAGCCGATTAGAAGTCTCTTTGTATACATTAAAATTAATTTATTTCAAAATGTAAATTTTAATGTGCGATGTACCTTTTCTGAGAAACTACTGTTCAAAGGTATGTAATTTTTTTATGAATTATTTATAGTGATGTCTAATATGTACTAAAATGAGCTTTTCGTAAAAAAACTCAAAAATTTAATTTTTAAAAATTTTTTAAGTAAAAAATGGGTCAAATTTCGCAATGTTTGATAAAATATTTCATAATTTATTAAAAAATTCAAAATTAGCTAAATGCTCATTTTAGTATAATGAGAGAGGTGTACTTTATAATAGTATGAAAAATTTCAAGCATATACATAAAACAGATTTTGAGAAAAGGTACATCGAAAACAGCCAATTTAACATTGTCAGTAGAGAGAGAGAGAGAGAGAGAGAGGTTTCCAACTCCTCTTAAAATATCCGACTGGGTTTGGGAATTTGATTTGAAAACGTTGTATTAATGATTTTTTTATACTTGCTGTCACCTAAATTAGAATATACCCATGCGATTGTTTAAAGAATGGTATTACAATAAAGCAAATTATTTAAATAGAAGTTTTTGGTAAAAATTGAAGTTAAAATTACACATTTTCAAAACATTCTCCCTTCATGGAAAATGCTTATAAACAATAATTTCCCTAGATACAGCTAAGACTTCTGTACAGAGCCTTGACTAATTTTTTTGAAAAATTTGCCTCATTTTCAGAGTTACTATGAATTAAAAATATTTTTAAAAAATGTACTCTAATGTATTAAATATGAATAAATCCACTTCTAAATTATGTATTACAAAAATCCCAATTCAGGCCCGGTACAGAAATCTTAGATACTTATCGACACAAAATATTATTAGTGTCGAAGTATTTTTCATAAAAGGAGAATGTTTTGAAAATGCATAACTCTATTTTCCTACCCCCTCCAAAAAAAAAAATTGTATTTAAATGCTTTTAATTGCAATACAATTCCTAAAACATTTTATATGTACGTTCAGGTAACAGTAGAAACAAAAAAAAAATGTTCAGTTATAACTTTTTTCAAAATCAGGATTTCGAACCCAATCGGATTCTTAAGAGCTAAAAATTAAAAAAAAAGAAAAACTGAAAACATGCTGTACAAAAGCCTGCTGTAAGAGAACAAAACCTGCTGTAAGGGAATTTTTGAAATATATAACTAGAAGTGGGTTTTTATATCCATGTGTTTTACGACAACAGAGGGGATAAATTTTAAGGAAAAAACGCCAATAATTATTTCAATGGGTTGTAACTCTGAAAATAATGTGAATTTTTCAAACATAATTGTTGAGCCTCTGTACAGAAAAGTCTGAGCTATATACAGGGAAAATATTACTATAATAGAAGCATTTTTCACAAAAGGAGAATATTTTGAAAATGGGTCATTCTATGTTCATTTTTTGTCAAAATATTGTACTTAAATAATATTTTATTGAAATGGTATTCTTAATTCAATTTTATATAAATTTTTTAATCTAAGTGATACTAAATATCATGAAAATTATCCATTTATGCGCTTTTTTAAAATCACTGTTCCGCGCGTGTTGGATACCTGAATCTATTTATTATAATTTAATTATAAATAAAATGCGTCATTCAAATAGCTTTGGGAATCTAATCAGTATTTAAAGAAATTCAAAATATCAGGTATTAACTAATTTGCATAATCTTAGAACTATTTTTCAACATTTGCATGTAAACTTAAATTTCTACCAAAGTAATTTAATGCGCATTAATTACCATTTGTTCTTTTTTTTTCTATTGAAAAAATATACTTTAAAAAAGGAAGCATGTCTTATAAAAATGAGAATTTAATTTGAATATAGTTTTATGCGGCTGTTAATTTAAATATACAAATTTTTCAGTTTTTTACAAAAATTTTTAATTAATGAACAGAAAAATATATTTTATGTAAGTTATAAAATTATCAAATTATGCCAAGATCATATCTTATAAAAGTACAGCTCTAATAAAATCTAAGCATTTTTCATCATTAAATGTATGGTATTCTTTATCATTAAGCGATGCAGTCTTAAAAAGCCAGTATCTGATGTATTTTATATCATTTTATTTTTAATTTTTCACTGGATTTTATCTTTTAATCAAAGTCCTTTTCAAATTTTCATTTAGTGTAACTTTTAAATTACAAAGGTGGGTGAATTTTATGCAATTAATGCGCGTGTTGCATACTCTGAAATTTTTTAATTAAATTTCCATATTTATAATGATATATAAATCATTTTTAGAACATTCAAAAAAGAATTTTAATAATTTAATATACATACTTTAAATGTTACACACTTTTTTATTGAGGAGATATATAGACGCTCATTAAATTTAAATTAAATATATAATTTCATGAAACTAGATTTAAATCCAGTTCTTAATCAAATATGGAATTTGGAAATTTTTAAATTATGTTATTAGTATAATTTGTCAGAAATGAAGAAGTATAATGTTACAGCAAAAAATGAAAACTTCTTATGAAAAAAACATTTTTTTTATTTCATTTAGGATTTTTATTTTGTTTCTTAATTAATATGTTATCAGTAAAAAAATTTCTGTATATTACGGCGGGTAACGCCGTAATATACAGAAACTTACGACACAAAATATAGGATCAAAATTTCGGAGTGCGCGTTATACGCCGTATATAAAAATTATAGCTTTGAAATTAAAGAAAAGATGACTTCAAAGAAAAAATTAGATTAATACATATATCTAAATGTGGAAAAACAGAAAAGAAATAAAATATCGTATCAATTATTTGCAGATAACATGAAAAATTCGCCTAACCTGTCTTACGTTTTATCTGGATAAATTATCGAATTTTGTTTCATTTTTTCCATTACTGTTACTCTGTTTCTTACGCATATAATATTCTTCCGTTCCATTTAGATTGTTGGAATTACTACATTTTTAAAGGACTTTTGAATTATGTCAGATTTAATTTCTCAAATTCCATATATATATCTTTATTATCCATTCACACATTTTTTTCTTACCTGGTTTGACGCTTAGGGCCCCCTTTTGAACTTATTATTGTTATTATTATTATCATTACCTTCTAAAACATCCACATACCTTCAAATACCTCTTTAGTCTAGTTGCGAAGATAACAGATTCGTGACCGGCATGTCATGAGTTCGAGCCTGTGTAACGGGCTCACGCGTCTTTTCTTTTACATGTCCTTTGGGTTCTTTGGGGCCAGAATTGATGGCAATTTCTTTCCAACCAAATCCAAGAAGTGAAGTGTGAATGAAAAATGCAAATAAAGAAGCTTTTAAATATCAGAAGTTAGAATAAGCGCGATGGCAATTAGAGGAATGTAAACTGTTCGTGGTTCTAGATTGAAGAAGTTTTAGATAACGTTACGTGGCGAAGAATAGTAATTATATGTGATAGAAATCCATTGATCAAGGTGCATACCATTGCACTCAAGTTATAGAAAGACCTCATCTAGAATTAATGTGAACGTTACTGAAACTACAACAAGGTAGGATTGACTATTTAATATTAGGATTTGTAATAATATTGAAATCGTGTTTAGGCGAGTCAGTAATTGATAGTGATTCGAGTTAGATCAATTCGGTAATATATATATATATATATATATATATATATATATATATATATATATATATATATATATATATATATTTAAATATATAAAATCAATCATCAACAATCAATCACAATAATCAATTAAAAAATTGAAATTATACGAATCTTATAATACTAAATCTTATTTCAAAATTTCAATGGCAAATATAGAAGATAAAATTCCATCGTTTTCAAACAAAATTAAAAAAATTATAAAATAAAAATTTATAAAATATCCAAGTGCAACCTCGGACTTAGGACCGATAAGTGGGGTTAAACTAGTTTGATGGTGCCAACCTTCCCCCTATTGCAACTTGGTAAATTAATCGGAAAATATATAATTCTCAAAAATTTAAAAACTAAAAAGTTAAAATTAAACCATTAAACTTGAAAAATTAAACTATTCGCCATCGCATTCTGAAAGATATAACATTAAAATTTTGAAATTCTAAAACAAATTAGTGCATAATATAAGTGAACCATCGAGCACCAAAGATGATGCACCCATCTTTAAAATAGTTGTATAGGTAGAAAAAATTTCAAATCCGAAAGTTCAAATTAAAAAACATCTAAAATCCAAAATCTCAAATTAAAAACCCAGTATATTCACAAAAGAATAGCGTAAATCATTAAAAACTCACCAAAGAGCATCCTATCAATACTTCAATCCATAATTATTGAATGACTTCTCATGTTTAATACAATTAATTACCACTCCTGTATTTTGCTCATAACTCCTACTAATGCGATGTCAATCCAAATGATTCACAATCTAACATTAGAGTTTAAAAATTTGGTATTAGATGCAAATCAGATTGCATGCAAAAATCTTGCTTGATTGGTCATAAACGTTTGATTGGTCATAAACATTTGATTGGTCATAAATGTTTGATTGGTCATAAATAATTTTAAAGAGTAGTCGCGTGTAAATATTGGTCTATGTGTGTATTAAAATGTATCCTGTGTGTCGAATGCACATATACTTCACAGCTGGACCACTAACAAGCTGGCTTTGTGGACCTAATGTTGTGAGGTGGATTTGTGCATTTATGAGTTTAAAAATATTTTAAGGAAATATTTTTGATCTATATATTTTCCCAAGAAGTTGATGAGATAATCATTCTGTATGCAACAGAATATAAATTTCTGGATATTCTTGAACTTATCAATATTGTGTGTAGTTAAATTATTATTTCTCATCAAAAAATTTAAAATTATATTTCTAAATATTGATATATGTAGACAACTATTGAAGTTCGGTATCTTTATAACATTGAATTAAAATGCTTCTCTTTTATCATATATATTGCTATGTAATTTGTTGTCAATAATATTTAATTCTCAATATATATATATATATATATATATATATATGATTATTTTTATATTTTTGTTTATATGCATATGTATATGTGTGTATAAATTTATATATATATGTATGTATATGTATATGATTATATATTAAAAAATTCTTATATTGGATTATATATATATATATATATATATATATATATATATATATATATATATTGTGTGTGTTTTGCCACTGTAGATTATATATTATTATAATATATAATATATACTACATATATTATTATAATTTAATTTATTAAAGGATTAAGTTTAATATCTTAATAAAGCTATATTAAGATAATGTATGCGCCTAGTTCTTCCGTTAATCCTACACCTCTAGCTCACGCTGATACTCGAAGAGAAAATCACCCCGGGGGTATCACACCTGTTGCCGTTGAAGACCAGCCGTATAGGAAAGCGATGCACGTTAAATCTGTCGAGAGCTCAAACGTCCTCCTGTTGGTGTGGTGTGGTAGTTAGGAGAGGGGGTTGCCAGCTCAGGTGTCGTTCTCAACACTTGACCATGGTTCACAATTACGAGGTCCGTCGCCAAAAGCCCTAGTATAGATGAACAGTGCACTTTAATATTCACTCACTCACTTACTCAAATACCTATAGGACGCTATAGGGCTTTTGTTTTAGAAGTATTCTGTCCTTCTCAAAAGCCTGGAATAATACGTAGAATAAAGGAGCAGAAGGTATCATCAATGAACACTAACAGAAGGTGTACATTTAAGTTTCCTTCGTGAAAAAAAGACGTTGGACATTCTACGGCAAATATAGATTAAAACAAAAAATTCGCTTTAAAAGTATAGGTGTGCGTTAGACGCTTACATACGCGGTAATTTTTACAATGTTATTTTTGGAAATTTTATTTAGGATCACTAAGGCAAATTATAACATAATTTTTCAAAATGCTCATATTGTCTTAGCAGTCCATAATGTTCTGTTTGGTTGCGCTGCAGAAGGATCTACAGAGATCTTTACAAAGATCTTTAAAAAGTTCTTTCTAACAACATAGTGATCCATTTTGATAAAATAGCTTATGAAACCATATCATAAATCATTTTATCTCAGAAAACAGATGACATAAGAGTCTGAAGAAATTCAAGAAATGGTGCTAGGGTAAAAAGTCGAATTTAATAATTCATAACACTGAATAAAAAATGATTACTTTTATGAAGGATAATCATAATGCGTTTTCAATCGCTTAAGAAGATGAATGGTAAAAAGACGAACGGAATATTAACAATTCATAGATTACTTTGCAATTTAAATGTTTAAGTTGAAACAAATGATAAAAAAATATAATATTTTTGACAGTGTAGTAATTTGTTATTGGAAATTTATTCAAAAATATAAATTCGAGTGAACGTTTTTTTAGATATCTACAGTACTTACATTAATTTTATATTTTCCTTATTCTTCAGTTATGGTTTGCATTTTTTTATGAAGTGTTAGAGTATATTCTAGTATTTAATGAGTTCACATAATAAATACAACTAATATGTTCTACAGAATTTAATTTGTATTGTAATGATAACATACACTGGTGTGCAAAAATTAAGGACGAGATGGTTTTTTCAATATAACTTTGTACAAAAGCTTTCCAAATCAACACATTTAATACCGTAAGATCCCCAATACGTAAGGACATGTGTAATGTAAGCAACACTTACTAAAAGAGAAATCAGAGGGATAAAAAGAAGCTTGATTGAAAAAGTAGCATGGAGCGCAATGCGACTGAAGGCCGAAACATCCCTGTGATGGGTGTCCAGCAAGAAACATCCGGTCTTTAGTAGGGGATATGATCTCCCCTGACTGCTAGGCAGGTTTCACAGCGTCTGCCCATGCTGAGAATGAGGGTGTCAATGAGTTGTTGAAGCATTGCTGCCCATTCGTCTTGCAGCGCCAATCGAAGCTCCCGAATCGTTACTGGTGGTAAGGTACGAGCTGCCAAGCGTCTGCCTAGAAAATCCCATACATGCTCGATGGGATTGAGATCCGAAGATCGTGCCGGCCAATCCATACCTTCAATATCCTCACTCTCTAAGAGCTGTTCGGCAGCTACTGTGCGATGACATGGTGCATTGTCGTCCATGAAAAGGAACTGCAGACCCATAGCGCCTCTAAAAGGACGCACATATGGAAGAAGAATCTCGTTACAATAACGGATCCCATTGACTGAACCTGCGTCGAAGATGTGAAGGTCTGTACGACTACCAAGCATGATGCCTCCCCAAACGAGAACACCGCGACCTCCATACCTGTCCCTTTCAATAATGTTCGAGGGATGATTGCGGCTTCCCCGCTCTCTCCAGATGAGTATGCGATGAGAGTCGCTACTCAAACTGAATCTGCTCTCATCTGTAAAGAGTACTCGTCCCCATTCATTGTCTCTTCAATTCCGGTGTTCCCGGCACCACAGAGAACGCCTTCTCCGATGGGCAGTCGTTAAAGGTACACACCGTACAGGGCATCGTGCAAACAGACCACCACCGTGCAGTCTTCTGGCCACGGTAAAACGCGATATCGGTCGTCCAGTCACCTGTGTCGTGTGTGTAGCGATTTCTCCCGCTGTCTGCCGCCTGTTTCTTCTGGCCTGTAAGACAATGTACCGGTCATCTGCGGCTGTGGTTTCTCGTGGACGACCACTACTGAACCCCCGAATAGCTGTTCCTGTAGTTTGAAATTGTCTCCAAAGTCGTGAAACGATGCAGTGAGCAATTCCGAACTCTGCAGCCACACTTGTCACACTGCGGCCTTCCTCCAAATTCCCAATGATTCGACCTCGGGTAAAAGCATCCAGATGTCGTCTAACAGTCTGATTATTCGCCATTTCTTGCTGAGGCAGCAACTCGGTGTGATTTTAACTGCTATACGGCGTGCAATCTCTTTGCCAGAAATACTGATCTTACACCGACAACATGCTTTATACTACTCAGACACTCTCCCATTACGTCTACCTACATATCTGCGCATGTGCTACCGTACATCACCTTACTTAATCTTCTGATTGGTCTTTCTGTCAGCTCTGCCTCTTCGTTCAGCTGATATGCTGATTTTTCGACTTCGTCCTTAATTTTTGCACACCAGTGTATATATATATATTTTAGCATGTCTTTAAATGCGGTAGTTCGTTAACAGTGATTTTGTAACTTGAAAATCCATTTTTGATTCGATAATTAGATCATCCACTTTGGATTCGATAATTAGATAGTCTATTTTTGATTAAATAATTAGATAATCTGTTTTTGATTAGATAATTAAATAAAAACCATTTTAAGTGGCAGCAATTTAAACTAATTATAAAGTACAGAATTAATATAAGATTTGCATTCATTATTTTCAATATACACTGGTTATCATACATTAAGGAAAAATCACAAGAATAGCGATAACTCGTTCAAAAATAAGCCAGTCTCAAATGAAATTTGAATGTGTTGGTAAGAAAAAAGGAGCTGAACGATATTACATTATACAAAATAGAGGCTAAGCAGTGGGAATACGTCCTTTGTGAGGAGCAAAAAATTGGCATCATTTGATCAAAAAACTGCGATGGCGAGCAGTTGGGAGACTAGAGACAGTACAAAGTCAGATGAAGTGGCTAGATGGCTAAATGTGGGTTCGTATGTGATTCATAGACTTTGGCAATAATTTCTAACCACAAATTCGGCATACAGGAGATTCAGCTAAGGATGGCCACACGCTACCAAGAGTGCCAATGATCGATATTTGTCAGTATGCGCACGAAGAAAAAAAGCCGCAACTCCAGTTGGACTCTGATCATACCTAACTGCAAACTTCATAAAGTTGGTATCAAGGTCAATCCCGCATCGAAGCTTCACGAATGTAGTTTTTATGTGAGGTGACCAGCCATTTACGTTCCTCTCACGTTACGTCATAGGCGAGAACGTTTGCAGTGGACACGTCAACATGTCTACTGGACGCGTGATCAATAAAGGGCTGTTCTCTTTACGGTTGCGTCCAGGTTTATATCCTCGAAAGCGATAGTAGGCGTATTTTCATTTGAAGAAAACTTGGAACTTGTTTTCATCTATGACACTTCCATGAAAGAGATACATATGGATCAGGCAGTGTCTGTGTTTGAGGTGCTATTTCTTTGAGTGGACACACATACCTCTATGTCTTTTCCCGCGGAAATGTTAATGTTCACTCCTACAGAGATGATATTCTGGATGCTTGTGTGCTTTTATGCTGGGGCAATAGGTGAGGCTTTCGTACTACGGGATGATAATGCAAGATTCCACAGGACTCGCATCGTGATTGCTTATCTTCAACAGGAAACAATTCAGTGCCTGCAGAGATAAGCTTGATAACCGGACCTTAAACCTATCGAGCATTTTGAGACGCTCTAGGGCAACGAGTGCTCTCAATCCCCCTCCTAGGACCCTAGCTGGGCTCTCAACTGAATTGGAAGAGCTATGTGTGGCTTGCACATCCTACAGAATTAGTAGACCGCATATTTAGAGCATCGCACAGCGCTGCATATAATGTATTGCTTCTCGGGGGGAGGGTCATACCCCGTATTAAATTTACTTCTCCCATACCAAAATGACACATCCGATTTATTCGTTGTATACATATGCTAATTTCTATAACACCATAATTGTCTGGTGATTTCTTTTTTTGCTATTTTGTACCTTTCTACGTGTTGTACCTGGTATATAAGTTTCGTTAAATAATCTACGTATAACTTTCTGAGTTATCGTCATTTTGGTGATTTTCCCCAAATTTATGATAACCAGTTTAAATATTGAAGTAATAATCGACTCTATGAAAACAGTCATTTTTGGTCATACATAATTTTTTTTTCTTTGTGTTTGGTTAGATTTCTTTTAAAATACTCATACTGTAAAGTTAAATATATCACGAGAAAATATTATGATTTACTTAAGAAATTCAGCTTTTAAAAAGGTCAGGAAAAAGAGTCATTTTTAAAAACTAATTACTAAAGGGTGTTTTTTAGAGGTATACAACTTTAAAGTGCAATAAAACAACGATGTATTATTCGATTGACATGAATATTTTTTTATTCGAAAGATAATTTTGTGGCATTACATTTTAAATATGATTTCTGACATAGGACTGCCACGGCTGGCTCGGATGTAGTCCAATCTGGACGTCCAATTTTCGATGACTTTTCCCAACATTTGTGGCCGTATATCGGCAATAACACGGCGAATGTTGTCCAAACTGGACGTCCAATTTTCGATGACTTTTTTCGACATTTGTAGCCGTATATCGGCAATAACACGGCGAATGTTGTCTTCCAAATGGTCAAGCGTTTGTGGCTTCTCCGCATACACCAGTGACTTTACATAGCCCCACAGAAAATAGTCTAGTGGTGTTAAATCACAAGATCTTGGAGGCCAATTCACAGGTCCAAAACGTGAAATCAGGCGGTCACCAAACGTATCTTTCAATAAATCGATTGTGGCACGAGCTGTGTGACATGTTGCGCCGTCTTGTTGGAACCACAGCTCCTGGACATCATGATTGTTCAATTCAGGAATGAAAAAGTTAGTAATCATGGCTCTATACCGATCACCATTGACTGTAACGTTGTGGCCTTCATCGTTTTTGAAGAAGGATTCCACCAGCCCATAAAGCGCACCAAACAGTCAGTTTTTCTGGATGTAACGGTGTTTCGACGTACACTTGTGGATTAGCTTTACTCCAAATGCGGCAGTTTTGTTTGTTGACGTAGCCATTCAACCAGAAGTGCGCTTCATCGCTAAACAAAATTCGCTTATGAAAATCGGAAACAACGGCAATCTCGTTTTGGGCCCATTCGACGAATCTACGCCTTGCTTGATGATCGTTTTGATGAATTGCCAAACCAAACTGAGAATAAATCACTTGACAGCTGTTAAATCGGTCGCCATCTTGGAAAGTAATGACAACTTAAACTTCTATACCTGAAAAAAAAACACTCTTTATTTTAATTAATATCTTACGTAATAAACACGATTTCTTTTTAATCGATAGAGATATCAGTATTCTTGTATTATAATGAAAGCAAAAAAAATTGCTAAAAAAGGATCCCTTTTTTGAGTAACTGTTCATGTAATTTTTACAAACTGCAAATAAAGTTATTTCGAAACACGTGTGACATAAAGGGAAATGAACTTTCCTTATACAAAACATAACATAGTGTCTAAGATATGAATCTTGTGGCTTTCTTATTTTACATTAGAAACCTAATTTTCTGAATAAATATTGTTTGGAATATTGAAGAAGGCGAAACATAAATTACTGCAAAAATCCTCGATAAGGTTTAGACAAGAAATTTGAAAGATTTAGTAATAGTTTTAATATTATTTTCGTCATCTTTTACTGTCATTTAAATTTATTTCTGATCATTTGTATGCCCAGTGAATGCAGAGAAATGGAAATTTTCATGTTAAAAAATATAAATCAAATATTAAAATAGTTTTTTTCAATATTTTTTCCCAGATCGCAATAGCCGAGTAGTGAAGCTAATGAGTTTGTGGTCAGTGATGTACTAGTGATATATATGTTACCGTTAAAGTGCAAAATCTGTTGTTTTCAAAAATAACTTGGTATTTCATTATATATCTAGGCGTCAGTTAAAGTAAATAAATTATTTAATTTGACAGTTTAACTAGGTATTATGTAGAATAACGATTACTTGATCGTTAAAGTATGAAATGTGGCCCTCTTTGAACCGGTTCTAGCTGATTTTAGTCAGAATTGAGCCGCTTTAGCTGTACCGCATACAATTGTGCTCTAGATCTCAATTCACTATGAGAGCGAGAAATAATTTTCATTGAAGAAGTTCCAAATACTGACAAAACGCTTCAATCTGTTGCAACATCTCAAAGTTGCAGCTCTGAAAAAGAATTTAAAAAGTGTTCGTGTAAAAAAAACTTGTAATAGTAAACAGTGTGCTTGTTTGAAAAATAATATGCAATACAATTCAGTGTCTCATCGCATGAATCCTTGCTCTAATAAATAATGAAAAGTAAAATAAAGGTATTTCCTAAAAGTTAAATTAATATTCACTTACATTTTTGTTTGAAAAAGTTAACGCAATATTTTTAGGAAGAAACAGTTTTTCTTCCCAGCATGTATTTTTTAATAATATTTAAATATAGCTATTTCTGTGAAACATATTCTCCCCCCTCCCTTTCTGTTTAACTAATGTTAGCAATTTGAGTAGTAATAAATTATATCAAATGCTGTTCCTTATTATTTATCAATTAACCATCCGCAATAGGTACACAACACATTTTTCGAGAGACTAGCCATTTATGATCAATTAGTTTATAAAATAACTTAGAAGTTGTTTATTTTTCACTTTAATTGTTTATTGTCAGTTATTTCATAAAGTAACCAATTATTCCATAGAATAATTAACATTTCATAGAATAACTAGGTAAAGTATGAAATTCTTCATCCATTATATACTTTAACTCACATGTCTAGTTATTTCATGAAATACTTAGTTATTTTGGGAAATAGCTGAATTATGCACTTTAACGGTAACTTATATCACTTGACCTCTGTTGTTGCAAATTATAAAATCCAACACCAACCAGTGGTACACATACGCGTGAGGTTTGTGGGTTATACCCTTCCGATTGACCAGCAGATTTTTAATTCTTAGTATAAAGTTTACGTTTCAGTACTTTTGTTTATGTTTTTTTAATGTAACCCAGTGATTCTCAAACTTTCAATATTTGTAACCAAATTTTCCGTCATAAATTTCATCTCGCCTCCCTCATACAACAACTATGTATTGAATGCCATAATAATGTACTTCGACGCTAAACTATAATGTGACTGTAATTATAAATTGCATGAATTATGAAGTAAGTATTAAATTTTGTATATGACAAACCATTGGAAGCTACTAGTAATTACTAATCATGTTTTTAATTTAGTATTGATAAATTAATTATCAAATACTTTTTTTCCCGTACGGATACATTTATAAACATCTTATAGCAGTGTGAATATATGTATATTATTTTTTATTGTGTCAGAATGATGTTGTTTTACCTTCTTTCAGTAAATTGATAATTATTTTAAATCTTTTATTTTTATATTCTCGCCCCCCACCACCACGTAGAGTTATCATACCCCTGGGAAGGGGTGCATCCCACTGTTTGAGAAGCGCCGATGTAACCCTTTTCTTCAACTTAGTCTGCGTTCGCCACTGCCATCAACAACCTGCATATTGCTTCTAGAGTGATTTTAGTAAACAATTTCATTATACTCTCTCCTTAAGTGAATGGTTTTTAAAAAATCAGGAACTATATGGACTCCCTGTACATTTATGAGAACAAAATAAAGTAATAAAGTTTCTCTTTGTAGAAGTTTTGTAATTATTTCCGGAACTAGTTCAAAGAACATAAAATATTCCCAACATGCTCTGAGGAAGCAATTCATTGATGTAAGTGGCTGTTTTTCCCCTTTGGGACTTCAACCGAAAAAGGAAAACTCCTTTTTGTATCTTTCATCGAAACTAGACTTTCAAAGGAACCACTTTATGAACTACAAATAAAACTACAGACAAGAAAACAATCAAAGAAATTGTAATCTACTTTATCGACCTTTTCAATAAGATACATGGAAAGGATAGACTTTTCTTGGAAATCTAATACTACCTGAAATTGAACAATCAACGTATTACTTTTACCTCTAAGTTCGAAATCCGATTCAATGAGATTCCGGTCAGGCTTTTGAAAAATAACAACTCTCCAGCACTTATCTACAATTAACTTTGGTTCTTCTTCGAGTTTTTCTTTGGGGTAATTCTGGTCAGGAAATGCGAGACTGGAGAAGAAAGGAGAAAAGATTAAAGTGAAGAATCTCCAACTTAGTTGAAGAGGCCAATTTGTTGGTGCTTTCTATCTCATTGGATTTTGTTGAAATACGATAGTCTTGAAAGCTCGAAATGAAAGTTGGCAAGGGATATTAGGTCGTGGTTAAGTTATAAAATCCATTCTCCCCTCTATTTGTTTGTCTTGAAATATTTTCAGGAAGTTGTTAAGATTTGCACCGTGCGTATAAACTAAAGGATTATGTTAAAGTTAATTATTAGATTGGGAAAATCTAATTTAGAGTATTATTTCAGTTATCATCAATTAACCCTTTATCTACCGTATTATAATTTACTGCGTCGCCCAACCGATATAGTGGTTAGCGACGCTGACTTCGGTGCCGTAGGGACTGGGTTCGAATCCTGAAGAGACATGGATGTTTGTAAATGTATAGTGCCTTTGCGGCATGGGGGTACTCTAAATAGCCGTCGAGCCGCAACTCCTCTCGTGTGGTTGATTGAAGGGGAAGAGAGGTGGGAGGCCCCTGGCCGCCCCTAGGGTTTTCTCCCTCTAAATTGGGGTTGAACCGGGTCAAATCAAACTGTCACCTGCATGGTGCTCAAAGCTAAGGCTAACGACAGGCGTAAAAATTCTAATCCTTAGCCCAGTGTTTCTCAAACTGTGGGGCGTGACGATTCTACGAGGGGGGCGCGATCATATTAAAAAGTCAAAAACAAAAAAATTATTTAAAAAAATTATCAATTTACTGAAAGTAAACAAATAAAATACATTCTGACATAATAAAAGATAAAACACTGATGTATTATACTATTACACTGATATATTATACTTATAAATGTTTCAGTGCTACATAATGTATTTTATAATTAATTTCACTACACTAAGTTAAGAACAAGTTTAATAATTGCCAGTGAAGCTCTAGGATAGTCATACATAAAAAATTATAGATAAAAATTAACACTTATCTTTATAATTTGTAAGTTTTATAATTGATCCCTTAACAGGCCGGTTAAAAGTAACGTCATTTACTTCCCAATGCCAACCATTTACCTCGTAGACGCGTGTATGGGATGTATTGAAGGGAGGGGGAAAGGAATAAAGAAACAAAAATATTCTGAAATAAGTAAATTCTTCACAAACATTGTCAAGGTCCTTTTATTGCATTCCAAAGCAATAATAAATTTATAGATAGCAGTGCTGGGAAAAGATCGTACTTCGGGAAGACGTATATATACGCCCGGGGAAATTAACGCCTTGATTGAGCTAGATGTTTATATATACCGGTGACACTAAAAATTTAAGGTCGTATATCGTAGTTTTAGCGTCGAATTATTGTATTATTGAATTCAATACATTGTTATTGTATGATGGGAGGGGGCGCGAGGAGAATCATGATTGTATATTGGGTCACGAATATTGAAACTTTGAGAAGCACTGCCTTAGCCGTGAGGAATTTCGCGGGCCTCGATCTGATTTCGTCTGGCAGGTGGCATTAGACACAACAACGACATCATTTGTTGCAGTTTTTTTCATGCAATATATTTTTGAATCACTACATTGAAAATTAAGGGATATAGATAAACAAAATACTCAACTTTTTGGAAAATTTAATCCGTTAGATCTAATTCATTAATTAAAGATATCAACCGTAAAATTAATTATATATACTTAAAATAAATAGCCAAATCATTTTCTAAGGTCTTCATTAACATACAAAAGAAATATGACACTTACCTTTTGACAATAAATATTTTTGGGAACAAAAAGGACAATCTTCGCAATCAGCTGAAAACGCAATTTCTGCAACAAAACTATTCGCCTTCCCTGCTAAAATACTCATCATAGAACCCGTGCTGGCATATATCTCGGAAGAATGGATTTAAAAGAATAGTCCTATTCGTAAGTATCGTCATATTCGTAAAAATGGTAATTTTATGTAATTTTAAAGTGTACTTATAAGTACCATCGGTAAATAAAGGGTTAAATAAGTGAGAAAGATTGATGCTGAGTAATTAAATCTTCAATAACTAGGTACTATAAAATGGTTTAGATAAATTATAGAAGACTAGCCATTATCAGATCACTTCGCTGGATATTTCATGATGTTGTCTGACTATATATTGTTTTTAAGTTATTGATATCTAAGTACGAACGCTGAGTTTTCTATTATATTGAAAAACAATTTTATAAACCTTTCATCATGGTTAAAAAATACAAGACTGGAAGTTCTAAAGTTGAAGTCTGTTTCATAGAAATCCCACAACCACTTTTCAGACTCGATTTCCACGATATTGATTGTTAGCGGATTTCTATTCAACAAAAGAGACATGTTTGCTAATTTTCAAGCCAGTATGTTTAATGACTCAAAAATGGAAACATTTTTTATTCATTTATAATACCCCTGTAGCTCTTCTTGGGAGCCAGACTTATGTTCTTAACGGATCACTACTTGAAGAAATGTATGCGCCAAATTTCAAGTTCGTCAGTCGAATAGTTCAAGAGATATCAGCATGTGAGTGGATGAGGGAGTTGCTTTTCTCCTATATATATATCGATAGATAAGAATCAATATATATTTAAGATACATTTATAAATCTCACACAAAAACGTTCGATAAACAGTAAAATAAATTAAATTAAAAAGAGTTGGTTAAATAAATATTAATTTCGAGTTAGACAGAAAATATATAACAACTATTAATAGATTCAATTTAGAATAAGAAAATTTCTTTAAGAATTTTTTTTTGGTTCATGATTATTAATTTAACCATAAGACGAATATTTTTATTTATTTTATACAAATTTCATACCAAGCTATTTAGAATCAATTCTGCAATTCCGAATCAATATCAGAGACTCATTTCCATTAGTTTCACTCCTTATTAAGTCATTGAGAGTCAATCTTATTAACGTGCACCGTTCCTTCATTTCATAGCATAATCGATCAATGGTTTGAATGCGAATTGAAAGCCATTTTATTTCATATGTTCATCACGAACCATCATTTCACGAACTGATAAAAGATAGTTTTCACTTAAGAGAAGGTTTTTAGCAAAATTAAGCATGGAATTTATTATATAAGGAGAGTTACTCTACTAAATACGTTATAGAGGATCACACTTTCTATGAGTTTCTTATAAATTTTATAAATCCATTATATCGAGGAATAAAGTTTTTGTCACAAAATGTGCCGCGTGAATGGTTTCATTGAATATATTAAGCCTTTTTAGCGGGCAGTGTGGATAATAGGTCTAGCCATATATTAAAAACATTTTCTCCAAGCGGGTGTTGGATATTTAGTCTATCCACATGCGTTAATTGAAGCAAAAACGCATACAAATCAATACAGATGGTAGCACGATAGCTTTTTTTGTATTTCATGTCCTCTGATGAGTAGTTAAAAATAGTTTTTCTCGGTGTAAATCTACAAATTGTATTTTGATTACTAAAAATAAAATTTCTCATCTTTGAAAAAAGTTTCGACATTTCTTAAGTATACTTTTCTCTCATCTGAATGAATTAAGCAAACGTTCAATTAAAAGAAAAAGTTTTATTTAGGTTTTTGGAACGCTTTTATATGTGGATAGAGGCTCTATCCACTTCCCACATAGAACAGAAAAATGGCTTTGAAATTTCCGCGCTTCCTCTACGAGAGAGAGAGAGCACTTTGATCACGTGAGGATGTTGGGGGTGGGAAATATAAACAAACTTTGCTTACAATATGTGGTACGTGATTCTTGGGTTCGAAAATCTTTCATTATAGCTTTTCTGTGCGTACCACTGTGCCTTCAAGCATTTGGTCCTACTTGCTTTGAAAAGTTCCACAGTTGAAATTTGTGAAATAACAAATTTAAATCCTCAAAAATATTACTTTATTTCTCTAACTTTTATACTAAAATTAAATAATGTATAAAATGTGGATGTATACCAATTTCAAAGTACATTTTAGTAAGTATTCTATGTTGCATAATTATTCTATTATTATTTTATTACACTTATACTTTGTATGTTCATATCCTATGAAGTTTGTTATATTTTTGAGGTAGTCATATGAAACCGTTTACTGATGCAGAAATTGTAAAAGGGTGTTTCTTAAATGCTTCTAATTTAGTGATAGTGATAAAAATAAAAATAAAAATATATATAAAAATAATAATTAAAAAAAAGCAAAACAGGAGTCTTAATATTTTGATCAATTTTCCACATTTTAAATTTCCTATGGTATCTTTGTCTTAAAGTATTTCTCTCCCCCCCTTCCATATTTATCCTCATGTTGCAGCCCGAGTGAAATAGCTGACATATGTACAAGGCCGAGCATAAAAAAGGTTGAGTACCCCTAGATTAATCCATGCATTGGAAGAGCCCATCTCACACCAAGAGCTAAAAATGCTCGAATGGGCAAATCGAAATTCAAAGCAATGATTGTTTTTCTAGTATTCATGGAATTGTGACCTTCAGTGGTTTCCTGAAGGTCAAACTATTAATTATCATTACTAGCTTAATGTTCTTGCTGATCTCTGAGAAAGAATGAGGATGAAACAGCTCGAATTGTGGAAAGACAAGCCATGAGTTCACAGACACAATACGTCTGCTCATTCCGCATTATCTGTCAAGAGGTTTCTTGCCAAGTAAAGCATCCTAGTGTTAGACCATCCATTTTATTCGCCGCATCTTGCACTACGTGACTTCTATCTATATCTTAAGGTGAAATTTGCATTAAAAGGAACAAGGTTTGAGTCCGTTGTATCTGCGAAAGAAAAAGTGGCACGTGTCCTATATAAGCCGACGCAAGAAGACTGTTTCAAACAACGAACGATTCGCATGGAGCGTTGTGGGAGTAGAGTAGAGGTGTTATGTTGAAGATGGTAATAAGTAAATAAGTATGAAATTAAAATAAAAGGTTTTATAAGCATCAGCCACACATCTAGATATATATTATAAATGCGAAAGTTTGTTTGGATGTTTGGTCGACTTTCACGCAAAAATAACTGAATGGATTTTAATAAAACTTTACAGTAATACAGCTTATACATCAGAATAACACATAAGCTATAATTTATAGCATAGGCTATAATTTATAAAAATATTGTGTGAAGTGTCCAAAATATAACGATATTTGTCATGTAAGTAAGAAAAAATTCTGCCATCTGCAAGCAATTCTGGCGTGCGCTGCAAAAAGGCCCACGACAGCGTTTAGCAATCTTTTATTTGTGAAGAAACCCTTTTTGTTTTGGCTATGCAAGGCGCTCGCTTCTAATTTATTCCTGTAATCAGCGTAATCCCTATTTTTTTTTATTTCAGAATAAAATTAAGTTTTGAAGGGAGAGTTTGTTTTTAATCTCTCTTTATTTGAATATTTATTATGATTTTATTATGCACATTTGGTAGTAAGAAATTGATCTTTTTTCAAAATAAATACTTTTATCGCTTCTGCTACTTAAAGTAAATTAACTTTCTCTTTCACACTACATTATTTGGCCAAATTTTCAAATTCTGTTTGTGATTAGTAGTTAATTATAACGCTATAATTTTATTTGAATAGGCAGATATTGCGTTTTTAAGTACAAAAATAATTATAACTACTGTACTGTATTTTTTGGAGTGAGTGAATATTAACGTCGCACTGTTCATCTACACGAGGGCTTTTGGCGACGGACCACGTGATTTTGAACCATGGTCAAATGACGAGGACGACACCTGAGCTGGCACCCTATTCTCCTTACTACCACACCACACCAACTTAGCAGGAATATTCTTTGAAATCCACTTTTCCAAGATATATGGCAGCATGGGTTCTATGATGAGTATTTTAGCGGGGAAGGCGAATATTTTGTAGCAGATATTGCGTTTTCAGCGGTTTGCAAAGAGTATCATTTTTGTCCCCCAAAATTAGCTAATGTCAAAATTTAAGTGTCTTAGTTTTTAAGTATGTTAATGAAGACAATAAAAAACTATTTGACTGTCTATTTTAAGTGAACAGCGTATACAATTAATATTACAGTGGAATATCTTTAATTAATTTATTAGCTCTAACAGATTAAATTTCCCAAAGTGGATTATTTTGTTTATGTATGACCCTTAATTTTCAATGTAGTGATCCAAAAAAAATATTGCACGAAAAAAAACTGCAGTAAATCATAATGCGGTAGATAAAGCATTAACGTGCATCGCTTCCCTACACGGCGGGTCTTACAAAGCTCTAATAAAGCTCGAGCTATGAAAGTATCTAGACATTTTGCCAACTTGACTCTATCGTCAACATTTCGCATTGTTTTTTTATTGAATCGCCATTATAATTTAAGAAACGGCGTTGCTGTCGAATATTACAATTTTAACATAAAATAAATACGACAGAAAGCAATATTAATATATTACACTTTCAGATATAAATTTCTTACACTATTTTAAGTCTTCATTACACAAAACTTTTAACAATGTGTTACTTTTGCTGAGCAGAGATCCTCTTAGGAAGGAGTTTTAAAAAATCGACCCTCAAGAGTGTTATGGGGAGTTATAAATAAAAAAAAATCCTTTTTATCAGCTATTAGATCTACAGACTTAAAATTTAACAAAGATGTTTTTTTCTTTCTTTTTTTGTTCAGCTGAGATATGCAAAAAGCTTATTTTTGTTTAATTTGCATTCCACGTAAAATTAACTCATTAAAAACTTCTTTATCCTTAAATCTGTGTTTAATTTTTCAGTTCACCCGTGCGAAGACCACGTATACGAGCTAGTATATATATACACTCTGTCGCAAAAAAATATATGCACCCAGAAGAAATTGATCTACATTCACGAAATTTGGTATGCATGTAGTGTATATGAAAATAAACAAATGATTAAAAATTCAGAACAAAATATCATTTTATTAAGCGGTTACAGCTTGCAAAAGGTTAAAAATCAGTAAGTAGTAAAGCCACCTCTGGCAGCTATACAAGCCGAAATTCGGCGTGGCATCGATTCAATTAGATCACTTATGACCCCCTGTGGAAGATCCTGCCATAGTCTTTGCATCTGCGCAGTTAATTCTCCTGTATCTCGGGACGGCTGCAGTTGCCTTCCCAGCGCGTCCCAGACATTCTCTATTGGCGAAAGATCTGGTGACCTGGTAGGCCATGGTAGGACGTCATATCCTTGAAGACATTGTTGGGAGAGTCGCGCAGTATGTGGACGAGCATTATCCTGTTGATAAATGGCACCTGGGTGACTTGATAGCATGGGTAGCACAATCGGCGTTAAAATATCGTCCACGTATCTGCGAGCTGTCAAAGTGCCTTGAAGGACCACTAAAGATGATCGTGTGTCCCAAGAAATTGCTCCCCACACTGTCACACCTTGTGAAATTGCTGTATGCCGCTCGACAATAAATGCCGGATCGGACCGCTGGCCGGTGCGCCTCCAGACACGTGTGCGGTGGTAATCAGCACTGAGACTGAATCGGGATTCATCACTGAAGATGACACGTCTCCAGTCTGTCACACTCCAAGTTGCCCGAGGTCGGCAAAAATCCAGTCGACACTGCCTATGATGTGGGGTCAGTGGTAAGCGTCTTAGCGGACGTCGGCTCCTCAAGCCAACTTCGGTCAGTCGTCTCCCTTATGGTTTCTCTTGATGGCACTGGATGTCTGGAAGGAGGTAAGTGGCGTTGAATCGATGCTAGCGACGTTGTTGGTGCCGAAGTGGCCACTCTTCTGATTGCACGATCCTCGCGATCATTTGTGTTCCTGGGACGTCCTGACCCTCCGCGACGGTACACTCTACCTTCTGTGATCCACTGTTGCCAACACCGAGCAACTACCATATCGCTCCGACCGAGGTGGCGGCCGATACGTCTATTCGACCAACCTGCTTCTCTGAGGCCTATTATACGGCCCCTATCAAAGTCCGTCAGCTGCTCGTACTGCCGCCGGTTACGTCTTAGAGGCATCCTAAGTCTCAATATCGTCTATCAAAGTCATCAGATTCGTTTGGATAGCCGTACGGCGCTCGTACTCATGCTTTTAAACTCTCCCAGTTGCGCAACTAATATGCGCATAGCACACTTAGCCTTGTCTCATTTGCTTCGAAATTTTAATCATTTGCATATCTCTTACCAGACTACATTCTGCCCGAGTTTCGTGATTGTAGCTTGATTTCTTCTGGGTGCATATATTTTTTTGCGACAGAGTGTATATATATATACTAGCTGGTATACGCGGTCTTCGCATATATATATATATATATACATATACAGTAAATACTTTATGGAGTAAAATGTTTCTGTATTAGAAAGAGAAACAACTTAATCATATGTTGCAAACGTGAAATATGTTTAGTTAATTTTGTGTAAGCTTTATCAACATGTAATAAAAAATAATGTAACATACAAAATTTTTATTGTATTTTCAATACTTTCTCAAGTTTTATGCATGCAAGACGATTACGAATCTTTAAAAACTATTTTGTTTTTAGAATTTATATTTGAAAATTAAATTAGTACAAAAATTTAAGGAGGTTTCTATAAAATCGGTAAACATATGTACGTAAAATTATCCCCTTTATATCATAATTTTCTCTTTTGAAACGAATAGATGAAAATTTTAAATTGAATAATGCATATTATTTTGCTATGTATGGTTTTAAATATCTGGCTGTAAAATCAAAAATAATTTCATAAAATAAACTAATTAATCTTTAATTTTTTTCTGGTTTTATTGAATATTCGTGGCGCATTAGTAAATTTTTATTTAAAAAATTAATAAACACACACACACAAATAAATAATAAATATTTTCTCAAATTTAGCGCGTTTATAAAGTAAATCTGTTCATCCTTTTTTTTCATCTTTTATTGATGCTTTCAAAATTTACTTCAGTATGAGTTTTGATAGTCCTAATCTTTCAATCCTTTTTCAATAAACTATAATTTATGATTGTTTTACATAACCGATTCTTTTACTTAAATGTTTTTATTTATTTCATAGATATCTTTTAAAGAAATAATAATAAGAAAATTTTTATCAATTGAACTAACAAGGATGAGCTAAGATGACTAGATTTCAATAAAAATAATCCTCAGCAATTGTAGGGTAAAAAAGTACATTTTTATATTTTTACTCAAACTATGTAATTAGGAACGTTCTTATTACACTAAACACTTAATAGATGGTGATATAATTATGCATATTACCCCTTCACTCAAAATGAGCAATATACATACCACTAGTTCGCAATACATCGGTGCTTAACATCGTCAGAAACGGGTGTTTATCAACTATTCGATTCAACAGTATTTACTCGATATCACAATGCCCAGCAACAGAGTTTAAATTGCATTCCATTGTTTGCCAGGGAATTCCCTAAGAGATTTACCAGCTTCGAAACCAGAATGGCTTCTGTGTAGTATTGGTTCTTAGAGAAAGGAAGTGATTGTATTTAATTGTTTAAATAAGAACTTTGCAATTGCAGTGTTTCTGAAATAATCTGCTATAGTCACATTGTTTTTTATTGCATAGGTATATTTGACGATATTTTATGGCTTGTACATTTTAATGTATTTCGTACATAGAAATTTAGTTTTCATACATAAAATCTTTATTGAAAGAACTGTAAATGTTCACTTTTGAAAATATTTTAATTCGCTTTTATACGTCAAAAGGATCACTTCAAGCAGCATTTTCTCTATCCCCGTAATATTAAAAAATACTGAACTTCAGGAACGTTTTTAAAAAATTGATTGGTCTTACAGTCATTATTTTTCTTATGAGTATTTTTATATTGCATTATTGTTTTTATTGTAATAAGAGTATTTTAAAAAAAAACTTGTTACTTTTTTTAAAAAAAGCATATGTGAAGTAACATGGGAAACGCTTTCAAGTGATAAAAGTTTATGAATACTTTAAAATGCAAGTTTTTTAATAACTTTTTTGACAAAATCTTTTATTAAATATATATTTACATAGTATTAATATCTGTGCAAAGTTTCAAAGTTATGAAATGAGTATAATTTTAAAAAAACATACCTTTTTTTTTTCAATTCCTACTATTATTCAATTCCTACTATTTTAATTCCTACTTCCTATACATTTATTTATTTATCTTGGTGAAATATTCAATCGTTAAAAAAATACATTTTAAAGCGCTCAATTGAGCTGAAATTTTATATACATGATTAGTTTGGATGAAATTACAATAATTTAATTATAATTAATAAAAATTAATTAATAAAACCAATTATTAAAATAATTACAAATACAGCCACGTTGACATTTTTGGCGACTTTAAAAACTTGATAAGGTTTTTTTTTCTCACGTGTTAAAGCATTCCGTTGAACTGAAATTTTATATCCACGATTGATTAGAATGACAATACGATACTTTAATGATAATTAATAAAAATTAATTAACACTTAATATTGTGAGTCTGTCATATGTATATACATATTTATATTAATTGTAACTTTTTAATAAAAAGTAGCTAAAATAAAATTTTTCTTTGTTGATCTATAAGTAGGAATTGACTTAATTTTTTTATATTACTTTTTTTGTTGTAATAAACAGTTATAAGAATTTATCGTTTAACGGGATCACTTTTACTTTTTAGTACCTTAGTTTGGATTGCTAAAATATTTTAATTTAAAATAAAAATTTAAATTGCATTGGGAGAAGGATGTCTATTTTCCAATCAATACTGAAAAATCAATTTTTTTTACCAATTTTTGTGAAGTGACATTTTTAAGGAATGTCACTCGTACTTATATTTTATTCTTGGTAAATGTTTCTTAAATAACTTTTTAAAAATACATTATAATATTTTATCTTTCTAATTATTTATAAATACAAAAATTCAAAAAAAAAAAAGCCTTTGGAATATGACTGTTTACTTTTTCAAAATATTCTTAGCAGCTCTTTATATTTGAAGTATGAAGAAATAGAGATTTCTATAAAACTTTTAAAATATGTTTTACCAGCGAGTTTCTTTTCCATTCACCTAAGTGTTAATTTATCAGTATCCAATCATTTTTCTTTTATTTAAAAAAACTTCTTGCATTTAATTGTATTATCTTGTTAGATAAGATTTTATTATATTTTTTTACATATGTTTAAGAAAAAATTTAAGTTATTTTTGAGGGGCGTTGTTCTGCATAGGATAATTTATATCAAGATCTGTTTTTCACAATATTTTTTCCTTAAGATTTCTAACTAATCGAAGAATATTATTTTACGATATTTGTATATATATATATCATTTTTAATACTTAAGAATTACACCGTGAACCAATTTCATCAAATCAAAAAACGTCGCCAAATGCCGCGTTATACAGCCAATAGTGCAAACTGTTTCTGCACAAGTTCAACAGCAATGACAGCACTTGGCGGCATTTTTTCAATCGGCGAAGTCTTTTCATTTTGTTAAATTGGTCGACAACATAATACGTAAGTGCCCCTCTTTATTACTTTTATATATCAGGCATGATTAGTAGGTACAATAATTATTCACTTCGGGACATCCTACTAAAACAAGAAAAAAATATTTAACCAATTTATTTTGTACAAAAGAAAAATTATTTATCTTTGTTACAGGTGCTGATTAGTCTAGATTTACCCCATCCTTTTGGATTAGCTCTGTACGGAGACTCGATTTACTGGACTGATTGGACAGAGCACACAATACAAAGTGCAAACAAAGTGACTGGAAAAGACAGAAAAATTATATTGCAAGGTCGAGAAATCCTTTTAGATGTTCACGTTTTCCATCGCCAGAGGCTAACAGGTTAGTTTGAATTATTACACGGGTAAACTTATTCATGTTTTGGCAAAAAATATTTTTAAAGACTATGTTAAGTACAAACAACGATAAAGTAAATTTTTAGTCCTTCATTTTATTCCCTGAGGTTTTAATTCTTTAATTTTCTAGAAAGTATAGTGATTCATTTTCAATTGCTTTTTCCCAATTCCTACTATTAGCTCACATTCTCTATATATTTATTTTTCTTCGTGGAATTTTCAATCGTTCATAAAATACATTTTAAAGCGCTCAATTGAGCTGAAATTTTATATACATGATTATTTTGGATGGCAATACAGTAATTTAAGGATAATTAATAAAAATTAATTGGTTAAAACTCATTATTCAAAGAATTACAAATACAGCCACGTTGGCATCATTTTTGGCGACTTAACGACCATTTTGGTGACTTATGTCAAAACTTGAAAAGGTTTTTTTCTCACGTTTTAAGGCATTCAGTTGAACTGAAATTTTATATACACGATTTTTTTGGATGACAATACGATATTAATATTTATATTAATTGTAACTACTTAATTAAAAGTAGCTAAAATAAAATTTTTCTTTATTGATCTAAGTAGGAATTGACTTAGTTGTTTTTATATATTATTTGTGTGTGTGTGTGTTTTAACGAATAATGAATTTAGTTTAAAAAATATTTCTAAAATATCGCCTCAATAAGATATTTTTTTTCTGAATGTTTTAAAAAATGTCTTATGTTTCCATAATAAATCTAATTATAAGAGTTCTTATATAAATTATAAAAATGCACACAAAGTTTACCTAATTTTTTAAAGACATGATGCACATATGCAAAAATTAACCATTTAAAAGGGATTTAAGTTAATTGTGTGTCTAAAAGCATTTTGTTGTCCTACATGCATATGGATTTTAATTAAATTAAAGTGAAATTTTTGTAATGATTTTATATTTTTACTGAAACTAAAACCCAAATCAATTCTTTATAACTGATAAATACAAAGAAAAGACGGCTATGCTGTCTGAAAGAAAAGACTGCTATGCTGTCTGAAAGAAAAGACTGCTATGCTGTCTGAAAGAAAAGACGGCTATGCTGTTTGAAAGAAAAGACGGCTATGCTGTTTGAAAGAAAAGACGGCTATGCTCTGTCTGAAAGAAAAGACGGCTATGCTGTCTGAAAGAAAAGACGGCTA
The DNA here is from genome assembly GCA_019973935.1 of Trichonephila clavipes. Lineage (NCBI taxonomy): Eukaryota > Metazoa > Arthropoda > Arachnida > Araneae > Nephilidae > Trichonephila > Trichonephila clavipes. The sequence goes on along the minus strand of BMAU01019951.1, from coordinate 569,170 downwards.
TGCTGTCTGAAAGAAAAGACTGCTATGCTGTCTGGAAGAAAAGACTGCTATGCTGTCTGAAAGAAAAGACGGCTATGCTGTTTGAAAGAAAAGACGGCTATGCTCTGTCTGAAAGAAAAGACGGCTATGCTGTCTGAAAGAAAAGACGGCTATGCTGTCTGAAAGAAAAGACTGCTATGCTGTCTGGAAGAAAAGACTGCTATGCTGTCTGAAAGAAAAAGACGGCTATGCTGTTTGAAAGAAAAAGACGGCTATGCTCTGTCTGAAAGAAAAGACGGCTATGCTGTCTGAAAGAAAAGACTGCTATGCTGAAGGGGCCTGATTCGAATCCCGTAGAGGGCAATGAATAGTACCTGTGCGGCATGGAATGAATGCTGCAATGAATTTCTTGCCCTTGATATCATGTTAATGTTGAATGGGTGGGTTAAGTAACAATAATAACAATTCTATATTTCTAAAGAATTTTTTTATGATTGTCTCTTATATTAAACTTTATTATAATGCATTTTATGAACGTACATTTTCAGAACTATTTCATTTGAATTCAATATTTTAAGTATTCTTCTTAAAGAAATTGTAATTTCATATTTGATTTTGAATAAAACACGACAATATTTGTAGTATAGACATTTGTCTCTCCAATTATAAAATTTGAATCACCGTTTATGTCTTTCGGATGAATACAATACAAAGTACCTTCTGTTAATGTTAACAATGTTTTATTTCAAGTATGAAACAATAATTTGAAGTTTAAATTTGATATTCAACTTCCAAATATCGTGATATATAGCTTTCGAAATATTTTTTAGTTAATTTTCCGTATATAATATGAAGGAAACATGAAAAGTATTATCATGTATTTTTTATGTAAAGCTAATAATTTATGGATTTTTTTAAAGTTAAAGTAAGGGGTTGGTTTATATATGGATATGTTAATCTCGGAAAAACACAATTTAGAAAAAAAAATGCTTAAGAAATTCCATTAGCCAAGTCTTTCTTTAAGTAGTCTTTCTTTACTTTCTTATCTTTCAAATCTTACTTTACAGCAGTTTTATCGGAAAATATCTCACCCGTTTTACCCACTTGAAACCATATTTGAAAATTTCAAAAAAATATTTTCTAATGCGTCTTATATGCAGGATTTGGATGAAGCACAAGGGGAATGAATTTGGACGCGATCAATATGCCCTCTCGGTTTATATTCCGATGTACAAGGTGATTATAATTCAAGTCCCACTTTCGAAATGCTGTGAAAAAAGAACTACTGATCAAAATGGCTTCAAATTTGAACTGAATGTTCAGGCATATTCAATTAAAATTTGATTTGAATATACTGAAACCGCTTCACCTTTCTTCAAGGGGAAACGGTGTGACATTAAAAGTTCCGAAATGTATCAATAGATGGTGCTGCAAGCAGTATAACGATAGTGGATTCGGCTACTACTGACATTTTGCAAAAAGATTATTGACCGAATTTTTTTTTGCAGCAGTTAGTTCATAGTCACCATTCTTGTAAAGGACAACAATCATGGCATGCTGCTCAGATACGATATGAGGAGAACGACAAGTACCCGGTGCTTCTATAATATGTGCCATGTATCATTCGCTTGAGTGCCTTTTAATTTGCATAATATATCTTTGAAAGCACCTACTACTGATACACTTTGGGTCTTTTTTATTGAGCCATACCGTTTCTCCTTTCTTCAAATATATTCATTTACAATTTGAAGTCATTCACATCAGTTGCTGTTTTTACCGCATTATGAAAGTGGGACTTTTAATTATAATCACTCTGTATATGGTATGTTAAACTTCAATCAAATAATGCCAGATTATTAATGTTAGTAAAAATGATTTGTTTGCAGTTATTAAAAAGGATTTACTTACTTCTTAATTGTATAAAAGAAAATCTCAAAATAATTATTCTGAAAAAGAAAAAAATAAATATCTATTATAGAAACATTACTTAATTACTTTTATGACACTTTATCGCTTCTAAAATAAAATAAAGGATCTTCGATTGATTGTGTTTCTCTCGAATGTTCCTGTAACGACATAGGACACCCTTTGATGTCGCAGATCCTGAAATAAATCCCATCCGTCCAAAAGAATAAGCCTTTCTTAATGGCTTGGTTTCATGCGATAAGTTAACAATTTCTTTAACATCCGAATCAAGTTTCGATTACTTCTTTTTTCTCTTAATCTTTTACTGCCGAAAACACATTTTCCAATAAGACCTTATCTTAATTGTTTGATATTTTTCTCCAATAAACGACAAGGGAATTATCTCTCCTCATGAGATAAAGTGGCCCAAGTAGATGTCTGAAATAATCCAAATAATAAAGGCGACAAGAAATAGCTTGGGCTGTAATCAATTTATTTAAAAAATAAATAGTTTTATTACCTCAAGTTTGTATTAGAAATCAATGAGGGGTCATTTTAAGTATTTCTGCGTCTGTGATCATATTTATTAAAGGTGAGATCGGGAAATTAACTATCTTGTTTGAAATGCGAATGGAGAAGAATAAAAAAGTCAACCGCTTTTTATATATTAGTTTTGGTTTAAATTTAATTACCTCAAATTATCCTTCTGATTAAAAGAAGAGATACATTTCTTGATGCTTCTTTAGTTTAATCTAACTTAACAGCTTCTGATAGTAGATATATTAATAAATATGTCCAGTTGGGAAATAATATTCATTTTCTTTAAGGGCTTAGATCAAATCTACAATTATTGTTCCATTTGTATTAAATAGTGACCGTGGTAGCTGATTGGTCATGGTCGCCAGTTTATGGCCGGCTTTGTTAAGTCGCGGGTTCAAAATCTAGAGCCACTGAAGACCCACTGGGTAGGGGATGGAGGGGGGGATGCACAAAATTTGTCGTGGCTCAAAGTTCTCACAATTGCGTGGTGAGGTTGAGTTAAGAAAAAAAGTGCTAGCTCATCTTCGCCACTTGAACGTGGCTCAAAAATACGAGGTTCGACCACAATATCCCCCGTCTTGCTTCACGGTGTGATGAAAATAAACAAGTACTATATTTAGGTGAACCAGAATCACAATATTAAGTGGCAATATAGAATGCAAATTTCTTTCCAATTTTCTATACCTGGTAGTTAGATAATCAATGTATACTGTCGCCATCTATTGCTTCGTTTGGAACAAATTTAATTTTTCTCCCATATAAAACTAAAAAGTTAATTAATATATTTAAATTAATGAATTAATCTTTAAAGGAGATACGAACATAACCTCTCATATCAATGTCCTACTTGAAAGTTTGCATTGCAGGGGGAAGTCCTGCCTATTGCAATGGATTTCTGCTCACGTAAACATTGAGGGAAACGAGTGTGCGGATTCCCTGGCCAAAGAGGGCAGAAATGATGACCAAATTTGTCCCACCATTACGCTTGCAGATGTAAATGCGGTCTCAAATTACAGACTTCTGCCTCATCGCTACAAAAAAACCCCTCATTGTCGATTTTGATTGCTCTAGAAATCTTACATCCATAATTGCAAGACTAAGGACGGGCCATTTTAAAGGTATGAAGATCTCATCAGACAAAACTAGAACTTACATCCCCTGCAAGAACTGCACCGAGGCCCAACTAACGCCAGACTACATCCTAGAATGTCCGGCCCCTTACTCCGCATATTATACGGCTCGGAATGGTGCCACTGGCTTCGGAGCTACGGGAGGTTCTTTACAGCGCTGATGCGCCGAGACTTGCGGAGGCGGTTCAGAGAGCTCACGACATTATCTGATTGTCCATGGACACGACAAAAAAATGAATTAATATTTGAAAAAATTATTAACATCAAGCGTCCACTACAAGTTTAAATAAAATGTATTTGAACTTGAGAGGATGAATACACAGTATTTTATTAGCGACTGAAAATTTGAACAATATATATATATATATATATATAGGGAGAATATGAACTAATAGTAGGAATTGAATGAAAAAAAGATCAAAATTGTGTACTCAATATTATAATCAAGATGCCTTTGAAATACGCGGGATTTTAACTAAAAATATTCCTATAAAATTCTGTTAAATCCTTCATATCAGACAAAAAAATAGATTTCTTTAAGAAATAATCATATGCATGAGCAAAATCAAAAATCGATAAAACCGAAAGGTAAGATGTTTTTATACAAGAAACAAAAAAAAAAATTACTGCTCAGAAAATGTAACTGAGATTAAAAAATATGTGATGGAAAATGAATTTATTTTTATAATTGGGGAAGAATTTTAGTGAATATAAAATTAGAAACAAAATTTAGTAACTATAAAATTTGTTGAGAGTTTCTTTTTACGAAACAAAACTTACAAAACAGTATTATAAATACAGATATACACACACAAGTTATTTTCTCAATTAAATTTCGTTCAAAAAGTGATCCCTTGCTTCATAAGTCAAATGAAGAGACAAATATGTTTCAAAAAACATGACTGTTTCGGAAAACTGAGATATAAATTTAATAAAGGTACCTTAAATTAATTGAAAACAAACACAATGTTGACAGCACAATAATTAATCAAAAAATAAAAACTACAGTATCTGAGTATTTCAATGGACCCAGTCAGAAAGGAGTTTCAGATTCCAATATTGGAAGAGTTTATTCTTACATTTCCTGCTCCAGAAAAGAACAAAGTAGTTAAATAAACATGGGGAGTTGACACAACTGATAAAATGTCAGCTTGTCGTATGTTCACACAAAAAAAGGATGAATATGCAAGTACTCCGAGATGTTTGTCCACAAAAAGAGTACAAACGAAATAAAGTAGAGTCAGAAAAGAGTGGAAATATTGTAACAGATTTATTTTCTGGATTATATTTCTCAGTACAAGTGGAAAAATCTGACTTCTTTAAGAATGTATGAAGTAACTCATTCATAAGTATGAAAACTTTAAGAAATAAAGTTGTGTGTGTGTGTGTTTAATATTTTTTAAAATAACGATATCTCGAACTTACCAACAGTAGTACAGCTCCTTATATATATCTTCTTTTGCTTAATGCTCTTTTAATTGTTACTTTACATTTATAACTGCTTATTTTTAAAACCATATGTTTTGGAACTTTGGAGTTTCTAATTAAGGAATTATAGTACGATTCTATTGACAAAAATCGGTCAAAAAATCAAATATAGTTTTTTAGCCTAAATTTTATTCTTTATATACTTTTATATAAGATCACAAAATTTGAAACATCTAAGTTAAAAAAAGTTCGGAATTATGGTTGCTTTTACGATTGTTTTTATTCACATCCCTGTGGTAAATCAAAATTTTAAAACTTACTTATCTCAGAAAGATAAAATAACTAGTTAGTTTGTCTTCATTTAAAATGCTAAGGCTTTTTTTCTATTGTAACTAATGCTTTGAATTTTTTTACCTATTGCTAAAAGTACATGTAACAAAAGTTAGTATGTATTTTTGGATCAAAGCAATATTTATTTTTTAAAAAATAATTGGACTCAGAATTTATACATTTTTTAAGGAATTTTCACTAAGCATTCATAAAAAGAAGTATTGTACAAATACCAACCATGTTATTGCAAAATCCATACCAACTTTTGTTATACATAGTTTGACGTACTTGGAAATCAAATTTCATGCTTGTACGTAAATTTTTGTGGGAGGAGTAGCATTTTAAAATCACTTCACAAATTTTAAGTTTTTTCCTTAAAAAATCAAAATTTATAAAATTTTGGGTAAAAAATTTGTTTTTCATAGTATACACACATAGGCGGAAACCAAAAAAATTTTGAAAATCCTAAAATTAAAAATTTTTGCGTAAATCGTACAATGTTCCTTTAAAATGAAAACCGTCATGTGAAATAATGGGTTAGAGCGGTGGGTTTCAAGCTGTGTTTTCCAGAGCCCTTGGGTTCCACAAGTCAAAATAAAACACAATAAAAATTCGATAAGAAAATTATGAATCTGTATGCAAAATAAATTCCCGTTCTATATGAAGTTTGTATAACTACAAGCATCTTAAAAGCTAATTCCAGTCATTAAAACTGAAAATATTATCTATGCATAATAACTTTATGTTGTAATATTTTCTATAAGCTTTTAGTATACTATAATAAGAGAATATTAAAACTTGTTTTTCTTTATAACTTCTATTTACTGGATTCTTAATATTCTATTGCTTGTAATCCAATGAAACAATATTATACTCGTTAGTACAATGTATTTGCACCACTAAATAGAATTTAATGGAAAATGCTCCTTTTTTTCATTTGTGAATAAAAACGTTTATAATGAAGGAGATGGAACAACCTATTGATATATCAAAAGATTCGACGTTAAAATCTGTATTTAAGCAAGAACAGCTTCTAAACTTTAGCTTGCAAACTCAGGAAAAATACACAGGATTTCTCACATAGTTATAAACATTTTAGTGCCATCCAGAACAAAGTATTTACGTGAAAAATATTTCTCAACTTGCGTGGATACAAAATAAAATGTAAAAAGAATTAAACACAGAATACTGAATGCTAATGCGGCTAATTTCAATAAACATAGATTTCGACATTGTGTATAAAAAATGTAAGCACATATCCATTTATTAAATATAATGCATGGGTAGGTGAAACTTAAATCACAGATTAATATTATTGAGTAAATATATTAAAGTTACATTAATTTTTATAACGAATACAATACTTTTTGTCTTTGCATAAAGTACCTAAGTTGATCTACATTAAATATTATTTTAAGATGTATTCTGAGTGCATGTGTGTGGAATTGGGTTCTCCCAAAACACCTTATAACTCTAAGGGTTCCATAAGTCAAAAAAGTTTGAAGACCACTGGGCTAGAATAAAATAACCATGACTCATATGCCCCATGCAATTCACTTGGAAGCTTTTTCCCCTCCACAGCAAAATTTTGAAACAATAATGCATAACTTTTCTCACAATTTCGGTTCTTAAAAAAACCATTTAATGATATGTTCTACTTTTTGTTCATGGGAAAATTGAAACAGAAATTGTAAATATTTTCTGCGTGTGCAAAATATAACCCTGAGAAGCTACATAAAAACTTTTACATATGTGCAAGAAATGGAGCACCTACCCTAATATACTGTTAGTAGATCGGGGGTCGAGGATTTTATGCAATCAGTCTAAAAGAGCAAAACAGTTCTTCAGGAGTGATGAAAATTTATTGTCGAAAAACAATCACTGAAATACAAGATACAGTACTATAATTCACTTAGTAAATTTCAGAACGTCTTCATACCTCCTACGACGCTGAAACGCAAGCACCAGTGTCTAAAATACAAGCATGTTTTAAGACTATTCATAAGCAATCGCTCATCCTATTCAACAGCCGAAACAATCACTAATCGCTGGTCGACTCTTCACGGTTAAATCAATACAACTAATCGCTAGTCAAAACAATACTAATTCAGTTTCGGCAAGTGACTCTCTATTTATAGGCCTCTTGGATCTTTTGAGAAAGACCCACTAATTTCATCGATCGTGATATTAGTATATTTCTCCAACAATTTCAAGAAGATTCCATACGGTCATGAACTCGCCAAAAATGGTCGTTAACATAATCACCAAGTTGCTAGATTGGTGGATAAAAATGATGCCAATTTAGCTGCCAAGATTTCGACAAGTTCCCGTTGAATCACCATTATAATGCAATGAATGGCGTTGATTGCGAATATTACAATTTTAACATAAAATAAATGCAACGGAAAGTTATTATGACGTATTATATATCCAGATATAAATTATTTACACTATTTTAAGTAATTGTTGCACAATATTCATAACAATATATGTACCTACAACTATTAAAAATATACTTATCCGATTTATATTTAAATTTTAAGAAAGTGGAAAAGGCAGGAAATTTGTTATAGCATCGTTCAGTGCATCTGAGTTAAGATAAAATTTTCAACATATACCAACTTTTAAGTTTTTATTGCTGTTCTTGATAAATTGTATTGATCTTCCTTTATTTTTTATTTTTATTTATTTATTTAGGTAACTCTCCTAGAAAATTTTGACCTTTGCAAAATTGAAATATTAAATTATTCACTTCTCGTGGTTAGATAATAAGAAGATATGTTTTTTTTTATCAGCATCGTACTTTAAAGCGATGTGTGGACTTATATTGACAGACATATAATTGTGAGTCACGGTCAAACGACGAGAGTGACATCCTACTCTCTGATCTTTTACATCATGCCAACATCAAGACTTTCAGCCCAGACAGTTTAAACTGGCATTAGATCTTTTATACGCATGATCTTCAATAAAACCATGACTCTGTCTCGTGACACGCCAGTCACGACTCTTTGGCTACCTTAGCCACTAAATTGCATGGTTATTAAAATACCAACTAAAGATTTTGCCCAAGGTACTTTACATAGATTCTCGACAATTCCATAAAAGTTACTAAAAACTTTTATGTATTAGCTAAATATGAATTAATTAAAAAAAAGCAATTTTTTTTGTTGTGTATAAATTCGCCTGGAAGCTCTAAGGCTGCGATTCTTAACTCCTTATCCGAGGTCGCCAATGTGCCCACGAAGCTATTTCTGTGCACCCTCGACAGTCCGCTATATACTATATCAATATCTACCACTGGCAATCCGAGGCTCGACACAATGTTTAGTGGGGCCTCGAGATTTATCATACTTTTAGAAATAAAATATAAGGTGTGAAGCAGGGGTACTCAACCTTTTTTTTCTACTGGGCCTATTATTTATGTCAGGTAATTCACGTGGGCCGCATACATATGTTAGTTATTTTACGCGGGCCGCAATATAGGGATAAATGAGGAAGGGGGAAGAAATGCTTCAAGACCAAAGCATTGGAAATTAAAAATGTGGAAAATTGATCAAAATATTTAAACCCCTGTTTTACTTTTTTAATTACTATTTTTTATTTTTACCACTAGCACTAAATTAGAAGCATTTAAGAAACACTCCTTCACAATGTCTGCATCTCAGCAAACGGTTTCATATGATCACTAATAATATAACAAACTTCATAGGAGGTCTCGGTTACAGACTACTGGCAAAACATATTGTTGCTGTTGCAAAGAATATTCAAGAAAGCCTATTTATCCTCCCTTGCAAGATATCTTCGAAGAAAAGTGTCATTGAATGAGAGATTCCTGTTTATTGGTATTTTTTTAAATAAAGCACTTCGTGACAAATCAAACAATTACTGTGATCATTGTTTTTCACTCCAAAATGGTCAACCTCCCGATCACCCTTGAAACGATTTATTTTATTCGAATATTTTTCACTTGCAAGTTATGAAAGACTGTTGAAAATTAGTTCCACTCATAAAATATTCGTTACTCCACTGTTGTCTGTTATCACTAACCGTAACCGTTCCAAATAGAAAAAAGAATAACTATCAATTCGCACTCGTACGACACCGACAGCAAAAAACAAAAGTGATATATTTGATTTCTTGACAAAGAATTGCCTACCAAATTTTTAATGCGATGTTCTTAAATAAGTAAATTTCTCAGAGTAATGGGCCATGGCCGGGCCACCTAAAAGGGCTCGGTAGGCCGCGGGTTGAGTATCGCTAGTGTGTGAAGTTATTGTTTTGACAACATTGTTTTACATCTGCTTATTATCTTATAAAGGGAGTTTTTTTAGAGGTATAGAACTTTAAATTGCAATAAAACAACGATGTATTATTCGATTGACATGAATTTTTTTTATTAGAAAGATAATCTTGGGGCATTACATTTTAAATAGGATTTCTGGCATAGGACTGCCACGGCTGGCTCGGATGTAGTCCAATCTGGACGTCCAATGTTCGATGACTTTTTCCAACATTTGTGGCCGTATATCGGCAATAACACGGCGAATGTTGTCTTCCAAATGGTCAAGCGTTTGTGGCTTATCCGCATAGACCAATGACTTTACATAGACCCAGAAAAAATAATCTAGCGGTGTGAAATCACAAGATCTTGAAGGCCAATTCACAGGTCCAAAACGTGAAATAAAGCGGTCACCAAACGTGTCTTTCAATAAATCGATTGTGGTACGAGCTGTGTGACATGTTGCGCCGTCTTGTTGGAACCACAGCTCCTGGACATCATGATTGTTCACTTCAGGAATGAAAAAGTTAGTAATCATGGCTCCATACCGTTCACCATTGACTGTAACATTGCAGCCTTCATCGTTTTTGTAAAAGTACGGACCAATGATTCCACCAGCCCATAAAGCGCACCAAACAGTCAGTTTTTCTGGATGTAACGGTGTTTCGACATACACTTGTGGATTAGCTTCACTCCAATTGCGGCAGTTTTGTTTGTTGACGTAGCCATTCAACCAGAAGTGCGCTTCATCGCTAAACAAAATTCGCTTATGAAAATCGGGAACAACGGCAATCTCGTTTTGGGCCCATTCGACGAATCTACGCCTTGCTTGATCATATTTAAAATGTAATGCCACAAGATTATCTTTCGAATAAAAAAAATTCATGTCAATAGAATAATACATCGTTGTTTTATTTCAATTTAAAGTTCTATACCTCTAAAAAAACACCCTATATCTTGTATTACTATCTTTTTACTATATCTATCTTACACTGGGGATAATATGCAATGCCAAAAATCGCATTAAATGTAACTTCTTTGTTATTACCTTCTTACTGAAGGATATTGTTTATAATGTCTATGATTGAACAAAATAAAGAAGTATTAAGAATCATGATACTTTTTTTTAAATGTGCCCGCCAGCAATTTCCTGTCTGTGCCAAGATGGGGAATGAGGTTAAGAACCCCTGATCTAAGGTATTTCCCTTAAATTATATAAAGATGCAGCATTGAAATAAGTCAACCAACGAAATATGCTCCATTAGATAAGATAATTTCAAGGAAATTGTGTTTAATATCTTAAAATGATTTAATTATAAGAAACGTTGCTTTAAATTTGCAAAAACTAAAATAAAACATATAACACTCTAAAAAAATATTGCGTTATTTTCCTCCTTTCTACCTTTCTATTTAAATTAAAATACCTCTTTAAAACGAGAATTTTAAGATTTTAAAGATTTCTGTTAAAAAGATGCTTCTGAGCATGATAAAAAATCTCCCCGAAAGAAAAGGAAAGAAAGAAGCCGAATGTATACTCATTTTTGTTCATGGTTAAATTTCTTTTTCCTTTCGGAAACGTTCACACAAAAACTTTAGATTAAATCTTAGCATGGGATACTTCTCAGTTTTTTTTTCAAAAGTAATGAATTGCAAAAGATAAATTTTAAAACTTGTTACACAATTATTTTTTTAATGAATTTCATTGAATTATGGGATTTGTATAGCTTAGAAAGCACATGCCAAACTAATTTTGAAAAGGTAACACTTTTAAAGTTTATAATAAGAACTTTTTATATATAATTTGAAAACAATACTTGGGGCATGAATTCTTTTTAATTAATTAGAAAAATTGAGGTTAATTAATGGAAAAATAGGATTATTTTTTAAAAATCAAATATTATTATTTTTTTTATTGAAAACAATTATAAAATCCCCGTGCACCACAAAGTATCACACGGGGCTTACAGAAGTAAGTATTAAACACACATTCAATTGAAATAAACAATTAAAAAAATGAAGTTAAGAAGGATTACAAACAGTTACAACAAATTTACAGAAATTTTTGAAAGCACTTCTGGTGGAAAGAAGTTGGTGAAAATTCGGTGGCCAATTAATGTTGAGTCTCTTGAACGCCAGTCTTATGATCTTGCTCTCTCTGACATACTCGGAACACAGAAGGATTACATGTTCTACATTTTCCTCGCCACCAATATTACAGTCACAGAAAGATGAAGGGACTAAGTTAAATTTGTTCAAGTAGCTTTTGAAATTACCATGACCAATGAGAAATTGCGTTAATTTGTAGTTAGTGTAAAAATGATGACATGATAGTCTCTTATTAATGGTGGGAAAAATTTCTTTGTCATGCTCCCCTTATTAGAAATGAGATATTCTTGGTTCCAAGGCTTCACCATTCTTTCTTTCGTGATCTTCTGGTAAAACGATTTAGGAATATTAACGTCAATGTCAATTTTGCGCTTGGTTGCAGCTTTTGCAAGCCAATCGGCTCGCTCATTCCCAAGAACGCCCGTGTGTCCGAGAACAAATGCAAAATCTATTGAGATGTTTTTATCTCTTAGGCTTTTAAGTTGCTTTTGGATCTCAACGATTATATTGTTAGATGAAGAAATACATTTTTAAGATAATCCAAGGAGGAAAGAGAATCAGTACAGATGAGATATTCTGAGGTGACACCATTTTGCTCAGTGATCCATTTAACGGCATTAATTTGTACTTACAAAAATGTTAAGTGTCTGCACAATACTGATTAATTTATGCATCTAACATTAATTTTGGTATATATAGCAGAACCTTATGATAATGTATTGTTAAGAAAAGAGTAACTTAGTACATTTTAATCTATTCATAAAAAGTACGTTTCGTATATGGAAAGGTATCTTTAAAGTGCATTTTAAAAAAATTTTGGGGAATAGAAGCAAACTAATTAAAATCATGGTCACTTGATTTTATGGAATCATTTCAATAGTATTTTCACACACGTGTGTGTGTTTAATAACTTAATATTTGGGCTTAAAATTTTGACCTTATATATTTTTATCTAAATCACAATTACGAATATTCTATTAAATCCTCGTTAAAAGAATTAAACATTGAATTTCTTGATAGATTTATTGACGATCTTTAGAGCAAAAATATCCAAATGACTTACACCTGCTGTATTGAAATATTGAAACTTTAGCCTGAAACACTCTCTTACTACAGAATTTCTAAAATAAATAACTAGTATTTCACTTTAACATGCAAATACAGTTTTTCTATTACATTTTATCTTGCCTTTCTTTATTTTTGAATGTAGAAAGGGAAACCCTCTTTCTTCGTATTTTGGCATATGAGCGGAGAGGATGCAGAATTTCTTACTCCTTATTTTAAAAGTACCCAAATAAACGATGATTTGATCTAAAGGTCATTATCAAAATAATGGGAATTCTTCAGATTTACAGAGAATTATTTATTAGTATGGTGTAAAACCCCCTTTGGCATGTAATACAACTTGGATTCACCAAGGAATCAATTTATGCTAGTGCTGAATAGCGTTTAGAGAAATATTGTGCCATTCTTTATGGAAATATTGTGAAAGTTCAGGGAGAGATGCCGTTCGAGGAAATCGATTCCATATTAAATGATAGACCATAACGGTTCATTTATAAAGAGTTTGGGTTAATGTTCGGAATAAAAAAGGTAGATGTAAAACTTCATACTCGGGTTCATCAAACCATGACTGGATGTCTCACTATATGCATAGAGGCATTATCAACCTTGAAAATTCCATTTCCTGGAGGAAACAAAGTTTGTATCATTGGATGAACCTGGTCAGCTAAAATTTCTCTATACTCCAGTGATCCTTCCTTTGAGGATTATAGCAAAAAGTCACAGCATTGCTGCCCATGTCATGATAGATTCAAAATCCATGCTTAAGCAAGCCAGTAACGACGTTCCATTCTGTTCGAAGAGGTCACTGTACACGCGTGAATGATTTAAATTCCGTTATCCAAAGTACACACGGCACCCTTTGCTGTGGGGTCAGCATCTTTACTAATTAAGTCAGTGTAACTAGTTTATCATCTGCGATTGCCGAATAATGCACGCACTTGCAGCAGATTGGACTATACTAAAAAAAATCTTGGAGGGTTTCCTAATCCTTGAACAGTTAATTGTATTCTGATGTGTACTTCTGTAATAATAAACCATAACATTTGGTTACAGTTAGAACAGTTGGTAACAGTTAGAAGGATACAATCACGATAATACGCTTGTTCGGGTGTCCTCCAAATGTGCATTGGTGCTGTTGTAGATAAAAGTGTGGAAGACGATTTGTCAACTTCTCAATCGACCAGGTTCTGTGAGTGTGACGCCAATGTAGATGACGTTTAGCATTAATATGTGTGACAAGTGGTTTGGGAATTTCTGATCAGCCGTAAATCTTCTGTTTATGAAGGTGCTTTCAAACCGGCTGATCATTGACGCTGGAAAATCCGGAGGCTGATTGAACCCTACAGTCACTTCTGCTGCAATTTTTCGCTTTTTAGCCGTTACAATCTCCGTCAGGTTTTTTACTGAGCTTCTCTTTCTGTCCACTATTTTGCTTTGCGAAGCTTGACTTACCGAGCTGCGTGTATGTTGTCATGATTTTAGACATTGTACCTCCAGAAAGGCTAAAAAGTTGTGATGTTTCGGTCACACTTGTTCCAGCTAGACGGGCCTCTACAATTTGCCCTCTTTGAAAATCTGAAAGGTCTGACATTTTACCCTTTTGAAAAAAAGTCCAAAGTTTACAAAGCTTTCTAAAAGTTACCACTACTACCAGAATATATACATTTCCATTTATAAGAAAACTGCTCGCTATTGTATCATTTTAATGTTTACGAAGCGCATTAAAAAATGTCATTTTTATTCGAAGGTGCTTCCATTATTTTGATTACCACCTGTATATAAAGAGTTTTCAACAACCATGCCATTACACATGATTCAACTCAAAAAATGAGTACACCTTCACATTATATATAAATGATATACGTTAGTAGATACCGTCAATGGAATATTCTCGGGATTTTAATTGCTATCAGAAATATGCAATGCTGATTCGATAATCCATTGCATTTATTTAATTATTTTTGAAAATGATTAAAATATTGTTTTTCACATGAACTGTAAAGTATAGTTTGCAACAGATGTTATATAGTTTTGTAGTCAATATTATCCCTTTAATATAAACTACAATCACTACTAACTACATTAAAATATTTATTCTCTCTAGCTTACAATTTATAGAAAAAGAGTAATTTATTTATTGTAATTTCTTCTAAAATCTACTTAAATTGGCTTTAATGCTTCCATATATTTTTAGGTAGTGAAATAGGACTTATTTTGGTAAAAACTGGGAATTCCTTTCATCATAGTTTTTAATCAATAACAACTGTTTATTGCTGATCAGTAATAAATTGACGAGATATAGTAATCGCTCCGACGTTATCGTGTGCTCTGGCAACCCCCGGAACAGTTCTGGTCCAACATGTGTTCTGTTTCTTTGTGGCATCAATCACCTTTTTATTGAGCCATAAGTCCTCTACGTTAGCCATAGATCTCTCCGAAGAAACATTTTAGTCTAGT
This sequence comes from Trichonephila clavipes, assembly GCA_019973935.1. NCBI lineage: Eukaryota > Metazoa > Arthropoda > Arachnida > Araneae > Nephilidae > Trichonephila > Trichonephila clavipes. Next base: position 553,948 of record BMAU01019951.1, on the reverse strand, counting down.
ATATACATTAAGGGGTAAAAAAAAAAAAACTGAAACATTTTTTTCCTGTGAGGTGTTTTGCAAGCTAGATACAATTTTCCTTTGACCTTACATTTGAAATTTTCCCCAGATTGCTTTCAGATTTAATATATATATATATATATATATATATATATATATATATATATATATATATATATATATATATATATATATATATACACTGGTGTGCAAAAATTAAGGACGAGACGGTTTTTTCAATATAACTTTGTACAAAAGCTTTCCAAATCAACAAATTTAATACCGTAAGATCCCCAATACGTAAGGACATATGTAATGTAAGCAACGCTTACTAAAAGAGAAATCAGAGGGATAAGAAGAAGCTTGATTGAAAAAGTAGCATGGAGCGCAATGCGACTGAAGACCGAAACATCCCTGTGATCGGTGTCCAGCAAGAAACATCCGGTCTTTAGTAGGGGATATGATCTTCCCTGACTGCTAGGTAGGTTTCACAGCGTCTGCCCATGCTGAGAATGAGGGTGTCAATGAGTTGTTGAGGCATTGCTGCCCATTCGTCTTGCAGCGCCAATCGAAGCTCCCGAATCGTTACTGGTGGTAAGGTACGAGCTGCCAAGCGTCTGCCTAGAAAATCCCATACATGCTCGATGGGATTGAGATCCGGAGATCGTGCCGGCCAATCCATACCTTCAATATCCTCACTCTCTAAGAGCTGTTCGGCAGCTACTGTGCGATGACATGGTACATTGTCGTCCATGAAAAGGAACTGCAGACCCATAGCGCCTCTAAAAAGACGCACATATGGAAGAAGAATCTCGTTACAATAACGGGACCCGTTGATTGAACCTGCGTCGAAGATGTGAAGGTCTGTACGACTACCAAGCATGATGCCTCCCCAAACGAGAACACCGCGACCTCCATACCTGTCCCTTTCAATGATGTTCGAGGGATGATTGCGGCTTCCCCGCTCTCTACAGATGAGTATGCGATGAGAATCGCTACTCAAGCTGAATCTGCTCTCATCTGTAAAGAGTACTCGTCCCCATTCATTGTCTCTCCAATTCCGGTGTTCCCGGCACCACAGAGAACGCCTTCTCCGATGGGCAGGCGTTAAAGGTACACACCGTACAGGGCGTCGTGCAAACAGACCACCACCGTGCAGTCTTCTGGCCACGGTAAAACGCGATATCGGTCGTCCAGTCGCCTGTGTCGTGTGTCTAGCGATTTCTCCCGATGTGTGCCGCCTGTTTCTTCTGGCCTGTAAGACAATGTACCGGTCATCTGCCGGTGTGGTTCCTCGTGATCGACCACTACTGAACCCCCGGATCGCTGTTCCTGTAGTTTGAAATTGTCTCCAAAGTCGTGAAACGATGCTGTGAGCAATTCCGAACTCTGCAGCCACACTTGTCACACTGCGGCCTTCCTCCAACTTCCCAATGATTGGACCTCGGGTAAAAGCATCCAGATGTCGTCTAACAGATTGATTATTCTTCATTTCTCGCTGAGGCAGCAACTCGGTGTCATTTTAACTGCTATACGGCGTGCAATCTCTTTGCCAGAAATACTGATCTTACACCGACAACATGCTTTATACTACTCAGACACTCCCCCATTACGTCTACCTGCATATTTGCGCATGTGCTACCGTACATCACCTTACTTAATCTCCTGATTGGTCTTTCTGTCCGCTCTGCCTCTTCGTTCAGCTGATATGCTAATTTTTCGACTTCATCCTTAATTTTTTTGCACACCAGTGTACATATATATATATATATATATATATATATATATATATATATATATATATATATATATATATATATATATATATATATATATATATATATATATATATATATATATATATATATATATAGTTAATATTTTTTTTTGTACAATCTATTGGTTAGATTTAGAAAATATGCTCAAAAGTGTATATTTTTTGATTTGATAATTAGAAGTAAATAATTCGAAATAGAAGATACAAACAACATACAAGCAAATCTGATCCATTTTATTTTGGAGATAGAAACAGTCATGCTTAGAACATACATTTTAATAAATTTGTGCTCTTGCTGATTGAACGAGAACTCAATAAGTACAGTGACGATCGTTTAATACGAAATTGAGGGGACTGAAATCTTACAAAACGACTTAAAGGAGTTGGAAACATCTATCTTTCTATATACTGAAAATGTTAAATTGGATGTTTTCGATGTACCTTTTCTCAAAATATGTTATATGTACATGCTTGAAATTTTTGATTTAATTAAAATGCACCTTTCTTATTATATTGAAATGAGTTTTTAGTTAATTTTGAATATTTTAATAATTTATATAATATTTTACCGAACACTGCGAAATTTTGTCCCCTTTTCACATGAAAAATTTGTAAAAAATAAATTTTTGAGTTTTCTTACAAAAACCTCATTTCAGTATATATTAGCCATAATTATAAATATATCATAAAAAATTTTCATACCTGTGAACAGTAATTTCTCATAAAAGATACATCGAACATCAAAACTTACATTTTGAGATAAATTGATTTTGATGTATACAGTGAGACTTCTAATCGGCTAGGAAATAAAAATAATAAAAGGCTCAACTTAAATAAGAGATACATGTTTTGGTTTAAAACAGACGTTCAACTTTAATGCAAAAACGAAGTACTTTGTTTACATTTTCGCCATTTAAACGGGCGTGGCCCAGTTTCAACAATTATTTAAAAATAGCTTTTAAGGGCTTCTAATTACCCTAGAGGTTAAAGTAAGGTGTTTTTAGAAAGGTTAAAATCTATACAATTTGACAATATAAAAATCTCAAACTGTCAAAAAAATATGATTTTAGCCTTCCAACACTAATTAAGGTTACTGAGATTAAGTACTAGTTTGTAACCGTTTGTTTTAGTTTATTTAGACGTAAAACAAATGAAAATAATAAGAAAAGTGCGTAACAATGTGTAGTTTTTAGGAATTTTATGGGAATAGAATTATTCCCATAGAATTATTTGTCATTATCAGGTATTTGTTTTCATTTGTTCAAATATACATTAATACAGCACAAAATTACGCAAACATAATATTTTAAACTTGTATGAATCTGAATGTTTTACCTCTTGTACCAACTGCTTTTATAGTTTTTTTTTCTTCCTTAAATTATCTTTCCTTTTACTTTATTGCGTTTGGCATACGTTTTATTTTAACAATCTGCATGCAGAATGCAGTGAAGGTTATAATAAAATACGACAGTAACCAATTTTTAAAATGTTAAAAATGTTTTCCTTAGTCGTAAAATGGTTAAGACCAAATTTCCTTTATGAGATGTGAAGATGCGAGGATTTACATTAAACATCCACGCATTCCCTATTAATTAATATATGTTATATTTTTTTATAAATGTGAGAGTTTATCAGCAAATGAATCCAAACCATGTTTATATGTAATTTATTGTTTAATTTTCTATTCAGAAACTAAAACTAATTTTCAAAAATCCATGCTGTCTTTGCGAATAATCTAACTACATAAAACATAGCGTTATTGTATTTTTATTAAAATATCACTAATATTTCTTGAGCTTCCAATTGAATATTCGAATAAATTAAAATCCAATTGAACACAAAACGATTTTTAAGGAAACATTAAACTTTAAAACGAGAAGTTCGAAGAACAATTACTATAATTTTCGAACCCAAAATATCGATATAAAAACACTCTTTTATTTCCGCGACATCTTAATGATTGGTTATGAAAAGGTAAGACGAAAATTAAAAGTGTCCGGGCACCACTTTCCTTCTAAATTCCTTTCATTATCTCCCCCTACAGAAAACTGTTTAATGGCACTACAGTGGTGGACCTTCCCACTGTCTTTCCACTACGTAATAGATTATTTGTAATCGATACTTCTATTGATATCGATTATCGCTTAGTATCCATTTTGCTTCACTCCCTTTGTGTATTGTGAAAAGTCGGGTGGCAATAATAGACATCGGACTGCTGTTCGTTCTTTTGTACGTGATTGGTCTTTCGGAAACGGCTTTTTTTTTTCGTTCCCGTTCCCGAAACTTTTTACACACATCTAAATTTGTTTGCACAGCCGATATTAGATAGTAAATGAAAAGAAAGAAGGAAAAAGGTGCTATATATGTAAGAATCTCAGAAAATGTTTTAGTTTGGGAATAGCGAAATTTCACCTAATGTATTAAGGGAAAAGGAACTTGCTTTAAGAGATTTGGTTATTGATTTTGGTCTAGTTAAACATCGATTTACTCAACTATACGAGACTTTATTGGCAACTGTGACTTTCCGTTTTATTATGACAAATACGCTTATGAATTTGAGTTGTGGCTTTTTTGATATTTTTTGGTATGATTCGCTTTGTGGAATGAATAATCATTTTTCTTCATAGCATACTGTGTTTAATATCCATCTTTTTTGAGGAATGAAGTAAGTCTTTGATTTGTAGTTATAGCAGAAATTGAATTAAGTAATACGTTGATATATAAATTTCATGATGATTATTGTTATTTCATGCTTTGGGGAAAGTAGAACAAATTTTAAAAATTTCACCTACACGACAGTAAGAGTTAAATTTGTATTTGAGAATGCATGGAATATTTCCTTATATTTAATTTATTTTTTTAGCTCTTTTATGTCACCTATATTTGTGAACAATTTTTTTTGCATAACAATAAAAAAATTACATCATAATAAAGAAAATTCTTATTATACTTGTATTATCCATTAACACACATTTTAATGCAGTATACAGTTATTAACTTCAACTTCAAATTTTAATGTAATATCACTATAATTTTATAATTGGGATGACTTTCATTCTTACTATTTCAAAGATAATATTCTATTGATAATATAACCTTCATTACAAGGCATGTTGCTTTTCCAATACAAGCATAATATATAAGTTTTCAGATATATAGCTTCATCAAATCTATACTACTGTGACAATTAAATAATCGAACTAGTCTTAAAAATTAGCTTTGTTGAAAACGATGTACAAAATCCTTTTAATCCCCTTAAACACAATGTTAATATATAGCTGCATACGATTTTCTACCGTTCAAAACAGTTTTGCGGCTTATTAGGTGTCAGTAAGTGTGTGCCCTTTTTACCTCTACTTCTTCTACAGAATGGAAATGTGTTCCCATCAATGCATTTTTCACTTTAAGAAACAGATAGAAGTCGTATGGTGTGAGATCTGGTGACTACGGTGGATGTTCGTTCACATTAAAGCGTTTGTCCAAAAGGAACTATTTTACACAGAGTGCAATGTACGCCGAGGCACTGTCTTGGTGCAAAATCCACCCGTTGCTCTATAGATCTTGTCTTTTCTTCATCATTCTTTCTCTAAACTTTCTCCGGACCTCAGTGTAGAATTACTATTTTACCGTTTGGCCTCCAGATAGTTATTCAATCATGATGATGCCATTAATATAGAACAAAAACGGTGAAAATCCCCTGTTCTTGATGTCACAGATCGACAAGAATGCTTATGATCTTCAGCAACACCACAATCTTTGTGCCATTCATCATTTGTGCCGTTCAAAAATTTGACTTTGTGCCGTACAGCTATCTTCAAACACTCTTTTAACAATTTAAAACATTCGGTTGGATTTTTTTTTTAATTTCACGAGGAATTCCAAATTAATACGCAGCTCGATTTTTACGTCTATCATGTTCGCAGCACATCGACACAAAAACGTCTAAGTCAGACAAGGTTAAACAAGAAATATAAAAAAAATTCAGTAAATTCCTGCTTAGATCAACAAAGAAAAATTTTATTTTAGCTACTTTTTATTAAATAGTTACAATTAATATAAATATTTATATACATATGACAGAATCACAACATTAATTGGTAAATTATTTTTATTAATTATCATTAAAGTATCGTACTGTCATCCAAAACAATCGTGTACATAAAAATTTTAGTTCAAATGAATGCGCAGCGACCTTACAACTCAAAAAGAACCTTTTTTAAGTTTTGACACAAGTCGCTAAAATATATATATATAGTCGATAAGTCTCCAACAATGATGCCAACGAGACTATATTTGTAATTCTTTAAATAATTAGTTTTAATTAATTAATTTTTATTAATTATAATTAAAAATTATTGAATTGTCATCCAAAATAAAATCATGTATATAAAATTTCAACTGAATTAAGCACTTTAAAATTTATTTTATTAACGATTGAAAATTCCACCAACATAAATAAATAAATAAATAGAGAGTAAGAGTTAATAGTAGGAATTGAAAAACAGAGAGGGAATAACGGGCCACCAGCATCGGAAAAATCAATTTGAACTATATACCATTCTCATTTCTTCACACCAAGTATAAAGACTAGGGCATGCGCATTCTGGAAATTTAATTGTTACACCTTAAATATAAACTTTTCTGCTACTTTTTCATTCTACACTTTTTAATTATTCACAGTTTTATGATAATTTGTACTGCAAATCAATTTTGTTGGCACTTCGAAAGAAAACAGTATTAGTGCAATCTCAGAATTTTTCTTTCTAAAATGAAATACATTTCAGTTGCAATATAAATTATTGATTTGAATAATTTACATAAATTTTTGAATTTTTATGACTCGGATTGGGATAGTTAAGTGTCCGTGGTAACCCAGTGGTCATGGTCTCGAATTCGTGGACGTCATTGTCGAATCCTGTATTCGAAACTTAGTACCATTGAAGTGCTGTTGTTGTTGTGGTTTTTGCCACCTGTCTGACGTAGTCAGAACGAGGCCCACGAAATTCATCTTTGCAACGGGCAAGAACTATTCCTGTCGTTGGCCTTGAGCACCATACAGGTGACAGTACGAATTAGTTCGACTAAATTCCCCGAAGGGACGATAGATGGCGACACCACCTATCTCCACTTCCACAATTTAAACATGGAACTGAAGGGGAGGAAGATATTCTCCAGTTCCCTTCACTCGGGATTTAGCCCACAAGACTTTCAGACCCACTGATTTAACAAGCACATACTCCGTGTGTTCTCGGAGGTTATTTGGTGCCAGGCATCAAACCCAGGTCTTCCGGTCTGGAATCCGATGCTCTAGCCACTAAAACCAAGTCAATCAAATCAAATGGAACCATCAAAACATTTTTGTAATTTTAATATGTTCTAGTTATCCGATTGATGGAAGTTAAATAATTTATGCAAAGCGCATTATGCATCTTAACTAAGTTTCATAATTGTTCAACTTTATTTTTCTATGTTTTTTCCATATGTTTGAAAGCAAAGTGCTGCTTGAAGTCATAAATCTGAGAATAAAGAAATTGCTTTGATTTCTCACTTATAGAATGTTAACATTTTAATGAATTTAATGTCTGTATTTTTTCCATGGTTTTTAACAGTCAATAGCGAATGCAAAGTCAACAATGGTGGATGCAGTCATTTATGTCTGATGGCACCAAGTTCGAAAGGATATTCGTGCAAGTGTCCTACGGGTATTCTACTACAAAAGGATCAAAAAACGTGTTCTAAAGGTAAGATATAATGAAAATGTTTATCATATATTTACAATAAGTAAAAACTTATTTGAATAAGCATTTCCTCTCCAATATCAAAAGTTCTCAATCCGTCAATCAAATTATCATCCTCAAACTGCCTTTAAAATAAATAAATGGTTTATAAAGAAATAGGATGTTTCCATAAAATTGACAATAATCATGTATAATTATGATTTAATCAGCATCGGAAGAATTTTTTTAAGAATTACGTAAATTATTGCTTACAAATCTATTGATAATTAGAGATATTAAAAATGTTTCAGATATAGAATAGTTTTCTTCATATATGTGCAATGTATATTCGGAAAAACAATTTAACATTTTTAAATCACGATTAATTATTTATGCTGGATATTTAAATGCAAATAATAATATGCAAAATTTACAATTTTTTATGAGTAGAGTCTATACAATTATCTACAAAGGAATTAATTCATTTAATATGCAATATGATTGTCAATTTTAATTATAAGTTATATACAAAGAAAGGTATTGAACAAAAAAAAGGCTAATTTAAATTTACGTTTAATTAAATGCACTTAATTATATATATTATGCCTGAACATGAGACAATTTACTTATTTTGTGTATATCATTGCATAATATATAAATGTTGTTACATTGAAATAAATAAAAATATAATTTATTATAAAATATATTGGACAGCATGTAATTTTCTCCAGAAAAATTCGATTTGCATCATGATCATAATTGCATGCATTTATCTGAACAAGGTAAATAAAATTAAATAAATTTATTTTGTAAATACTAATGGTTACCATATAAATAAATATGCTGCTGTTTAAAACTTACCTACATCCGTCGCGGATAAAATATTGTCTATTAGTATGAAAATAATACATATTTAGATTAAACTTTTTTTTAATCATCGTAATAAAATATTTCATTACAAAATGTATTGTCAAATAATACTTTCCATCTTCGGTGATTAAATTTCGAAGTAGAAAAACCATCTGAAAATTAATTTTTAATTCTAAAGGCAATTTCGTATTTATTGCTTACATAATATAATTTTAAAATGTAAAAACCTTTTAGTATTAATTTATTCAAAGCTAATCTTTAAGTAAATTTTAATATTTATTTAATTTATTTCTCTGAATAATTATTTACATATTTACCTAGATTATTTTTATTAATGTTTCTCCAAAAATAATTACTTAAAACGATTTGGAAATGTTTCTTAAAAAAAAAAAAACACTACGTATACTTTTTTTCGCTTACGTTTGAAAAAAAACTTTTAACCAAGTCTAGAACTTTTTCTTCGGATGAAAAATATTCTCACAATTATTAAAAGTCAGGGAAATTTCTCGAGTATTCGCCCTTCAAATAATTCGATTTTCTATTTTTACCCCTCAAAAACTCCGCAGGGAATTTGCATAAATCCAATCACATTCTCCTGATTCTTTTCTCAAGTGTAGCTAAAACGACGACAAATTTAAAAGAGTACCTTTGCCGACTTCACCTCACACATTTCATAATCTTTAGAGTTTGTCGTGCAGTTGACAGAGAAATGTAAGAAATTTCTCGCATTGTACTTGTGAAAGAAAAACATGTCTTTCTACTTTTTTTTCGGTATTTAAATTGAGAAAAAAAACCCGATAAGATTTTTCATTTCCTTTTTCAAAGGGAAAAAAAATGCTTCATTTTTGGGGAAAATTGAATCCAAATAATTTTTCCAGGAAGTTTGAAGTATTAATAGTTATTGCTTAATGTGCCAGAGGTGAAACAAATTAAAGTGTATTCTGTGCAACGATTTTGAAATTAAAGTTTGGATTTTATTTTTAACTTTTTCTTGGTTATTCCTTTAATCGAATGGATGCGCTGATACTTTTATTTCTGTTTTTAATATTACTGATTAAATTCATTCGTTAATTTAGGAATTACATAGTGAAAAAAATGTTACTTAAGGTATCCGACTACGTTCGGAACTGTGATTTTTAAAAGCTTAGAAATAGATAATATATATTCTTTTTAGTGTCACTTAGATTAGAAAACGTATATAAAATTGTTTTAATAATATTATTACAATAAAAAGTTATTTAATTACAACATTTTGACCAAAAATGAACATAGAATGACCCATTTTCACAAAACATTCTTCTTTTATGAAAAATACTTCCATTATAATAATATTTGCCTGTATATATCTCAAACCTCTATACAGAGGCATAACTAGAATGTTTGAAATATATAACTTAGAAGTGAATTTATCTATATTTTACTACAACAGAGGAGAGAAATTTAAAGAAAAAAACGTCGATAATTATTTCAATTGGCGGTAACTCTGAAAATAATGTGAATGTTTCAAAATCATAGTTTAGACTCTCTGGAAAAGTCTTTACTTTATATCAGCAAAATATTATTATTCTAGAAGCCTTTTTTATAGAAGAACATTTTGAACAAAAGGTTATTCTAAGTTAATTTTTATGCCAAGATATTGTATTTAAATAATTGTTTTCGTCATAATGTCCTTAAAACCTTTTTACACATATATTCTAATATAAGGGACACTAAATGTAATGAAAATTATCCATTTATGTGCTTTTTTTAAAATCACGGTTCCGAACGTAGTCAGATACCTTAAAAATGTTAGAGGCTTCTTTAACTTTCTTTTGTTAACCCCTTAACTGGCAATGAAACGTTACACGATGTACTACCCAGTGCCACCGTTTTTCACATCGGTCACATAGATGCGCGTATATGGAGTATTGGAGGCGCGTATATGGAGTATTGGAGGCGCGTATATGGAGTATTGGTGGCAGAGGGGTTGAGGAAGAAAAGTCTCAGATAACCAAATTTTTCTCAGAAATAAGTAAATCCTTTCCAAATTCTGTCAAGGTCATTTTTTTGCATTCCAAAGTCTTTGGAATAGTTTACGATTAGCAGCGCAAAGAGAAGAATCGCATTTTTGGAAAGACGCATATATACGCCCGGGACACTTAATGCATCTGTTCAGAAAGACGGACATATACGCCGGTGGCAGTTAAGGGGTTTAAATCATTGCCTCACAATGTAAAAACAATCGTTTTAGCTAATGCATATTTTTTGCGATGAAATTTTCAATATTTAAATGATACCGTATATTTCCGTGTATAAGACGAGGATTTTTGGACCTTTTTTAAATGTAAAGTAAGGGGTCGGCTTATATACGGATCCGATAGTCTCGGAATATAATTCAAATTAAATGCTTCTTTTTAACCCTTTTCCGTTAGCCAAGCGCTAGAGATTTGTAAAATTTCAAGCGTTTTTTAATGGAACTTTTGTTTGTAAAGGAAAAAAAAACATTACATAAATCCTTCAATGCTTGGTATCTGAGTCCGAGTATCTTAAAATTCACATTCAAGAATTGTGTGGTCTGAATGCATACGATCATCATACAGCGACCTTTTCTCCGGGACATGACACATAGACGAGCAGTGCGTGTTCGAATTTTTCTTCTCGCTAATTTCCCAGGAAAAGAAATGGCACAAAAAATATGACGAACCCCTTAAATAACAGCAGCGTGCATATCTCGCCAGTGCATTAGCTACCCCGGACGTCTATATACGTCTTTCTGAATTACGATTCTTTCTTTGCACTAATATCAGTACAATTATTCCTGAGGCTTTGGAAAGTAAAAATGACATGGACAGTATTTGCGAAGGATTTACATATTTCAGAGAAAGATTTGCATTATTTATTCCTTTTCTCCCCTCCAATACACCGCAAACCCACACCTACGTAAAAAACAGTGGATCCGGGGAGTGAATCGCGTTACTTTTATTCGGAAGGCAAGAGTTTAACACTTGCAGTGTAAATATGTCAAATAATTGGAATTATAGTGTAACTTTTTTGATGTGGTTACCAGAAATAAAAATATCATTTTTGGCGTCTGGTGTTTTACTTTGCAGCAATTTGATTAGAAAAAAAATATTTTAAAATAATTTTTTCCCGATTTTACTTTTATACGGGTTTTGAATTTAGGATACATTTTGAAGAGAAAAATGCATTCTTAGAAAATTATGGATCGGCTCGTGTTTCGAAATATATGGAAGTACAGTTTTCATTGCATAGTGTCGACGCCCCAGTCATGTTCGTGTGCGAATAATTTGTTGAAAATTATTAACCACCATAGGAATTCATATTGTTTCGGCAACTAATTGATTATACCAGAACACATGTCGAACATCTCTCTCTCTCTATCACTTACTTATAAAAAAAACTTAATTTTCAAAAATATTTATCTTAAATTTCGTATTGGGTTTAATTAAAAATTAAGCAATATTTTATCAATGCAGTGGTAGTATAGTAATTTATACGTAACAACGATTTTTCTTTAAAAAATTAAATTTATCAAATTATTAAGAGTTTGATGACAGTTCTCAAGTTGTCATGTTGGAGAACTCTTTCTTCGTAAATCAGCTTTCTTCTTGAAATATTTTGCAGTCTGACGATTTTGCCACTACTTTCGGAACCATGATTTTAAAAAAGCGCATAAATGGATAATGTTCATGATATTTAGTGTCACTCAGATTAGAATACATGCATAAAATTGTTTTAAGGACATTTTGACAAAAAAAAAATTATTTAAATATAATATTTTGACAAAAAATTAGCTTAGAATAATCTTTTTTCCAAACGTTCTTTTTTTGTGTCAAATGGTTCTATTATAATAATATTTTGCCTGTATATAGCTCAGACCTCTCTACAGAGGCCCAACTAGACGTTTTGAAAAATTCAGAAAAAAATTGCTCCCCTCTGTTGTCGTAAAATATGAACAAACCCACTTCTAAGTTATATATTTCAAAAATTCTAGTTGAGTGTATGAACAGAGGTCTAAGCTATATACAGGCAAAATATTAATCTAATAGAAGCCTTTTTTACAAAAGGAGAACATTTGGAAAAAAATACTATTCTAAGTTAATTTTTTGCCAAAATATTGTATTTAAATAAATTTTTTTTGTCAAAATGTCTTTGCAACAATTTTATGCATATATTCTAATCTAAGTGATACTAAATATCATGAAAATTATCCATTTATGCACTTTTGAAAACCACGGCTCCAAACGTAGTTGGATACTTTAAACATTTGACCGGAAACAACGGATAGTAGTTGTGAGTTTTCATATGTAACTAGAGCTAAAAAATATTACATTCTTTCTTTTAACCCATACGAAATATATTCTTTTACATTTTATTAAAACGTTCTTCTAATAACTTGCTAAAACTGTTTTTGTATAAACTTTTTAAAATTTTGATTTTGTTTCAACTGTATTTGAAAGTAATCCTTTTTAAATTGTTGTCTTTCATAGGAATGAATAATTTTTTAATTGTCGCTCAAAGAAGTGATGTCCGTAAAGTGTCCTTGGATGTTCCATATACTGCTGATGTAGTTCTTCGTATTAACAATATCAATAATATAATTGCTTTAGATGTAGACACTCAAGATGGTAAGTACATTTTAATATTATATATATATATATATATATATATATATATATATATATATATATATATATATATATATATATATAACAAACTGATTTCATTTAAGTTTTCTCCTTTTTAGTTTAATTACTTTTATTCTACTATTCTATTTTTAACTGTAACGTTCTACACGTTTTATTGGGTTTTATTGAAAAATACACTTTTCATTTCTATTAATAGAATTTTACATTTTGAGAAATACTAAATATTGCATTTATTTTTAGATAATTTATATTAACAGTACAAAGTTAAAAGAAAATGGAATAAGATGATTGTGAAATTCCATCTTATTATACAAAGTTATGAATGTTACTTCTTCCAAAAATATCGGAATAATTATATATTGAATTAACATTTTAAACGAATTAAGTGAAGGCTCTTATTTCATTGAATAATAGAAATTATTTGCATCTTTATCGCGTTATTTTTAAAATAATTTTAATATTGAAAGATGATTAGAACTATATATATATATTAGCTTCATCAAGATATTAATAGTTAAATTTTAAAACGGGAATATTCGTCATTATTATTTTTTAATACGATTCAATAAACAAAATGCATAGAATTTAAAAAAGAACATCAAATTGAAAAGCTGTTCCTATTCTACAACACGTTTAACTGCAAATCTCATCATTATTTATTTTCATGTAACCAGTCATTTTGAATTTATAACCGTATTATTAATTTAGAATATTTCATTTTTTTTCATTACCATCAAGTACATAAAAAGCACTAGTTAATGTTTCTACGGAATAATAATTTTCTTCCGATTAATTATATATTTTTATATTACTTTTGGAATAAAAACAAATGCATAAAAGAAACGCTATAAAATAAACAAAAAATTGCATTTAAAATTCACATTAAAAATGTAATTTTACACATTGCGGTTTTTTATTTATTTTTATTTTATTTTATTTATTTATTGTTTTATCCGACGTAATTTATAGCGTTCGAATAGATGAAGGTACGAATTCTATTTGATTGACATTATGCTTATAAATTCATATAACGACATATAAGTTAGTATAATGTTTTATTGTTATTGCTGCATTCTGTTATTTAAAATACATTATAAGTTAGTTTCATAAGTTGAAAATGAATAGGAATTAGTCAAACTTAATGTTCTTCCTTAATTCTCTTTAAAATTTTAAAAAAAAATAAAATTAACTCTAAAGCACACCTCTTTGTTGATTGATACAGCATTGATTTCTGAAATTATGAACTTAAACGTTTATTTATGTTTTCGATACGAAAGACTGACAAATGAAAATGTTTACAACTCATTATCGTCATTAATTTGACCTAAAAATAATTCTAACTGCTAAAAGTTTTATTAATAATTTGTTTTAATTAACAATTTAATTAGTTTCCATTTAGGATCATATAAACGTTTTCTTCAAGTTCATTGCGTCCCAAAATGTATTAGAATGCAAAATGTTGTTCAAAGATATGATACTAAATACAAATATTTGATTTTATAAATTATTTTGAATAAATTCTAGTTTTGCAACTATTTTTTTCTTTTATTATTGCAATTTAAAATGAAATATTGTTGTGAAAATTGATCTGCTAAAAATGCTTTGTAAAATACTATTATTTTATTTGTGGCCTTTTTGGCTTAAAAGATACATTGTCCTATTGTTGATAATGAACATAATGATATGTGATAAATGTAAGTCAGATAACAGTTCACTTGAACTACAAGAATAACTTAATATAAAGTAATAATTATTAAAAATATTTTCTGAATCTTTTGTTTATTCTTTTGTTTCATTGGTCTACTGAAGAGTATCAAAAAATTACAGTATATAACAACCATAAGTCTGATAATATTTCGTCAAATTATATATTTTTTTAATTCTTATATTAATATTGATGATTGTAAATTCTTCTAAACTGTTTTAAATCAATTCAATTGATAAAAATCTTTAAACTATTCAAAAGCTAATAAGATTGCTCTAAATACTACAAATCAGGCATTTCAATTAATGATATGCTACATGAATTTATTTACAATATTGAAGATACGTTACAATTATGAATAATGTTAAAGTGACCAATTTCAATCTCACACACATCAATCAGTTATTAAAAAATTATTTTATTAAACAGAACAGTCATTTAGCTTTAAAAAACATGTATTATTTTGTTTCTACATTACCTAGAGACCAAGTTACTTTAAATTATATCAGATTAGAACAAAACAAAAGAACCGAATCTTTTTAATGTACTACAAATGGGCAAATAATGGTTCAAAATCTATCATGTTGAGTCTTATAACTCAAAACAATATGAATATATTTCTATGAAACTTTTTGAACCTGATACTTATATGATTTCGTCGGGAATGTAGCAAAACATTACCAACCACATGAATATTTTTTCAAATTATGTTCTGTTATTTCAATAATAGCATCATTCATTTGCCACATTTCTCATAATATTTACTCAAACAGCTCTCAAAATTTTTATACTCTAATAAAACATTAAAACTTTAGTAGATTAATTTATGTAACCCTAGATTAATTTATGTAGTTTATTTAATCAATACTTTTTATTGTTATAGATTTATTGCTTGTTTCCTAACTTCCTTAAAATTCTCTTTATAAAGTGCTGAAATTTCTCTTTGACTTTTGTAAAATGTAGGTAACTTATTTTAAGTATTGCTGGTTAAGTATTAATATTTATTGATATTGATCCCTAAAAAAGTTTTTATAATGTTTTAATATGCTATTTTTAAAAAAAGTACTACGAATGTATTTGAATCACTTAATTATAAATATACGCAAATTAACATTAAACAAAATAAATTACCCTTCAAAAAGATCAAATGCATGAGTTCCAACATTCAAAGATTTCCATCATATGCGCAAAATATCACTTTCTTTAATCGCCGATCTAAAACCCCACTCAATATAAATTCCTTCTACCCTACATCCTAACATAAAATCACGTCGAGGTATTTCCATAAATGTTTCGGGTCTCTAACGTAAGCACTTGTGATTACATTTCCAGAGAAGATTTACTGGTCAGACACTGGACGTGAGAAAATTCAGCGATCGAATCTGGACGGCTCTCGTGTAGAGAACGTCATCACCAAAGGCTTAGGGTCGGTGGACTTCTTGGCCGTCGATTCGACCGGCAGGAAATTGTACTGGACCGATGACCAGCGGAAGTGCATTGAAGTGTCTGAATTGGACGGAACTTCCAGGAAAGTATTGGTCTGGAGTAATTTGGACAGTCCGAGAGCCATTGCCCTGCATTACGAACCAGGGTGAGGATTTGTTTTTAAATTGAGATTTAAAGTTTTATTTTTTTTTTTGCAAATAATCAAGGGTTTTAGTAACCGTTTCTGAGAGTAATGTAATTTTGTTTGATTTTGCATTTTATATTATTTAAATTTTATAAAAAGTTATTTAAAAAAAAGAGAAAAAATTTTAAAAGATAAGAAATTTAAAAATTTAATATTTTAATAAAACTTTTTAATACTTATAATCATTTTCGTTAAAAAGTATAAATTATAATATTGCTACTTTATTCACGTTAATAAGGAACAGATATTTTTTTAAAACTTAGTAAGAGTGCATGATTTATAATTGTAATTATTTTAATCCTAAATTTCCCATTTAAATTATAAACATGGTGTTCTATAATTATTATTTTCATTAAAACTAAATATGGCTTTTTTAAAAAAAATTATGGTAGAGAATTTTAAAATATCAAATCATCTTTGAATGTATTTTGAATCTTTTTAATCCATATTTTGATTTTTAAATAAATGCTTTTTATTTTTAAATATATATTTTATACTTCATAGATGTATTATATTTTTGAATATATTATACATAATCCAGTTCGATGTTAAATTACTTTTTTTCAACGGATGTTTTGTTCTGTCCCTAAAGAATTCTTAATCAGTATCTAATCACCTATGTCAATCAAAATAATGTAAATTTATATGATTAAAATGATGGTGATTTGCCTAATGCAGCTGAATTGGATTTGCATGTGTAAAAATATTCGTATAAAACAATGAATTGGAAAATTATACTGGAAAACTAAAAAAATAAAATAAAATGTTTACTTTACATTACTTGTAATCATAGATATTTTTATCTAGTTTTCTTTCTTTCTTTTTTATTTACATACCCTTTTCCAAACATGAAGTAGTTTTCATTTATTTTATAATTTAAAATCAATTATTTAATTTTAAATGCATTTTTATTTTGTAATCTGAAATAGAAATATTTATAAATTTCATAACAACTTTTATTTCTTGAGATATTTGATGTACATATATATTTCAATGACATGAATATAAACTTGCTCATTTCAATAAATATTTTAAGCATATAATTTTAATATATATTTAATTTATTTTGATGTTGTTTACATTAAAGGCTTCTAACAGCGTAAAATATTTTAATTTTGAAAATAAAACAAATTTATGTCTAGCAAAATATTTATATTTTGAATTGAAATACAAATTTACATATAAAAACTTAATAAAAATGCATATCAAAATTTTAGAAAATTACATATCAAAACTGAAATAGAAATTATGAATTATAAAAGTATACATTTAACATTTATACTATTACTTATTTAATACATAGAACATCATTTGTTGTTTTTAACTATTACCAGTATTTACTTTAAGTAATTACTGCAAAAAATAGATAAATGTATTAATGGTTGCATATGCTGTACATGAATTATAGGACACAAATGTTAGTAAAACGTAGTTTTAGTAAAATAAATTAATGAAAGCCGTAGTAGAGCAAAAATCCCGTTTTTCACAAGACATACAAAACTCGGCTCGGTTACGAATTTTCAAAAGTTACACAAAGATACATAAATGAAATCCAACTCTCTGTAATTTTTTTTTTCAAAAAATGTTTTTATTTATAAAAAAAAGAAATTATGGAATTCCCCTTCTATAAAATTCTTCGAAATCTTTCAAGGAAATGAAATATTATTCAAGAAATATTTTATCAATATTAAATGTATCCATCGTAATTCAAGTGAAATATTTTACATGCTAAGAAATATTTCGGTGGAAATCTTGTTCAGTATTTTTACCGGTGAAAATACAAAATTCTGTTTTTCTTCTAAAGCAAAAAATTTTATACAGCGTTATGTGTTAAAACTTTAAGTAACACCATTCTGTTGATGTCTTGTAAAGATATACTTTATTATATTTTTATAATTTTTTTTTCTAAATAATATATAAAATTTAAAACGATTTTTGTAGAATAAGGGAATAGAATTTTTGTTGCATCAACGTATATTTCATTTCAGATACATATACCTTCCTACCTACCTACTTTCATACATGTATACATACATATAAATACTTTTAAGAATTTTTCATTAAAGGTTTCAGTAAGAACGAAATCACATTTTTTCTTGTTATTCTTGCTCCGATAAAAATAGATTTTTATTTGTAAAGCTTTTATTTTTCTCTTTCAGAAAAGGAAACATATTTTTAAATTGTCTACTGTGAATATTTTATGTATTTAATACTTTGAGCAATCTTTGGTGCAATATGAACATTAAATAAGTAGAAAACAAGTAATTAATATCAAACGATTATATTTGCATAAAAACATGAATTTAAAAACAGAATTTTAGGTTTATTTTATCAAAATAAAATTTCCTATAAACGTTTTCTTATAATACACTATTATAAGTGTGTTTATAACTCGGGTAGCCTGCAAGTCATGAGATCGTGGAACAAGTTGTCGAGTCATGGTGTCAAGGCCTGATGAGAGCATCAATCCTTCTATACGAAGGGCTGATGAAAGTAAAATTTGCCTTTGCTCAATTTCCTTCCATTGGCATGGTGTGAAGAATTGAAAACTAGGTACCAGCTTAGATGTTGTGCTTGTCATTTGCCCGTTCTAAAATAGATCCCTAAAGTGGTTAAGAACATCCATAAGAATATTATAAAAAAATTTCAGGTCAAAAAATTAATTTTTACAAAAGGAGTAGGATTTTAAAAGTTTCCCAATTTTCTTCAAAAAATTTAAATTTTTAAAATTGTGTGAATAATATATGAAAAACTTTATCTGGTAACATTTTCTTGAATAGAAACATTGTATAAAATGTTAAATATAATTTTTAAATACGTAAATAAAGAAGTTTGCTCAAAGGGTGCCAAGTCTCTTTAACTATTTCTGAAAATTACTCCGACTAAACATGGTTTGTCATCCCATGTCCTATGGTGATTTGTTGTCCGTATGCTGCCTACTATCAACCCTCTGAATTCGTCGATCAACATCGGCACCATCCTGTATATTATTACCTACAGAATTGATTATTAATGTACTTTAAATTTAGATGTTAAATTAAATATATGTATATATAAATTAGTCATATATCAACTGAAAAAATTCGACTATACTATTGCTCATGAAATAACTAGGTAAAACCAGCTTTCATCTTTTTTTTTAATTTGCTATTTGCTGCTAGCTCTGCTTATTTAACTAGCCAACATAGCTAACTAAAAAAATAAGAAGAGCTAGGTGGTGTCAAAGGGCTAATGTTACTAACTGTATAAAATGTAACTTTTTTATATAAATTTTTGCTTGGTCTTGCAAAAATTATGATCTTTTTCATGGTTGTAAGTTATATTTAGTTTTTTATGTACTGTGTGAAAATTGTCTTTGTTACTGAGCTTCTTGAAACAGTTAACTAATTGAATAACTCACTACAGGTAAATTCCTTTCTAAATTACAACTGGATTTTTCGAGACATTAAGCATTTTTGCCATTCAAAAGCTAATATGCAAATAATTATGCATATAACTCAAAGAAGCTTTATTTTTCTATTTGCAATCGCTCGATAATATACCGAAACGTTTATTGTTTATAAATTTCCAATGATTCTTTTGTTTATTGTTAACTTCCTTAAAAATAGTTAAAAATTGGTTCAAACTCGTTACTTACATTTCTTTTTTAAATTAGAGATTACAAAATAAAGTCAACAAAATTGCTTAAAATTGAATAACTAGAGCAATAAGCATTTTTTTACCGACAGAAAAATACTCCGATATTGATATTCAATTTTGACTCATTCTATATCGAGAAGAACAGTATTTTTTCCTTCATTCTATTCAATTCTGTGTGAATTTATTGGTTTTTTCTAGTAAACATAGTGCTCAAGATTCATCTCATTTACTGTACTGCTTAAGGAATATTTTTCTTACGTATTAAAAGGTTATATACTTAGGACTCATTGAATGTTGGCGTTCCAGTATGATAAAATGATGAATGCATTTTTATAGAACCAATGGAGTAACAATGGGTACAATTTCTACCTAAAAAGGGTATTGAGTTTTAGATTCTGCTTTACACGATCTCAAGTAAAGAGACTGTCTTACATTTTTTTTAAATACGCTTTGTGTATTTTATTATTTAAGGTTGATCTTTGAAAATACACCAGGGTTGTTTGGTGACGGGCCTAACAATTTTGAACCCCGGCTAAGTGACGAAGATACCTACTCTGTCAACTTCCACACGAAGTCAACAGGATAACTTCGAACATCGATAGATTTAATAAACATTTCTCTTTTAAATAGAGGGTCTTCACCATTTAAAAAAAATAATGCTCATTAAGGTATCCGACTACGTTCGGAACCGTGATTTTGCAAAAGCACATAAAAGGGCAATTTTCATGCTATTTAGTGTCACTTAGATTAGAATATATGCATAAAATTGTTTTAAGGGCATTTTGATAAAAAAAAATGTATTTAAATACAATATTTTGGCAAAAAATTAACCTAGAATAACTTTTTTTCAAAATGTTCTCCTTTTGTGAAAAATGCTTCTATTATAATAATATTTTGCGTGTATATAAATCAGACCTCTGTACAGAGGCTCAACTAGAATTTTTGAAGCATATAACTTAGAAGTGGGTTTATCCATATTTTAAGACAACAGAGGGGAGCAATTTTAAGAAAAAAACGCCGATAATTATTTCAATTAGTTGTAACTGAAAATAATGGGAATTTTTCAAGTCATATTTGAGCCTCTGTAAAGAGGTCTGAGCTATATACAGGCAAAATTATTATTATAATAGTGGTATTTTTAACAAAAAGAGAACATTTTGAAAAAAGATTATTCTAAGTTAAATTTTTTGCCAAAATATTGTATTTAAATAACTTTTTTTTTTGTCAAAATGTCCTTAAAACAATTGTATACATGTAGTCTAATCTAAGTGACACTAAATATCATGAAAATGATCCATTTATGCTCTTTTTAAAATCACGGTTCCGAACGTAGTCGGATACCTTAAAGGCCACCGGGACTGGAACCAACAACTCGGGAACGCTGGCTACGACCATGACCACTTAAAATTATTTCTATTCTTTGAAACATGAAACTTTTCCAATCATCCTTTTTTTTGCTTCTATGGTATCAATCCACAATAATAAATACATAGAAAGGAAAAAAAATCATAGAATCATTGTTTCCCTTTATATGTAATTTTTTACAATGACAAGACATTTTTTTAAAATTAATTATTTTAATTATTTAAGTCGGCATTAATTAAATATTTAAGAATGAAAAATGATGTGAGATTTTTTAATACGAATATTGTACGTATTACAGGAATAAGACTCGCAATCTTCAGTACTTAATTTCGGTAAGTACCTGCGATAATATTCGGTATTCGCCAAGTTCTTAACGTGTTCCCTTCCCATGAAATTTGAAAGAGAAGTTTTGAATCACCCTTTTTTTATAATCAAAGTGGATACACACATACACATAGATTGTTGGTAGAGCTTAGCCAAAAAAATGCAATTTGTAGTAGGAATACGATCAAAGTAAATATAAAAGGATTATCGGGTGGTGAAAAGGCGTCTTTTTATAAGATAGAATTTTTTTTCTATAAGTAAAGATCAAAGTTTTAAGGTACTTCTTTCACCATACAGCCTGATAACTCTTTAGAACATACACGTTTTCATAGACAAAGGATTTCAATTTGGAGATTAATTCTCAAAGATAATTATGCATAAATGTGGAAATTGCTGTCTCACGTGGAGTTTAACTTTATCTTACGAATACTCTCAAAGCCTATTGTGGAAATTTGGAGAATGGCATATTCATACAACTTAATTGATCACAGTAGGATAAATTCATTGTTTGTTCAGGCTGTGTTAGCACTTTAACAGTTTCTATTAAAGGAAATGCGAATATATGAGTATAAGGTTAACATAAATGTTAAATACTTATATTATACTTATTCAGGCTGTGTTAATACTTATACATAAATGTTAAATACTTATTGATTATGGACTATCATCATATAAAAAGATTAAACTGTTTTGTACTTTATGCTTATTTGTCAGAATAATAGTGGATGTTTAACAAGTATTTCAAATATTAATTACGTTGAAAACATCTGACAGTTTGATTGAAAAAGCGGTAATGTGTATGTTTCTCATAGAGAATAACTTCAGTTCATAGTACAATATCAAAAAAATATTATTACAATTTCAAAAACGGTTTAGATTTCACTGACTCGCGAAAGGAAGTGAAAAGACATATAGTATGATCAATGAATGCATTGAATACTGACAAATATAAATTATGGTTTTTCGCTTAGAATCTTATAATTATTCTTAGCAAAAAATGCATATTTAAATTTCTTATAAATAATCAATGTATGTTTTATATGGGCATAATCTTAATAGAAATGTACATATATTTACGAACTGGATATTTGGATAGTAATATTAGATTTCCGATTACAGCTAGTTAGGGAGAATTTTAGAGTCTGTATTTCCTATACAATAGCCTTTCATCCCCTTAGTAGGTCAATAAATGAGTATCAAGCTTTCTTAGGAACTAAACACTGGGGGTTTCATTCAGACTGACCATCTGGCCGGAATATCTGTTCATGGACCTCAGTGCCCAGGTCATAAAAGCTGAGATGAGGCCTTGGCCCTCATGGGTTGTTGCGCCACTGAGTTTAGTTTTGTAGTTCGTATGCAGTACAAATACATATTAATTATATGCATTTTTTTAAATTTAACTTTTTGTTAT
Organism: Trichonephila clavipes; assembly: GCA_019973935.1. Lineage (NCBI taxonomy): Eukaryota > Metazoa > Arthropoda > Arachnida > Araneae > Nephilidae > Trichonephila > Trichonephila clavipes. The sequence goes on along the minus strand of BMAU01019951.1, from coordinate 530,861 downwards.
TTTATATAAGCCCTATTAGTTTTTATTTTTAGACATTTTTATACATATACTAAGGATATTTGTATAAATTTACTTCAAAATGCAATTTACTTATTATGGATTTTTGAATTAAATCTTAAAAAAAAAACAAATCATTTGAATTTCCAAGAAATGTAAATATGGATCTGTAAAACGTGTTAAAAATTTCATCGAAACTTCATAGTAACCAAAGAATTACAGAAGTCTGTTTTATAAAATATATTCAGAGAGGAATGCTCTGAAACTGAGAGTATTAACTTCTATTAAATACGTTAATCAAATAAAGATAAATTTTTGATATGTTATTTTTCAGCATTAAATGCAATAATAATATACCTTGCAATGAAGAAGCTCTAATAAAAGTTTTTTTTTCTTAAATTGATAGCTAATTAAGTAAATATATTTTTTCAGTTCCTAAAGTCCTTCTTCTATAACCAATTATAGTTTTTGTTTTCTTTTTTCTAAGCATTTCTAATAAGGCATCTCTCTATCTCTTTTCCTGTTTCAAAATATATATTTTTTCCCAGGGGGCTTGTTTTTATTCCAACTATATTAAACCGTATTTCATTTTTATTAAGCTTATTCGAATGTTCTTTCATAATATTCAACATTATTAAAATTAACTTTTGTTTCATTATCCAACTAACACAACCCATCATATTTCGAAATAATAACTTGGGGAAAAACAAAAAGGTTATGTGTATTGTAGATACAAAATTAATTTGCTAAAATGTGTATTTATAAATTACTGTTCAGTTTATTTACTCTCGTCAAAATTTATCAGTTTCTTCAATAATTTTATGAAATATTTTCGCCTAATGGAATGTAAACTTAAGTTAGTGTATTAATTTTATGCATTTTTTTTATCATGGGCTCTTTTGAAATGCTTCCTTTCACTATATGAACTTCAAATCAGCTCTGGCCCTATTTTTCATTTAAATTATACAATAGGTAAATTAATAGGTAAAAAAAATTATATATTTTTCAAAATATATATTTATTATGTTAGCTTAGACTGAACTTATTGTAATCTAAAAACGAGAGAAAAATATTTGAACTATAAGAGACTTATGAGAGAAAAGGACACAATTAAATTTATTCGAAAGATCATCTATTTTTTATCTATAAAAGCGTAATAAATGAAAAAAATTTTCTTAGACAGTAAAAGACTTACTACAAAGTTCATGGTTTTTTATCATGTATTTTGAAATTGTGAGGTATAAATAATATCAAATCTCATTCCACATACCTTTATTTCTTATAAAACACTTCTTTAGATGTACTTTATTGTTAGAGAGAGATAAAATAATTATAGTATTTAAATAAATATTTTCGAAAATTTGCCTGTTTTGTTCTTCCGTCCCCTTTTGGGTCCTTGAAATTTTCAATGCAAAGCATATAAAAAAAATTATTTTCTCGACATTACGTTATAAAAGTTAAAATTAAAATAAATAAGTATTCTTAAGAAACTGAGGAAGATGCGTTTATTAACCGTTGAAATATTGCACAGTAAGAGAAAATCTTTAATAAACTATCATTTTTTCAGAAATTATATTCAAACTGGTATCAAAGGATATCTAAGTTATAATTATATTTAAATTGATCTACACACACACATTATTATAAAATGGAACACAGTAATTTTGTGAAGTCCAAGGTATTACTTAGTATTTTCAATCAAAAAGAAAAAAAACTATGAACCCTTGTTTTAACAACTACAAAATCAATTAAATGTAGAAGAATTATTAGAATAGGGTTAAATAAAAAGCATGCTTATTGCTATGTTTTTGCTACAAAATTTGATAATTCAAACCACATATTTCACAACTGAAAACACTTCGAATTAGTTTTTAAATTAATACTTTATTTGAATTTTCGTTTGTTAAAAAGTTTAATTTTACTAAATAAAAATTATTTATGAAATGATACGAACAAATTAGAATCAACATAATTCAGGAAGAAAATTCACATATAGCATGAATATTGCTTAGGAGAAAGTAGTTGGAAATTATAAAAAAAATATCGAAATATATAATTGCAAGAATCGTATTTCATTATTTCCAAAAATATCAGAAAAATTCGACTTTTGCTTACAGTGAGAAAATGTTTTATTTTTAAGGCAATGCGTTTATCTTTAGATGTTGCGAATTTCCAATTATAAATTAGATTGAAAATTGTAGTAAAATTATTTTCAAATCCTACGTTTTAAGAAGTAAGAAAATGGTTAGTTTATTTGTTTTCAGAATTATAAATATTTTGCACTCAAAAAGCAGGAAACGTTTACCCCTTAACTGCCCCCAGTTCCATCGTTTTCAACATTGGTGCGCGCATGCGCTGCATTGGGGGAGGGGAAGAGAAAAGGCAGAAACAAACAAATTTTTCTCTAAAACAATTCAATCCTTTGCAAATGCTATTAAGAACACTTAATTGCATTACAAAGCTTTAGGGATCGTTTTACTGATAGCAATTCAAAGAAAAAAATCGTTTATCGGTGGGACGGAGATATCCGTCCGGGGCACATAACGCCCCGGTTGAGTAAGACGGATTTATACGCTGGTTGCGCTTAAGGAATTAAATAAACTGATTCTACCTATTGGGACATTAAAATTTTATCTTAGAGAAATATATATATATTAATCTCACTCTATTTATTTCTGATACAACTACGCAAGATGTACAAACAATTGACGTAATTAAAATTAATAATTCTTGTCCAAATATGTGAATGTAGACTTACGAAAACCAAATACCTTAATTTTTACTTCTTTATGATACTGAAAATGATTCTACGAATAAAAAGAAAATGTGTACAAATTCACGGTAACTTATGTTTTTTAACTGTTATAGAGGAAATCCTTTAAGGGCAGTCGGAAACCTCTATACCGACAATGTTAAATTGGCTGTTTTCGAGGTACATTTTCTCAAAATCTGTTATATGTACATGCTTGAAATTTTTCATATAATTAAAATACACATTTCTCATTATACTCAAATGAGCTTTTAGCTAATTTTGAATTTTTTCATAATTTATAAAATATTTTATCAAACATAGTTTAAGTTAACCCGTTTTTCACATAAAAATTTGTAAAAATAAATTTTGGGGTTTTTTACAAAAGCTCATTTCAATATATATTAGCCATCATTATAAATATATCATAAAAATTTACATACCTGTGAACAGTAGTTTCTAAGAAAAGGAACATCGAACATCAAAAATTGACATTTTGAGAAAAATTGATTTTAACGTATAATTACTTTTTAATTAAAACATTCCAGCTCCATATTCTAAATCATCAGCATTTTTTAGTAGCTCATCATCTTCTTTCTTCCTTTTAAGTCTTTTTTCCTTCCTAACTTCCTTTGTTTTTTGTAAACAAGAGTATTTTGCTCGTAACAGCCTCTGTTTGTCGAGGCACTCCATCGCCTGTACCGTGTAATCACCAGGCTCAATACACATTTTCTCAAAATTTCTAGTTTTGATACATTCCCCATATTAAATGAGGAAACTGCATCATATGTACCCAGTGACAAAACTTCTAATTGTACAAATGTTTTCTTCGGTACACGAGACCATATTACATTATTTACACTTTCGTTAGGATTTTGCGTACCTCCATGTAAACACTTTTTTAGCAATTCTGGATTAGCTAAATCCCTAAAAACAGGTCGCATGGCCTCCACAACATCCACAGGTAAACTATTTTTGTGATGATAAGTCTCCCCAAGCAATTCTGCCTTTTTAAATTTGCACCACGTATCTGTATCAGAGGGACAAAATCCATGCTGAGGTTTTTCATCGGTTGATAGCTTGTGTAAAAATATTGCCCATATGGCTTGTTGCATGTCCTTCACGCTAGACACATTTCTGCGGATAGCTAGACCATAATATGCTTGCAGACGGTCGATTTCTGCCTGTGTCAATCTATTTCTTCCGCATAAAGGCTTTCCGTCAGAAAGTTTTTAACCTCTCATCTTAGTTTTCAAGCGTCGAAGACGTGTCCCCATTCTTTTCATAACATGACCTATGCATTCTAATTTCTCGACAGAGCAATGGTCACCATATACTTTGTTCTCGACAATAGAAGTAAAAGCCTTGGAGTCCCCATCTCCTAAATATTTTGTGTACCGAACATTGTAGAGAGACTGGGAACGCTGAAAAATGGATAGAGCTCCAGCAACTTCCATCTTACCGCTGTAGCCTTCAAAATTTCTCTTACAATTTTGAAGATGCTTGGTTTTGTTCGGACAAATACAATGTTTTGAAAAAACTTCGACATCTATAACTTTGCCAGTATCAACACTTGTGACTGTCACCAAGCCATTCTTCGAAGAAAAACCACGCTTCTGCCAGCTACCATCAACAGCAACAGCAAGGTCCCTTTTTCCATCATTTTCATCAACTGCTTCACGAACAGCTTCTGCCATACTGTGTTCACAGGTTTCTCTTGTTGCCTGCAGTAAAATGTGGTTATACTTTGAGAATTTTGTGGGTGGCGGGGTAAGATTCATGATACCGTAAAACGTCCTAGCAGACTCAGCACCTTTACCTATGCATCGCATAGCATACACTAGCCGGGTATTCAGTTCGTAATTCTCAGAACTATCGCATTTCTTGGAGTTAAAAAAGTATAGTTATATTTACAAGAAGGACATTTTAAGTGAAACTTCACAGCTTCACCACAGTTACTTTCACTGAGGTGCAACCTGAGTCCTGTTTTTCACACTTTATACATTTTACAGCTTCAAAAAACACACAAGCTAAAAGGTTAATGTCCACAATAACATTTCTGAAACCAGAAAAGCCTCATCCGAATATGAAATATCCATGTTTAGAATTTTTTCTCACTGGCAGATGGTTCAGTTTCATTAGTACAAAGCTTTGCACCATCAGCACAATTCTTTTCATCAGCAGAGTTCTTTGGAACAGTAGAATTGCTTTCACCACAACCATCATTACTTTTATTACATCTTCCTTTATTAAAAACTCCTCTTCGTTTCTTAAATACTTTAGTTGATGCTCTAGGCATGATAAAGTCGATATATTATAGCAATTTTTTTGAAAGTTTAAGCTTAATAATGTTAAAGAATACTTGCGAGTTCAAAAATTACAACGCAGTTTTGAAAGTGTAAACAAACGTTGATTTGACCGTTAAAAATACAGTGAAGTTTCAAATGGGTTAGGAAATAAAATAATAAAAGGCTCAACTTATACAATAAAAGATAAATGTTTTGATTTATACTAGACGCTCAACTTTTAAGCCAAAACAAAAAACTTTGTTTACTTTTTCCCTTGTCAAATGGGCGTGACCCAGTTTCAACGATTATTTAAAAATAGGTTTTTAGGGCTTCTAATTACCCTAGAGGTTAAAGTAAGGTATTTTTAGAAAGGTTAAAATCTGTACTATGTGAAAATGTAAAAATCTCAAATTGTCAAAAAATCAAATTTTACCTTTCCGACTGCCCTTAAAAAGAGAGTTACACTTTACTAATAATATAAAATTTTTATAACAAATATATACATATACACACACACACACATATATATATATATATATATATATATATATATATATATATATATATATCCTCATATTATACTCTCAGATAGAATAAAGCATTTTATTCTAAGAATACAACCACCTATCCCTAGATTTTACCCTGATAAATCAATCATTCCATAGGGAATATGTATGCAAATTGATGGAATGATATCCTGAAGCATCCAAGGGTATTCGGATAATAGAATCTGCATGCTCTTCATTTTGTTCTACTACCAAAAATGATCATAAGTAAATAAATCTTCATTCCCTCATTCAACACAGCTTGATGATGGAAGCAATCTCTTAATGAAGACAATTCGCAATCTTCTAAATAAAGAGAATGAAGCAACCTTGTTCGTTGGAGCTTATCGTGGGCAAATTCATTAGGGATTTATCATAGAATCAAATAAAAGTTAAGAGTTCGCACAGAAGCAGTACTTCGCTTTGCAATCTCACCGGACGATTAGTAACATTAATATTTGATTCGGAACAGAATATTTCGAAATATCCGGTGGCCTTCTTCTAGTAAGTTGAATTCACAAAGAGGTAAATATTGCAGATGCGCAATTAACTTTTCGATTCATTAATTTATCGCTCGTTTTATTCAGAGATAGAACAGTAGTTATTATTAAAATCCGTTGCTCGCAGCATTATGGAATTAAATGTTTCACTTTCGTAAATGTAACTATTTACAGACTATTTCATTTTAAGGATTGAGAGAAATGTGCTAAAATTGATTTTCCTTTTAGAAAACTTTGGTAAATGTTCAGAAGGAATTGTTATCTATTTTTCGAAAAAAAAGTCGATTAGGATAGGTATTCGTTATAATTTGTGAAAAATGTAGGGTATTTTTAATATCTCTCTTATGACTATATAATGTTAAAATGTATGTGTTTCTTCACGAAGTCGAATTAATATTTAAATAATTGCCTTTTCATTCTGTTCACAGGTAAAACAATTATTTAATGTAATTTCTTACAGCGTTTTAGATTTATATGTTTCATTTTCACTCTTATAACTACTTGCGGATCGTTTCAATTTTTGATATTAAGATTGAGCAAAGAATGATTTTTCTCTTTGAAAACTTAGGAAAATCTTCGAAAAAATCTTATATATTTTCATAAAATAAATTGATTAGGATATAAAAAAATATTAAAAATACCTTACTTATAGGAATTCTTAAAAGAACCATTCCCATATAAGAACTTTTTTAAGCTATGTGACCTTTATATGCGATGCTTGTATGTTTTTGCTCAAATTCACATTGACATTCAACTAACTTTATAGCACTTTTATATAAACATTACTAAATCACATATGTTTGACTGCATTTTTTATTAAATCTGAACAGTACATTTTTTTCTGCGCTTTTAAATCTGCTTGTATAAGGGAAACATCAAACACGTGTTCATTGAATATTTGCATCTAAACGTTTTGAGCATTATGTGCACAAAATATCTGTCACAGTATTTACATAAGCATTCCGTAGTTCTAAATATTAAAGTCAATAATAAAATTTAATTTTTATAAGAATGTTTATTTTTTTTCCCGAAATTTTCAAACATTTTTATATTATACAAAAAGGCATGCGGTCATTTTGGTTGTGTCAAATTTGAATTCTAAAATCGAGTCTTTCAAAAAGGTCGTCATTCTTGTTGATTCTAGATAGGCAGTAGAGTAAATAGCTATTCAGTATTGCTCTGAACTTCCTCCAGCACAAAAAATAAAACAAGATTTCAGGTAGTTAAATATAAACGGTAAATCATAGAATTCCAGTGAATACCATTCCATATAGATATTGAAGGCAATAAAAACAGATCTATTGGCAAATACTGGTACGGAGTTATCTATTGGACGGGGTTCCAAGCCTTTGAATTTCATAAGAAAAGCACAGAAGAAATATTACGTTAGCTTGTAATTCCAAATTATCAAGTAAATTGAATAATATACTATGAGAGAATATTAGGGGTGACTGAAGTGAGTTTAGTCGTAGTCCATGCAAAGAAGAAGTGGCTAATTTCAAATTAAAAACACAGCACGACTGCGTAGCCAAACACATAAACAGAATAGGGTTACTGACGAAAAACGCCGATGTCATTCAGTAAAACAGATACTAGCACTTTGCTCGTTGGCCCGGATCTTGAAGTTTGCATCATAGAGGTGATTTTAGTTTGCTGTATTGGTCAGAGGATTCATATAATAATCGGATGCTTGCTTTCCCTCCAGACCAGGGGTACTCAACCTTTTTTTTCTGTCGGTTGATTGATTTGATTGATTTAATATTAACGTCGCACTGTTCAGCTACACGACGGCTTTTGGCGACGGACCACGTAATTTTGAACCATGGTCAAGTGACGTGGACGACACCTGAGCTCGCATCCCCCTCTCCTAACTACCACACCACACCAACGGGAAGACGTTTCAGCTCTCGACAGATTTAACGTGCATCGCTGCCCTACACGGCGGGTCTTTAGTGGTACTGGGATCGAACTCGTGACCAGGCAAGCCACGATCCGATACCTATACCACTCGGCTACCGCGGTCACTTTTTTCTGTCGGGTCACAATACATAGGACAACTATTTCAAGTGGACCGCAACATGAGGGTTAACGTTGGGGGGGGCTGCAATATCAGATCAATGACATTTAAAATGGGAAAAATTAATCAAAATATTAAAACTCATAATTTTGGATCAAATTTTAAAATTATAGTAAACTCTTACAAACTCGACTCACAAAAAATAGGTTTTATGCATTTTTTGACCCAGTTATGGGGGGTTCGATTTCTTTTCCTTGTTGATCCCCCCTAAGCCCTTTCAAACATTTTATTGATGTTGCAAAGATTTTTTTTTAAGAAAGTTAATTTATCTCGTCTTGAAAGAGATCCTAAAGAAAAAGAGCCATTGAAAGATTTGTGCTTAGTGGTATAGAGACGAGAGCAAACTTACATTTTTTTAATATAACCTTTTTACGACAAATCAAACAATTTGCTGATCCATTATGTTTTTCTCTACGAAAAGTTAAGAACCCAATCATCTTGAAACAATATATATTCTTTAGATATTTTTCTCTTGGAGCGCATGAGGTCTCATTAAAAATTAATTTCACCCGTAAAATGGTTGCTACTCCACTTTTATTTGTTACCACTAACTGTAACAATTACAAAAAGTAAAAGTTCTTTCGCAATTCATACCAGCACGACATCGATAGCAAAATTTATATATGTGGTTTAATTGATAGAATTTCTTGCTAAAATTTAATGCATAGTTCTTAAATAAATGAATTTGTTAGTGTAACGGGTCATGACAAGGCCACTCAGAAAAGTCTGATGGACCACATGCGACCCACAGTTTGAGTATCGCTGCTCTAAAACTTTGCGTTTTCCTTTCTTGCGGTTTTATTCGTGTAGTTTATGTGTATTTTTAGCTTTTTTTTAGTTTAGTTATGTTTTAAAATTTCAATTTTGGGTTTTGATGCGATATTGATCTGTGGGGAGTATCCTGTTGTAAATGGGCTAATTTCCGAATTTTCCGTGTGAAACAGCATTATAAAAAATATTAACTTCAATTATACATAACTTTTGTTAAGTGACTTATATATTTAACCAACAAAAATTATTTTTATATATTGAAAATGTACTTATATTTGTTCAGGAATAACAAGTAACAAAAAAGTATGAACAGACAAATTAATCTTTTTTACCCTTGTGGCTTTTCAATGCTACTATTTATTACATTGAACAATATATTTGCTTTTTCTAAAAATAATTTCTAGATTTAATGACCAAAGTTATACTTTGTTGTCTACAATATCATCCAAAATAAACGGCGCTTACTGCCCCTTCTCCAGAGTACACAAAAGAACTTGGCTAGAGTACTTACATTTCCTCTTGACCTATTACTCATACTTAGAAAAGACAATCAGTAACTTTCACAACACTATTCATCAATCATAACAAATTCACTTGTCAAACCGAATAACAACGCCCCGTAGACTTATCTAACATGCTGCCTTCAATAAATAAAGAAACATAAACAATATTTATCTATCTTCGCTGTCAGCTAGCTCTAGTTGTCGGAAAAGAAGAGAAAGAATTGTGTAATATGATCTATTGCACGCTTCCGACTTCCTTTCAAAAATTGCATGTTGTGTTCTAACAACACATTTAAATTAATGATTTTCATGCTGCTTAGACTTATTTTTAGAACTTTAATTTTCCTTTTATTAATATGTCTTTCTATTTTTGGAATAGGAAAATAAAGAGAAAAATAATTGTGTTTATACGTATCGTTTAACAAAACTGGACAAGTAAATTGTGACAAAAACTACTAACTACTATTCTACTAACATTGACTAATATTAACATTTTTCTTTGGACACATTTGCTTAACTTGCATTTAAGACGTGTAGAATACATTTCGTAATGTTTACAAAATAATGAGAAAGATTTTCATTCTAAAATTATTTAGATTCTTATTTCTTAGTGAATATCACTGTATTTATTTAAAGCTTTTAGTAGAGAAAGAACTGACTAATAAAAACTGATGTCGAGATAAATTTTAGAAAATTATGAGTTTCCTTTAGTAAAAACTTTTGTTCCTACATTTAAATTTTTGTTTCTATAAGTGGATTATTTTTCTCTAAATAAAATATGAATTGCACATCCATTTTGAATTGCTGAAATAATTCGAAAGTCTTCATTTAGGTACATGTACTGGACTGATTGGGGAAATAAGCCTCGTATTGAAAGGTCTGAGATGGACGGAGGAAATCGAATGACCATCATAGCAGATACTTTGGGTTGGCCCAATGGCCTCACTATTGACAAAGAGAATGCACAGCTTGTGTGGGCGGACGCTAGAAGACATGTACGTTTCTTACTTTTCTTTTGTTTCTATAGCAAACTTAGTTCTTATTTATAAATATACACTGAAGAGCCGAAAGACATGGGATATGTCCTACAGTCTACAATCTTCTTTTGTCTGGCAAAATTCAACATCAATATACCATTGATTAAAAAATTGTCAAAAATCCTTTCCCATTCCTTCAATAAAAAATATTCAGCAAGCTGCCTCTTAAACCTTCCCAAATTGCAAAGTAGAATCATGCGTATTGACTGACCCTTTGATCATGTCCCATGAAAATTCGATGGGATTAATGTCTGGTGATCTAAGTGGTCAAATTATTCACTAGAATTGCCTAAAATGTTTCTCAAACCATTTGTGGATGATTCTGGCCAGATACATGATACAGTGTTATCCTGGGAAATTCCATCGTTGTTTGGGGTACATGAAGTTCATGAATGGCTGCAAATGGTCTCCATGTATCTTTAAATAATCATTGAAATTTCATAATTAGTGGTTCAGTTTGGCCAAAGGCATAGCTCATGCCAGATAAAACCTCCCACACTATTATGGAGCCACCAGCAGCTTACACAGGGTTTTGTTGACAAATTTGATCCAGGACTTCATGAAGTGACATACATTTGATCATCAGATCTTACCTCTTGGAATCATGACTCACCTAACCATGCAACGTTTCTCCAATTCTCGTGCCCAACTTACATACTCACGAGTCCAGAAAAAGTATTGCTGCTGATGGCGTATTGTTAGTAAAGGCTTTCAAATCGGTCTTCACCAGCCATATTCCCTCAACTTAAAGTTTGTCGTACGGTTCTCTTTTAAACGTTTGCGTACTACTGATTTTTGCTGTTATTTCAAGCCAAGTGTATCTTGTCTAGTAATATTGATCCATTGTCTAATGCGGGAAGTTGTTCTCGTGTCCATGAAATTGGCAAAGAAAAAGAATAAAAACAATAGATTCCCCCGAAAGGGGCAGCAACTTATGGTGTCAATTCCGGAGCTTCCTAGCTGTACATGATCACCTACAGTGGGTCCATAAGTGGAAAAAAGGTGAAGCGTTTGTGCTTTTTGGGTGAAAAATGGGCACTCGAAGGTATGTTTTTTGTATGAGCGGTTGAATTTCTAGGCAGTTTTCATACTATATATATATGATGTTTCATCATGGTGGATTTCCATGCCCTTGTAGTGATGAATTCTTAATCTTCTGATTGTGGATGTTATAATTCATGGGGAATTAAATCTGTCATGAGGGGTTTCTTAAAGGAATGGGGTAAGGGTCTATAGTTGGCTATAGCGTTTGCATTAGTAGTTGTGATGGCCGTACTGGTTTGGCAATGTTCTCTGGATTCTTTGGCAAAAGAATCAGCATACTCAATTCGTTCGATATTTGCATACACGGGTATCCATTGTAGCCACAGGATTTTCCCTTGTGATGCAGCTGCTCGAGTAATAAATTTATGATAGAGGATAGGGAGTTTTTTTCCTTAAAAGATGGGAAGTAATACCTAAAATAACATTCCGTATTCAAAGCTTATGAAATCCAGTCGTGAGTGACTATAATAGTATTGGATCACTTGAATAGAAATGAAAGTACTGACAATGCACTGCTCATTCATACATTTGTTATACAATATACGCCTCTGCCTCCCTTGACTTGTGGCATTTCAGTGTATTTCTTCTATAATATTCTATGCGATTGTATGTGAGACGTGGAATTATAATGTACGTTAAGTATGTAATTAATTATCACTGATTTATTCGTATATATGCGTAGGATATTTCAGACTGCTCAGTTGGTTGATTGTTTACTAATATTGCATTTCAAAGTTGCATTAATGCCATTGGCAACGACTCTCTTAATTTTGTACTGTGGTCAAAGGACGAAACACATTTAAGCCAGGAATTTTCAGAAATATTGGTACAAACACAAAAAAGCAATGGTTGTAGAGCATTCTTCAACATATCTTGGGAAGGCAAGAACACAAGCACGCTGAAACATTAAAAGTTCACCTTCAACATGAATGACGAGTTTTTCAATGAAAACTTAACATATTTCCTCCAAGTTGCTTAAATGGCGATAGTTGGTACTACTTAATCTGGCACTACAAAAATCTATTTTACTTCGTCTTAACTTTAGGATATCCTGAAACATACTAGAATTCATATTCAAATGTAATGTAATGCAAAATTAGTTTAAATATAAAATCTCTTTCGTTAATCATGGTTGAAAAAATACATTAGGTTTTTTATTAAAAATTTTGCCAAGTTTTCTTTTTTTAATACACAAAGTTAAAACTTCACAGACATAATATATCAATAGCATCCATGTTATCATTAAATAACATTATTTCTATTGATAAAATTAGTTTTATAGCATGCATTACCGCGTGAATTTAAGTTTAGTAGTCTTTTGTACACAAAAAATTTTCCTGGAAGAATTAAGAATTTTTTTACATCAAAATGTGTGAATGCTTTTTAAAATGATTTTCTAGAATTTAAATTCTTCATCAGAAAAGAATAAGTGTTTATAGCATTATTTAGTTTATTCCAAATCAATGCTCAGGGATTTTTCTAAATGTCTATATTGAAAAGATGAAACTAAAAAATAAAACCAGAAAAACACGTTTTGGTTGGGATATGTACAAATTCTGCAGTTAAAAAATATCAGTGAATAAATATATTTTTTTCTTTTAAACACATCTTTCTATGCACTCTTAATATTATTATTATAATTTAGGTGATAGAGGCCTGTAACTTGGACGGTCAACATCGGAGAGTTTTGGTCAGTGATGTGCCACATCCATATGGGATTGCTGTTACGAATCGGTTTATTTACTGGACTGATTGGTCAGAAAGATCTATCCTCCGAGTAAACAAACATACTGGGAGAAGTATGGTTAATGTTTGTGCTAACCTTCCAAATTTAATGGATATGCATTTCATACAGTTGAATGATACAGGTATTGTTTAAATATTAATAATCCCAAATAACTGATGTAATGTACATTAAAATATTAATTCTCTTGCCTGCACAAATATTGATGTTTACTGTAACAAAATATTTAATATATTACATGCTATACTGGGATAGTGTTTATTTTGAGTAGATATAATACTTTGCTATATAAATTACATTAAAAATTGTTCGAATTATTATTTTTTTTATCATAATGGTAAGAGTATGAAAAATTTCTTTTTAAAGTAGTACCAAATATTTCGGCGAATAACGTGCGCTTTTAACATAAAAAAATAAGATCAAAATTTGTGGATGCGAGGTATATACCAGGTATAAAAATAATAGTTTTAAAAATAGTGTGATAAGCATAAAAATTAGACTTCTAATGTATCTAAATACTGCTTATTTAAAAGAAGTAGCATACCTCATTAAGCAGTATTGAAAACTTGAAAAGCTAGTCATATTTTATTCCGTTTTAATTTCATGCATATTATCGAATTCTATTTCATTTTTTCACCATAAATATCTGATCCATAAGTAAATAATCATCATTTGTTTCATCTAGAGCAGGGTTACTCATCATCAGGATTAATGGAAAAAACACCATGAGTCCAGGGCAGTATTGGACACTTTAAATGAGGAAAATTGATCAAAATATTAAAACTCAATTTTGGCTTTTAATACTATATTGATCTCTATTAAATACACATAAAAAAATTGTCTTCCTTTTTATGCATGTAGTACTGAGTTGTGGGGTAATTTTGGTTCCATTTTATTCATAACCATACAGACAAAACTGCGAAGCTGTTTGATAATTTGATTTTTGTTCTTTTGACAAAGGCTGTCATTTTTTCACCCAAACATTCATTTATCAAATGGCAACAAGGTTGAGTTTTGACTGAATTCCATAGTGATTTTAACAAAGGGCAATAGTAAATCAAATAAAGTCACTCAAATACCAACTGATATGAGGTTGTAGCTCGAAAGAGCTGGGTACTCAAGTCATCCACGCAACGATAATAATTCCATAATGAAATGAGTATTACTTGTTTATAATTAAAAATCAGATTCACATATAAAATGGTTATTCTCTAGATCATTTCCTATTTCACTGTTATATTTCTTATTACTAACCGTTACAGTCTGAAATAGAAAAAAAAAACTTTGCAATTCGCACCCGTACGATATCGACAGCAAAATTAATCGATTTGATTGCTTGATTGAGAATGCCGCAAAATTTTTAATACATTTTTCTTAAATAATTGAATTTTTAAGGGCAATGGGCTATGAACAGGCTACTCAGAAAAGCTCGGCGGGCTGCAGGCTGAGAATAGCTGGTGTAGAGCGTTAGATGTACTGCATGGCTTACTTAACTTTTGAATTTTTAATTTCATTCAATGATTTTATTATCCATTCGCACACTCTATGTAGGCTTTAAAAGATAAGAGCATTACTCATATACATTTCTCATTTTTTCGTGAAAAAATATGTGCGGTAAAGGGCGAATATACATAAATGCAGTTTGAAAGTATAGAAGCGCGTTATACGCATTATTACGGTAATTGAATTTCAAAATTAATAGCTAAAATGTTGTAAATTGTTATTTTTGACTAGAATTTAATAAATATATAGTTTGTTATTAAATATATTTTCACCCCAAGGAGGACTTGGTATAAAAGTAAAAGAATAATATCGTAAAAATTTAAGACATTGTTTCTGCAATGGTTAACTATTCTCCTTTTTCAAAGACTTCAATCTTTTTCAATATCCTTAAAAAAAATATCATTCAACTAATTAATCTCAATCATTGTATCATTGTAGTAAAAATAAGAAAGCCGATTTAGGAAACGTGATAATTCTAAGTGAAGAAATAATTATAAATATACTTCCAAAAAAATTAAAATTTACCACTGATGTGATTTTAGAACATGCTATAAAAAAAAAGTCCGCTTCCTTTACAATTCCTTTCACTAATTTCAGTTATACATGGATATTTGAATGCGATATTTTCAATACTGAAGATATCAGTTTAGGTTCAATTAATGCCTCATATAATTCAAAATGTTGTTCTTTTTTATTGGAGGAAGGGGCTTCCCTTTCAAGGCTCCTTTTTAAATTCCTACTATTAGCTCACACTCTCTATATATTTATTTATCTTGGTGGAATTTTCAATCGTTAATAAAATACATTTTAAAACACTCAATTGAGCTGAAATTTTATATACATGATTATTTTGGATGACAATACTATAATTAAATTATGATTAATAACAATTAATTGATTAAAACTAATTATTTAAAGAATTACAAATACAGCTACGTTGGCATCATTTTTAGCGACTTAGCGACCCTTCTGGCGACTTGTGTCAAAACTTCAAAATGTTTTTTTCCCCCTCACATTTTAAAGCATTCAGTTGAACTGAAATTTTATACACACGATTGTTTTGGATGACAATACAATACTTTAAAGATAATTAATAAAAATTAATTACCACTTAATATTGGGATTCTGCCATATGTATATACATATTTATATTAATTGTAACTATTTAATAAAAAAGTATCTAAAATAAAAATTTTCTTTGTTGATCTAAGCAGGAATTGACTTAATTTTTTTTATATTACTTGTTTTTCTCTTACTCTTCAAAAACACAAGACTGAACATTCATGTTAAAAATATCATAGCAGTGTTAGCAAGAGGTTAGGTTTGAGGGATTCAAATCCCTTCCATACACGAAGAGATTTTGAATTTTTAGCATAAAGAATGCGTCTCGAAGCTATCAAGCGTGTCTACGAGGTTTTTTTAAATGTAAGGCCGTCCTTTAAAATAATACCCCGAACGTACGCGATAGGGGAGACTGAATGATAACAGCATAAGCCGGAGTATAATTTCGTATATAAATACTTATAAATTAGTTTAAGTTGGGGGCCGAAGAGGAAAGAAAAAAGTGTTCGATAAAATCTTAGATATGTAATACAAATACAAATCCATAAACTTAAGTTATTTGGATGTAGAAGACTTCATTAAATCTAACAAAGTAGTCTGGGCTCAAAAATATTTTTTCTCCTACAAAATTTCCTCGAACCAGGGTAATATTTTTTTTATTCTTTGCTCCAACAATAAGCTTATTGTTGGAGTCTATATTTTCTAAAATTTGTAACCCTTTTTCAATTAAATTGAGGCCTTCTATAAAAAGCCCCAACACTGTCATTAGATCTTTTGATTTAAATGGATGCAAAGACTTCATTTCTAGACCCAGGGGTTATATTTCGTTTTTATGATCGTCTTTCAAATCTGTATAGATATCATACTTATAATAATTAAAACATGTAATACCAAACACACACTCCTTAGATAAGAAATAAATAACACAAATTAAAAAATTGTGACTAAACGTCGTCTCCGAGTGACATGTCCGAACAGTAATTAGCTAAACAGCAAAGGGGGAGTGAGTAATCGAATTACGTAGCGCTTAAACAAAAGACAAATCGACGAGTCGAAGTAGCGTAAGTCCACACATTACTGTAGTTAGTGTATGCATGTGTGAATATTAGTATGTAATCAACAACTTGTATTACATTAGAAAATATAAAAACTACTACGAAGTATTTTGGAGCAAGAAGCGAAATGCAAAAACATCAATAGTTTTATTAACTGGACCTTACAGTTTTTTTATGATTGTGAGGACTAAAACAACAAATAAATTACTAAAAATACTTAAAAGTATACCGCGACAAAAGTTTTTTTTTTAATATTTAAAGAATCCATATGCATTTGAAAGTATACCCTGAAATTAGTATACTGAATTCCCTATTTTGCTTAAGGTATCCGACTACGTTCGGTACCGTGATTTTAAAAAAGCACATAAATGGATAATTTTCATGATATTTAGCGTCACTCAGATTGGAATACATGCATAAAATTGTTTTAAGGACATTTTGACAAAAACAAAATTTATTTAAATATAATATTTTGGCAAAAACTTAACTTAGAATAATCTTTTTCTTCCAAATGTTCTCAATTTATGAAAAATGCTTCTATTATAATAATATTTTGCCTGTATATAGCTCAGACCTCTCTACAGAGGCTCAACTAGAATTTTTGAAAGATTCACATTATTTTCAGAGTTACGATCAATTGAAATAATTATTGGCGTTTTTTTCTTAAAATTTCTCCCCTCTGTTGTCGTAAAATATGAATAAACCCACTTCTAAATTATATATTTTAAAAATTCTAGTTGAACCTCTGTAGAGAGGTCTGAGCTATATACAGGCAAAATATTGTTATAATAGAACCATTTGACACAAAAGAAGAACGTTTGGATAAAAAGATTATTCTAAGCTAATTTTTTGTCAAAATATTATATTTAAATAAATTTTTTTTGTCAAAATATTATATTTAAATAATTTTTTTGCCAAAATATCCTTAAAACAATTTTATGCATGCATTGTAATCTAAGTGGCACTAAATATCATGAAAATTATCCATTTATGCGCTTTTGCAATATCATGGTTCCGAACGTAGTCGGATACGTTAAAATAGTTTGATTTTATTTCAATTTTATTATTTTTTCAACAAAATATTGTAGACTTCTTATATTATATAATTTTTCATTTAAATTCCAGGAGAGAACAAATGCGCGAGTCACAACGGAGGCTGCAGTCATTTGTGTCTGAGAACCTCCTTAGGTTACTCCTGCGCATGCCCGACAGGAATTAAATTACAAGACAACAATCACATTTGCGAAGAAGGTAAAATAATTTAAATTTAGTCTCACTTTTCTCTTCATACAACACCCAAATTGCTACCATTAAACATAATTAATATTTCACTCTGAAAGATTCATTAATAATTTTCCCTCTCATTTTAGCATAGTTGAAGCTGTAGGCACGTCTACTGAGCACTCATTTTCGGTTAAATTTGGATAATAATATTTCACGCCGCTGTAAGCTTATACCAGAGATTTTCGTTTAAGATTTAAAATTAATTTAAGAAAATTAATTCTTAAATACCTTTACATATTGTAATGGATGTAAATGCGACGAAAATATAACTTTCAAGAAAATCTTAAATTTTATTCTTAATTTTGAAAATATTTTATATTCTTTTCACAATTTTAGAACTAAAAAATATTTTTAAGCACTTAAAACTAAGCATGTTTAAATTTCCATTACTTTTTTGTGTTTCCGAGATAAATATTCTTCATTCTATTTATTTATAAATCTTTAATTTCTACCCCGAACACTCACATTATACTGTTAAATTGTCTCATAATAATTTTTTTACTCGAATTTTAATAAACATAATTATTTGTCGATTACATTTCGTACTGTTATGATTATTATTCAAAAAAATATTCAGAGGACGCATTACGATTCAATTGACAAAAATCGGTCAAAAAATCAAATATATATTTTGGGCCTAAATTATTCTTTATATACTTTTCTATAACCTCAGAAAATTTGAAACTTCTAAATTTAAAAAACGCAGAATTATGATAGCTTTTAGATTCGTTTTTATTAACATCCCTGTGGCAAATTAAAACTTTAAACTTAATTATCTCAGTAAGATAAAATAACTAGTTTGTCTTCATTTAAAATGCTAAGACACTTTTTCTATTGTGCCTAATGCTTTGAATTTTTTTCACCTATTACTAATAGTACATGTAACAAAAGCTGATATATTTTTGAATACTATTTTTTTTAAACTAATTGAACTCAGAACTGTATACATTTTTTAAAGAATTTTCAATAAGCATGTTTAAAAAGAAGTATTGTACGACTACCAAACATGTTACCAAACCCATACCAACTTTTGTTATAAATAGTTTGACGTATTTGTAAAACAAATTTCATTCGTGTACGTAAATTTTTATAGGAGGAGTAGTAATTTATATATAAAATCTCTTCACAAATTTTAAGTTTTATCCTTAAAAAATTAAATAGCTAGATTTTTATGAAGTTTTGAGCACAAAAACTGTTTTACGTGGTATACACACAAAGGGACAGCAAACAAAAAAATTTTGAAAATCCTTAAGGTATCCGACTATGTTCGGAACCGTGATTTTAAAAAGGCGCATAAATGGATCATTTTCATAATATTTAGTGTCACTTAGATTATAATACATATATAATATTGTTTTAAAGATATTTTGACAAAAAAAATTTATTTAAATACAATATTTCGGCAAAAAATTAACTTAGAATAGCATTTTTTTTTCAAAATGCTCCCCTTTTGTGAAAAATGCTTCTATTCTAATAATAATTTGCCTGTATATAGCTCAGACCTCTGTACAGAGGCTCAGCTAGGAATATTTGAAAAGTTCACGTTATTTTCAGAGTTACAACCCATTGAAATAAGTATCGGCGTTTTTTCCTTAAAATTTCTCCCCAGTGTAGTCACAAAACATGGATAAACCCACTTCTAAGTTATATATTTCAAAAATTCTTGTTGAGCCTCTGTACAGAGGTCTGAGATATATACAGGTAAAATATTATTATAATAGACGCATTTTTCACAAAAGGAGACTATTTTAAAAGTTGGTCTTTCTATGTTCATTTTTTGTCAATGTGTTGTACTTAAATAATTTTTTATTGTAATAATATTCTTAAAACAATTTTATATACATTTTCTAATCTATAAGTGACATAAATATTATAAATGTTATCCAATTATACGCTTTTACAAAATCACGGTTCGGAACGTAGTGAAAAAAAATTAAATTAAAATTAATTAAAAAAATTAAAATTAAAAAAAAAATTTTTAAAAATTAAAATTTAAAATTAAAAAAAATAATAATTAAAATTTTAAATTAAAATTTTTTGCGTAAATGTGCCATGTCCCCTTAAGAACAGTTAAAATTTAAAAAAAACATTAATTGATAAATTTGTAAGACATTATTATTATTACATACGTAACTAGTTCATATGTAGACAATTTTCTTAAGATTAAAAAGACAGTTTTTCATATAGAATATGTTATCTCAAACTTGTGTAATTCTTTTGGCTCGTGTGCCACTTTGTAGAAGTTGAGGTTATTGAAGGGCCACACCTTTTAAAAAATGAATGCATTCATTAGTTATCTTTGCATTTCAGAAAAGGTATAAATCGTACCTTAAAATCAATTAATGCAAGTTAAATAAAATAACAGCAGTTTTATTCGCTTTATTTACTATGCTAATTTTATATCTATAGACTCCAGTACAGCAGCGTTTCCCAAACTGTGGGGCGCGTTCCCCTTGTGAGGCACGATAACTTTACAAGGGGGGGCGAGCATATTGAAAAGTCGAAAACAAAAGGTTACTTAGAAAATTGTTAATTTACTGAAAGTAAGCAAACAAAATACTTTCTGATGTAATAAAATATAGAATACACATTTGCACTGATATACACTTATAAATTTATCAGCAGTGTTTCTTCAATGTATGTTTTATTATTAATTTAACAATATTAAGTTAAGAACAAGTTTGACAATTATCAGTGACCCAATGGGCTTGTATTAACACTTATCTTGATAATTTGTACGGTTCATAATTAATTCCTTTAACTGCCGAGAAAAAGTTACGCGATTCTCTCCCCAATACCACTTTTTACCACATAGACCAGCGTATTTTGATGTTTTGAGGAGTAGAAAAGAAATAAATAAGCAAATCCTCTGAAATAAATAAATTCTTCGTAAACATTATCAAGGTTCTATTATAGCATTCCAAAGCCGACGGAATAATTCTTCGGGTAGCACTGCACAGAAATGATCGTTTTTCGGAAAGACGTATATATACGTCCAGAAAGCTAATACTTTGGCTGAGCGAGACGTTTTTATACGTCGGTGACACATAAGAGGTTAAAGTCGAATATTGTATCTTTAGTGTCAAAGTATAGTATTATTGAATTCAATACATTGTTATTGTATGGAGGGGGGGGCGATGAAAAAGATGGTTGAATAGTGGGTCGCGTATATTGAAAGTTTGAGAAGCACTGCAGTGCTGTTAATTTTAGAGTCCATTTGAAGAGGCAAAAATGTAACCTATCACACTCTTCTACTATTTTCTTTGAAATAAGAAGTGAGATTGCTTATTGAAATTCTCATCACAGCTTGCAAGTTCATGTCAGTTTTTACTTACATTTATTCTTGTTGATCTTCAAGTAACAAAAAGCTTTGCTCACAAATATAGCAAATGTTTTCTGTTTATTTGGTATGCTGACTGCCTTGTCGAGATGCAGAAAAACTCTTCGCGGCCACTTTTTGCCCACTCCTGTGTTGTTATAGTATTAACAAATATTACAAATAGAAATCAAAGAAATATTTTTTTATCGTGCACCAGAAACAAAGCAGCGTTATTAATACTACTTATAAATAAATGTGTTTCTGGAATTCAACGAATTTTTTTCATTATTATTATTTTCTTCATTTAATGTAGAATATTCAGTAAAAAATAATGTAATACGAGTAAAATGAAAATCAGAAAAATATTTTCGTAAAAATTACGAATATTTTAAACATGTGAAGTGTCTTATAGTCACAAAATGCAGGATGATTCTAAAATCATGGGACAACTTTTAAGGGGGTGGAGCTCATTAAAAAAACAATTTTCGTTTTGAAATATGTTGGCGGAAGTGGAGCGTTGTGAGGCAGAAACAGAAAAATAACACATTAATGGAAACATAAAATGTTCGTTAGCAGCATACTTAACGAGTGATTCGGTAGAGAAAATGTTGAAATAGCTTTAGAAAATTTCATTCACTAACCGTCATGCATGCTTAGTTGCCTTTATGCTGTGATTGGCTGTCAATATTGTCGATAATTGAAGGCAACAAAGCGGTGTGCCAGTACTCTGATGCACCACCAAAATCGGCATCTTCACTTGAGATTTCGGTTATTATGGGTAATTTTACTAAAAGCGAAAAGGCAGACATGTATCTAATGTATGGCTCTGTTAATGGTCACAACAGAACAGCGCGACGACTTTATCAGAAACGCTTTCCAAATAGACGCATAGTAAAACACAAAATATTTCAACGATTACATCGACAGCGGTGTGAAAATGTTTCATTTATTGCCTATACTGATGGAAAGTGTAGATCGAGGACTGTACGACAAACACAAGTAGAAGAAGTCATCGTGAACCAATGTGGACGAAGCATCCGGCACAAGTACAAGGACTGTAGCATGTCGTCTACATTTCAGTCATGTCAACCGTTTGGCGAATTTTACTGTTGGACTGTTGGTAGATGCAATTTCTAAAGCTGTTTTAACAATTTTCTACACGGAATCATTCGTTAAGTATGTTTTTGATGAATTTTTTATGTTTCCTGCAATGTGTTATTTTTTCTGTTTATGCTTCAACGCGGCACTTCCACCCATATATCCCTACACAAAAATTGTTTGTTTAGTAGTGAGCTATGTCATCAGTCAAAGGTTGTCACATGATTTTTAGAATCACTCTATATGCATAAAGAAAATTGTATTCATATAAAATGATGCATGGTTCATTTTAATGTATATAGTTCTATGTAAATGTATTTTTTAATGTTGCAGCGCCCTCATCGTTTCTGCTATTTGCTAATCGAGAGAGCGTGCGTCGAATATCTTTGGACACGTCAGAAAATATGGATGTCTACCTCCCTATTCAAGATACTTATAACACAGTTGCAGTAGATTTTGATTACGAAGAAAAGGAAATCTACTATTCTGATATAAAGTTAGACGTCATACGGTATGTTTATTACTGAATCGTTAATCAATTTTTTAAGTGCTAAATCCGGTTATGCATTAGTTTTTTTTTAATTTAATATCATTTTCGAATAAAGTTACTGTTAAACACTTCTCCCTTTTAACGTTAAGTATGTAAGTACTAGTAAGTTTAATGTATTTGAGTTTTAAATGATTTCCTTATCTGCTCGTAAGCCTTACACATGTTTAATTTCAATAAAAATAGAAATGTTCTTAATTTTTTGTTCAATAATCAGGGCTCTACAAATTTCTATTTCAATGAATCCCTATTTTTTAGTAAATATGTCTTTTATTTCATCCATTTTATTACTATGTCAAGTAAAGTTTTAACTTTGCTTGTTAAACGTGAAAAAAGATTGTAAAAGTGTTATATGTTTTGCAACTAAACTATATCTGAAAGTTTATTTGGATGCATTATGGATGCCGTAGAATAAAGAGTTATATAAATTGTAAATAAATGAAATCAGGACGTCTTTTCCTTTGAAAAATTTTCCAAATAGGATTTTACCAGTAAAATGTGTGTGTCTGAATATTCTGTGTTCAAAATTAAAAAAAATAGGTAAGGGAAACTTAACAACGAAACACGAGCAAAAGGACTGAAACTTAAATAAAAAAAGATTGACCTATTGCATATGGTATTTTTCCGAAAGTGTATTTACTGATGTAGACACGGAGCTTGAATCGTTTACAATCGTCTATAGAAAATCATGGAGGCCAGTGATCAGTATATCTCCTTGCATATAAGATAACGCAAGGAATTCAATGACACGCACGACAGTTTTAGGATGACCAATATTACGTTTTATCATTTTCAAGAAGAGCAATTACACCATGGAGCCATTAACGATTGCTCATTGGAGATGGTGTTTTCTGGTGTATCGGAAATTCGAGAAATAGATAGATCATTAATATAATCAAACATTTTTAACGAATGAGAGCAGATTCAGTCTAATTAGTAACTCTGGTCATAAAAACACCTGAAGACAGTGGAGAATACGCAATGGCTCCTCAAACACATTGAAAAGTATGATTTTGAAGTATCTCAGGTATCATTTTGTGAGATTATCCTCAGTACATATACTGCTTTCACATATTTCCTGTAGTTTTAGCCATTAATGCCTACTATTGAACCGTGATAATAGAAGTACCAAAGACAACGCTTCAATTCTTGCAATAGTAGAACTGTTGTTGAGGAAAGATATTCAGGGGATGTGGATTTGTTAACAAGATCTCTGAATATAGACTCAATCGAATATGTACGTGCCACTCTAGAAAGACCCTTAATAAACCATTAGTGATCAGCAGCAATTCTGAAGTTACAATTGGAGCTAAAAGAGAAATGTGTAGTAATGCATGAAGTGCTCGTTGATAATTTTATACTCAATACGGCCAGAATTCAGAGGTGATCGTATTTCCTATCTCTCTCTCTCTCTCTCAAAGGCTGGAATTTTCTTTCAAACCACCAGTTACATAAATGTGGTGATCTTCGTTCCATTTGTGCTCGAAGCTTACTTTTCAGTAAAATTTCTTTTTATCCTATCGATTTCTTTTTTGAAGAGTTTTGTTCACTATCCCTCTATCCATATGCTCTTGTGCCAATTTGGAGTACTTTTGCACGATGTGGCATAAGAAAACTCGCCCTTAAATTTACACATCTGTATAATAATTAAGGTTTTTTTAACCCTGAAATTCTGAAATACTTTCACATGTATTTTCTTACTGAAACGGATGCTGTTAATTTTCGAAATCTTGCTATTTTTTAACTCTAGATAAAATCATAAAAAATTTTCAAAGACTTAATTATAATAAAAATTATTTTCATTATTATTTTTGATTATACAGCTTAAAACTAACTTGATATTTACCAGACATTTATACTTAAATTAAAACATTAAATATAAATTAAATCTAAATTTATACTTAAAGTAACCAAAATGCAATGTATTCATCAAATGCAAGGCAAAGAGTCTTACAGACATCTATTTAAAGAAGTAACTGTTTTCCCTAAGGCATACATTGAGGAAAAAAGTTTAATCAAGCCATTTAATTTTATTGAATTGAGAGAATAAAAACAAAACACAGAAACAAAGTGCATTGATTCTTAAGCTTTCGTTTATTGAAAGTTTTCTATAAAAACAGCAATGTGCGATTTGTCTTAACCCTGTCAAACACGCAATTAGTTAGATTAAAATGAAAATAAAACAAAGCTTGAATCATTCTTGAAGCAAAAAACTATCATTTCAACTTAAAATGACTTTTTTTCTTTGACTGTGTCATTTAAGAGAATTAAACATATGTGTATCTGGGGGATCAATGTGAATCAACTAAATACTCTTAACATAGTTAAAACAACAAATGTTACTAGACATTTAGTTGTTTTGTTATAAATATATAGTTTGTTAATTTCCACAGTCGTAGTTTAACAGATTATTAAAGAAGGTCAGATTTACAGATTTAAAATTAAAACAAAACCTCCATAAGCTGACTTAGTATTTATTTTTTATTATCTCTTTGATTTTACATGCTAGAAAAAAAATCATTATTGCTTTAAAATGCTAATCTTCTTTAGTAAGACAGTTGATTTTTTCGTCTTCTTATACAAATAATAACTAAGAGCAAATACATTCATGTGCAAAAAAATTAGTGCACACCAAGAAAGAGTCGTCAAATTTAAACGAAATTTTATATACGTAATGACTAATTTAATAATAAGTAAATGATTAGAAAATCAAAGAAAAAAGATCAATTATTTCAGAGAAAAACGCAAAAGAACGGAGAATTTAATAAACTGTTAAACCCCCTCTTGCACGAATGCATGATACGATATGATGGGGCCTTGAGGCATGCACGTTCTGTATGATGTCTTGAGGCATTTCCTTTCATATTTGCTGTAACCTTGCCTCTAGTTCGTTCAAACTTGTGGGATGCCCAACTCGCCATTCCAAATGATCCCAGATATGCTCGATTGGAGACAAATCTGGGGAGTAAGCAGGCCAAGGAAGGATAGTAACAGTGCAGAGACAATATTGTGACACCCTTGAAGTGTGAGGCTGAGCATTGTTTTGCTGAAAAATAGCGCCTGGGAGCCGTTGAATGAGTGGCAACACATGTGGTTGCAGGATGCCATGGACATACCGCTGAGATGTCATGGTGCCACGGATCAAAACTATGGGTGACCGTGTATTGTAGGCAATGGCAGCAAATACCATCACACCAGCTGTGGGAGCGGTGTGTCACTGTAAAGCAAAGGCAGGATTGAGGCGTTCACCGCTGGGTCTCCACACACAAACACGATTGTCATCACTGCTGAGATTGAATCTGTTTTCATCGCTAAAGACGACCTGGTTCCATTCCGCTGCAGTGCAGTTTACTCGTGCGCGGCACCATCCCAAACGGAGTCATCGATGGGTGGGCGTCAAGGGCAGCACGAAATGGGCACCGCGATCCCAAATGTCCTTCAGCCAGGCAGCTTCGTATGGTTCGAGAAGACACAGGGTGCCTAATGAAGGTGCTACCTGTGCCAGGATGGTGGTCAATGAAACAGTTGGATGTACGTGTGCAATTCTTACGATGTGGCAGTCTTCTCGACGAATGGTCTGTCGAAGGTGTCCTGGGCCTGGTCTTCGTATAAATGACATCTCTTGAATCCACTGGTCCCAACACCTTCTCACAACACAATCAGAGCGGCCTAATTGACAAGCTACTCGCCTAGTTGAACACCCAGCTCCCATCATGTCGATGATTCTCCTCCTCTGAAACTGCGACAGCTGCTCATATTGTCTTCGTAAACGGCGTAATGGCATGTCTACCTCAGCTTTTAGTTTGTAAACGATTCAGCACACTCAAACAAGCTTTGATTACCTGTTTTATACTCCATAGAGAATGACATTAAACGCCCTCTACCGGCTATACGTAATGCGCAATCACGCTGCATTTCTTATCATTTGCATATCTCCCCGACATGTATCTTCATGCCAAGTTTTATTACGATCCCACTATTATTTCTTGGTGCGCTAATTTTTTTTCTCCATGAGTCTTTTTTAAGATTAGTGCGGTTTTTATTGACTTTTACAATTGTTAATTTCTTTAAATATGAGTAAATGTATTAAATGAATCGTGCGTTTAAAGTGTGTGCGTGATGAAAGATTTTCAAAGTATTATTTCCCATAAAGTTAGTATTCCCTTTGCAAAATGAATGACTTATCAAAACTCTATATATTCGGTTTATTCTCTGTTATTTGTATTCTTTTTCTATAGTTATTCCCTTTATAACAGTGATATTAATTCACACACATGCATCTCTAATTCATCTAAATAATTCGCTAATTATGCAGAACATGCAAATTATGTTATAGAATACACTTTGGGTGCATTTTTGGTATTTCATAATACATTAAATGAGGCATTTTATACCATGTGAAATAGTGTTGAGATCTATAGCAATCAATACATAATACATATCTGTTCATATTTTGCAATATTTTTCTAAGTGAGCACAATTTACATTTAACGTAAGTTTTTCAGCAAGCGCCTTACGAGATTTTGGATGATTACATGGAAGCTTAAAAAAGAAACTAACTACTTCGTAGGAAATTTTAGACGCGACAATTTTTACTTTATGAATACTCTGGTAATCATTTACGTACAAAAAATCCATAAACAGATTACTTAAGTATTCGTCTAAAGTAAAATAGTAAAATACACTGCTGGACATTTGCTAAGGACGGATAACACTATCAACCATAGCAACCACAAAATGAGAGGAAGCAAAATGTGGAAAATTAGAATAAGTGCGGGATATTAGTAAGAAGAAGTATGAGTATGCAAATTTTTTTCCACGTCTGTTCATCCCGTGATAGCGTTCATAAGAACTTTAAAAGTTTTGACGCGTGTGGACAGTTGTTGTTTCAAGTCAAAGTTTTACAGGAAAGATTTAATAGAGGAACTTAAAATTTTTGGCATGTCTTCCTGACAGCACATAGATGATTTTATGCGTGGTCGAATTATTGGAATAATCGAAGAAAGGCGAAAAATAACAGATGTTGCCAGGGAGTTCGACATCGCGCACAGCGTTGTTTCACGGCTGTGGAAGTCATTTAAAACTACTGGAATGTGTAGTAGACGGCACGGGGGAGGTCGTGTTAGAAGTACGACGCCTGCAGAAGACAGATATATCGTCCTAACAGCAAAAAGGAACAGGCGCACCACAGCTCAGCAGGTGGCAAATCAGTTCCTTGATGCCTCAGGAAAGCAGATCTCCCGAAAAACTGTTGCCAGACGCTTGAGGGGAGGAGGACTATAAGCATGCAGACCTGTTGTGTGTGTCCCATTGACCAGACAGCACCGTACTGCCCGTTTGCAATGGTGTCGTGAGCATCACAATTGGACTGAACAAGACTGGGCATGCCTACTATTCTCAGATGAGAGTAGGTTCAGTCTGTCATCGGATTGTAGACGCCAACTGATCTGGCGGGAGAGGGGTACTGCTTATCGTCCAGAAAATATCCAGGAAAAGGACCGATATCCGACATGCAGTATCATGGTGTGGGCCGGCATCATGATCAATGGCCGCACGCGCCTACATGTGGTTGCGAATGGGACTATGACGGGCCAACGATACATTGATGAAGTTCTACTTCCTCATGTTCGTCTTTTCCGTGATGCTGTCGGTGATAAATTTGTTTTTATGGACGACAACGCAACATGTCATCGAACACTCGCTGTTCAGGATTGTCTAGACAGAGAGGGTATTCAACGTCTCGTATGGCCAGCTCGTTCTCCAGATCTAAACCCCATTGAAAATGTGTGGGATGCTTTGGGGAGGCAAGTTGCTGGTCGAAACTATCCTCCGACAAACAAGAACACCCTCATCCGTGCACTCACAGAGGAATGGGATAAATTGCCTCAACAGCTGCTGGATAATGTTGTGCAAATTATGGTACGACGTGTGGAATGTTGCATCACACTCCACGGTGGACATATCCCGTACTGATACCTTTCTTTAAGGTGTCTGCTGACTTTTAGATGCATTGTACCATTTCTCCGTACGCAGAACAAATGAACATTTTTTTTTCTTTCAGATGTTTCACAGCTTTTGTACTTCCCAGAACAATAAATATTCTTTATTCTAATGTCTGAACAGTGTGGCAACTATATTTTATCCTACTAGGCCTCATGTCTCGCTTAATGTTATGCTACATAGCAATTTGTGCTCCGTCCTTAGCAATTGTCCAGCAGTGTACTAGGAGTTAGTTTTATTCTAAGGTACACACACAAATAAATCTAAGCATATACTATCTAAAATAGCTTTCAGAATTTAAAAATATGTTTTCAAATCACTGCTTAGGATCGGCACTTAAGTTGTCTAGTCATGAGTTCGAGTCCTGGTACGCACCATGTAGGAACTGATTCACATTAAAGACGTGGAGAGTCTCAAAATCCTCACGTTGACATAATACGGAAGTTTGAATAATTTGATACACGCCCAAAGTGTCTTCCTCATCAATTGATTATAAATCAACTGTGTACAGATTTGTCACCAATAATCCAGGAAATTCTTTTAAGAGAGGGGGGGAGTACATCGCGTTAAAAAACAATCAATCAACAAAATTGTTGAGTGAGTGAAAATGAACTTCGCACTGTTCAGCTACTCGTGAGCTTTTGGTGATGGACCTTGTAATTTTGAACCATGACCAAGTGACGAGGTCGACCCCTGAGCTGGCACCTCCTGTCCTAACTTCTTCACCACATCAATGGGAGGATATTTGAGCCTCGACACATTAAACGTACATCGCCTCCCTACACGGTGGGACTTTAGCGGTAATATGCTCGAACTCATGACACGTTGCCAACATGTCCGTGTCCTTGTTTGTTACCTTGACCACTTGGCTACCGCGGCCACCCAATCAAATTGTTAATCGGAAAGCAAGTGATATTTATTTTTGAACTTGTGAATGAAAAATAAGAACACTAGCCAAGTGAAGTTATTGGTAAAATATTTTATATAGTTTTTGTAACACATCTCTCAAATATATTACTATATATTTATTTTGATTTTTTTCTTAAGTAATTGCAACTATTTCCTAGTAACTTGTTTTAATCTTGGAGTACTACTTTGAAACTTTATTCGGAACAAATTTTCAATTTTTGAACCATGGAGATACTTTGTGTAGAAATCTAAACTATATTTATCGCTAGTGGTTAAAATTTACATTAACGTAATTAATAGAGACTAAAAATTTCCTGTCGTTCTTATCTCTGACTTGAGTGAAAGGAATGCGGAATATTTAATCTTTTAAAACTCCGCTTGAAGTGCAACAGGAAATATTTGCGAGCACAGAGGAGGAAGTATCTATGTACGAAACTTTGTACAGAGCAAAGTTCACCATGACAACCGAAAATAATGTCAAGCGATAAGACTAAATACTCTGCATCTGACAACTGATTACGAAACTATGTAATTAGTTACTGTTAAAATCTAATATCTTTTAATGAAATTTAAACAGAGTTAGATGCATAAATTACTCATTGTATGCAAAGTAAATTTATCTGTATCGTATGCTTTCTAGTAAATAAGGTATACTAACTTTATATAAAGTATATTCAATATATTAGGAAGTATATCAAGTGCATAGTTATTACATTTTTACACAAACATTCTTATCTAATTCAAGAGATTTTTCTCACTCGTTTCAATTTTTAAGCAACAACATTGTTATTGTAATTCAATTTTTTTTGGATTTTTTAATGGAAACTTCTCAACATATATATATATATATATATATATATATATATATATATATATATATATATATATATATATAATATATTGTATTTATTAAAACATATGTACGTGTTTTTAGTGTGGTACTTTTTTCTAAAATAATATTCAAGTATCACGATAATGAAATATATTGTTGAAAGTTTATTATTGCAAGCATTAGAAAGATGTGAATATGAATGATTAAAAAATTAAATTTGTAAATAATAAAAAATAACTCATTTATCGTCCACAACATAACAACATACAAGTCGTGTACAATTTAATGAATTCTACAGATGTACAGGATGTTCGCTAAAGGCAGTTGTCACCGCAATAATTTTTAAACGGCAAGAGCTATTGTCTTAAAAATGGGGGTCTAAGTATTTATTTGTGTGTGAGTGTGTGTGTTTATTAATTAATTACCTTTTTTTGTTCTTCATCCATCATCATGTAGCCGGCTGCATAATGGCCGGCTGTTCCTTATTGTATCGTCTCCATTCCCTGTTTATAGTTTAATATGTAAATGCCTGTATGTCTCAAGATGTGTAATAAAGCGGATTTAAGTAATCATAAGACTGCCTCGTCAATCTCATCTGCAAGCAGCATCAACATTGATAAAAAATGGATCTATATTAAAGAATTCCTTCTTCTTGCCACGTCTTTATATGTATATATATATATATATATATATATATATATATATATATATATATATGTGTGTGTGTGTGTGTGTGTGTGTGTGTGTGTATGTGTG
Source organism: Trichonephila clavipes (assembly GCA_019973935.1). Taxonomy (NCBI): domain Eukaryota; kingdom Metazoa; phylum Arthropoda; class Arachnida; order Araneae; family Nephilidae; genus Trichonephila; species Trichonephila clavipes. Next base: position 499,241 of record BMAU01019951.1, on the reverse strand, counting down.
CGTGTGTGTAATAATTCCCAATCATTTAATGTTTAATAGCTCTTGATTTATTTATGGTCCAATCCTTCACGCCAATCGTTTAATTATTTTAATTAGTTACCCGCCTAACGGGGACTCCTGGAACTACATCCATCCACCCCCAAATTATGTGATGTCCCGCTGGGTATAAATACCGAGATCATTGGAAATCCCACTCTTCTCTCTTCTGTCTGTGTCTTTAATCATGTAGCCGACTGCATTGCGTGGTGTCGTAGTTTCTTTGATCTGTATTGGGCCGTTCATTTCATGCTATTGCTGGACTTGAAATCGTCGAAATCTCCAAGCCTTAAATAGCACTTTAAGGTGGCGCCACAGGCGCACATGATGTGTGTCTACGCTGAAATTCTAATCATTTGCATACCTCACCACCGCTAATGCATGTTGTAAATTCCATGTTATTGGAATGCTTCCTTCAGGGTGTTGCATTTACGGTGGCCAGCAGTGTAGTTGTCATTACCACTCTCCAGAAATATTAAGGAAATATTTCATATATATTATATGAATATCACCACATATAATGCAGTGTAATTCTTTAATCTCTAGTGAAGACGATTTCATATATATATATATATATATATATATATATATATATATATATATATATGCATTTATGTGATTAAATTTTATTTTGATTCAATACTTGGCGTGGATTAATATGAAAATAGTAGGGTTGTCATAAATAACGGAGCTATTAGTCACATTTATTTAACGTAATAAAAAAAGAGCAGCTGGTTTGTTAAACTTCTTGTTCAGTGTAGCAAAAAAAAAATAAACAGATGCTTAGCATTCTACTAAAAGAGAATAAAAAATCTATCAATTTGTCTTATGTATATAAAATTAAACTAAAAAAGCATGAAAATAATTCATTTGATAGAAATAAAATTGAAATTCACAAGTTAAAGATGCCTGACGTTTTTCTTTAATCGATTTTTGTTTAAATAGAAGCATAAAGCGCATAAAAATATATTTGAATATTATATATACCGTTGTTTGACGGATGTTAAACAATCATTCTTCAAATTTCATAACTTAAAATATTTCGCCCTCTGTGGGGTCTCGTTTTATCTCGACTAAATCTTAATAAGATTATGACAAGGGTAGTTTTTTAATGGTCAAATATTATTCCCGTACACATTCCCCGAAAAACAAAGAATTTCAAACTGCGCGTCAACTGACAAAAGTGGCCAGACTGTATTATTATGTGAAGACCATTGTCCATATCTAGGCCTAGATTTAATACCATAAACAATCATTCAACTCATTTAGTAGAAATGCTATCATCGGTGGAGCCAGTTTGTGAGATTTTATGTCATACACATTTATTTTTTTCAAATAATTACCGTTTGTGCGAGTATTTGACAATGCATGATATATATATCAGTGTTCACCAACCTTTTTATCGCCGTGGACCGGTCAACGTTTGTTAATTTTACCACGGTCCGCCGAGGGAGAGGTCAACAATTTTTTATATTTTAGACTGTTTTAAATTAATAATTTTAATTTACTTGTGTTTAATCGTCTTTAATTTAACTGTATTTAATCGTAACTTCAGAATAAAATATAGCTAGACCAAAACATGAGTATAAAGTGATTTAACCTGGAGTATAAAGTGATTTTCATAAAAAGTAGCCCAAATCCAAGAAAAATATAGTAAATAACAGGAAATAATTTAATGTTTTTTGTGTGGACCGGTAATTTTTTTATGCACGGACCGTTACCGGTCCACGAACAGGGGGTTGGAGACCATTGCTATATACTGTCCACTTTCTTTAAAGATCATGGGTGGGGCCTACTTGTTCACAGAGGCCCAGGGCCTAAAAATTTTAAGATTACTCTGGGTCAAAGGCCTAAAAAATTTTAAGATTTCTGTGGGCCCAGAGCCTCAAGAAGTCTTAGGCGTCCCTGCGATGTGCATGAAATCTATGAAGCTCAAACTCCTCCAGTTTACGTGGTGTGGCAGCTTTAAGAGGGTGTGGCAGACAAGGTATCATCCTCGTCATTTGACCGAGGTTCAAAATTATGAAGTCCTTCGCCAATAGTCTTCGTTAATGAACTCTCATTCACTTGAACATTTTATTGAAATTTTTCTTTGTTTTTGAAATGTATCATAAGCTAATGATTTTTATTTTAAAATTAATTAGTCCTGTTTTAATTCTTTTCTTTGTGTCTTAAGCTGTGAAATAATAACTTATAAATCACTTTAAAAAATTCATTGATTAAATTTTTATATTTGTAATTCAAATGTGATAGTCTAGTTGACAGAATATCAATATGTTAGTAAGCTCGCTAGAGTAAAATCACGTAGGTGTCATTAAGTGAAAGAAAGACATCTATTTTATTTTTCGTGTTTAAAGTAATTACTTCACAGTTTCGAATTCATAATTAAGAAGAATTTAAAAATCAAGAAGATGATATACTAACTAATATGTCATTATCATTACTAACTTATGAAGCACAAATATGAGGTATATTATTCATATCAATTATAACAGTTTAAAAAACATAATCATTTTAATCATTTATCTACCGACAGTGCTTATCACTCACTTTAAAATTACATAGAATAACCATTCTTACGAATACTCTGACGATATTTAGCAGAAATATTCTTTGAAATTCATTTTTCCAAGATATATGGCAGCATGGGTTCTATGGTGAGCATTTTAATGGGGAAGGCGAATAGTTTTATAGCAGAAATTGCGTTTTCAGTGCATTGTGAAGATTGCCATTTTTGTTCTGAAAAAATAGTTAATATCAAAATCTAAGTGCCTTATTTTTTTTGTATGTTAATGAAGTTCTTAGAAAATTATTTAACTATTTATTTTAAGTGAACAGTGTATATAATTAATTTTACAGTGGATTATCTTTAATTATTAATTAGCTCTAACCCAGTGTTTCTCAAACTGTGGGGCGCGCCCCCCTGGGGGGGCGCGATAAACATACAAGGGGGGCGCGAGCATATCGAAAATAAAAGATTAAAAAAATTTATTTACTGGAATGAGAAGTAAAACAAAATACTTTCTGACATAATAAAAAAATACACATTTACACTGATATAATTTATATATCTGCGATATTACGTCATAAAAAATTAAAGCTTCTACTTTTATTACGGTTTCTTTTCAAACCAAAATGAGAAAAAACAACCCAGACCCATAATCGAAAAAAAATTTTAGGAAGATAAAATATTCATCACTGTTATATTATTGTCATCAGCTGTAGGCAGCAGAATGTAGTTGTTGCGGTTTGACCTTCGAACTTACTTGTACGGTTAGTTACATCCCTGCTCTTATGTGTGTATTTGTTTTTTCATTTAGGGAAGTTGCAAATAAACTATTTCTGCTGCGATTTTTTCCTTGTAAAATATTTTTATGATTTTTGGAAAAGCACAGAGAGCTCTTTGAAGGATTACTTGGCCAAGATTTATTTCTATGAGTTATTCCCAAACATATAAAAAAGCATAATGAAAAACGTTTTACATAATTTTTTTGAACATCCATATTGTAATGAATACCCTTTTATTCCGGAGCTGGCACGCCGATCACAGAGTGCACGAAATCGGTAATTCTGGCAAAACTGTTTAATTGTTACCAATGGCTCTGACACTATCCTCCTGTTTGACAGTCTTAACGTGTGAACTAAAATATATTTGTCACATATCTCCCCCTCTTTTTTTGGGAGTGACAAACGTTTTTTTACAATCTTAAGGTACTTGTTTTGTCTGAGTTCCCGGTGTGATAACTTTTTTCCGAAATATTTTCTGTGTTCTTGAAAGTAGGTGAGTATATTTTCTCTTAATTTAATTATTCACTGGAATTACGATTTTTATTGTGTACTATAAAAATAATTATTAAACAAAAGATTGGGGTGGCTCAATAACCCCACTCGACCATTAGTATCGAGTGCGAGCCTGCTCCAGGTTTAAAACATGTTGAAGTCTTTTTACTTTAAATATTAAAAATAATACAATTATTTTTCATCGGAATTTTATATTATTGTTCATTATTCAACATCAATTCTAAATGCTAATTCTGTGAGGCTTAAAATTACAGTTCACTTAAAACTAATTATAATTTGAGCAACGATTTTAAAAAATCATTTTACATTTTTGTAAACATTGTTGCGCATTTGGCTTTACTCTCCTTAAAATTCAGCGATTATATCAATAATGTTTTATTTTCTTATTAATGAACTCGTGCAAAGAGCGGGTAATTCAGCCGGTATACTTTTAATGTATCAGTGCTGCACAGAGTATTTTATAACTAATTAATTAATGCTAAATTAAGAATAAGTTTAATAAGTATTAGCGACTTCCATGGGCTTGTCTTACACAGCAAATTTTTCAAAGGAATGCTTATGATTAGAAATTGACCCACTGAGTTCTTTCTAAAAAAGCTGATATCTATATTTTGTCTTCTAAGCAGCCACCGCATTTTGCAATATGTTCCAATTTAAAAATTAGAGAAAGGAAAAATAACATAATTATCCTATTACTTAATATTTTTTTGCTTAAAAGCAACATATACAAAATTTAATACTTATGTCATGAATTTTTGTACGGTATATAATTAAGATTATTGCTTTAGCGTAAAAAAAAGTGCATTATTATTGCATTCAGTACATTATTAATGTATAAGGGGGGCGCGATAAAAATTGTGATTGATAAGGGGCGCCAGTATTGAAAGTTTGAGAAGCACTGCTCTAACCGGTTAAATTTCTCAAAGTTGAGTATTTTTTTAAGTATATCCCTTAATTTTCAAATATACACTGCTGGACAATTGCCAAGGACGGATCACAAATTGCTATGTAGCATAACATTAAGCGAGACATGAGGCCTAGTAGGATAAAATATAGTTGCCACACTGTTCAGACATTAGAATAAAGAATATTTATTGTTCTGGGAAGTACAAAAGCTGTGAAACATCTGAAAGAAAAAAAAATGTTCATTTGTTCTGCGTACGGAGAAATGGTACAATGCATCTAAAAGTCAGCAGACACCTTAAAGAAAGGTATCAGTACGGGATATGTCCACCGTGGAGTGTGATGCAACATTCCACACGTCGTACCATAATTTGCACAACATTATCCAGCAGCTGTTGAGGCAATTTATCCCATTCCTCTGTGAGTGCACGGATGAGGGTGTTCTTGTTTGTCGGAGGATAGTTTCGACCAGCAACTTGCCTCCCCAAAGCATCCCACACATTTTCAATGGGGTTTAGATCTGGAGAACGAGCTGGCCATACGAGACGTTGAATACCCTCTCTGTCTAGACAATCCTGAACAGCGAGTGTTCGATGACATGTTGCGTTGTCGTCCATAAAAACAAATTTATCACCGACAGCATCACGGAAAAGACGAACATGAGGAAGTAGAACTTCATCAATGTATCGTTGGCCCGTCATAGTCACATTCGCAACCACATGTAGGCGCGTGCGGCCATTGATCATGATGCCGGCCCACACCATGATACTGCATGTCGGATATCGGTCCTTTTCCTGGATATTTTCTGGACGATAAGCAGTACCCCTCTCCCGCCAGATCAGTTGGCGTCTACAATCCGATGACAGACTGAACCTACTCTCATCTGAGAATAGTACGCATGCCCAGTCATGTTCAGTCCAATTGTGATGCTCACGACACCATTGCAAACGGGCAGTACGGTGCTGTCTGGTCAATGGGATACACACAACAGGTCTGCGTGCTTATAGTCCTCCTCCCCTCAAGCGTCTGGCAACAGTTTTTCAGGAGATCTGCTTTCCTGAGGCATCAAGAAACTGATTTGCCACCTGCTGAGCTGTGGTGCGCCTGTTCCTTTTTGCTGATAGAACGATATATCTGTCTTCTGCAGGCGTCGTACTTCTAACACGACCTCCCCCGTGCCGTCTACTACACATTCCAGTAGTTTTAAATGACTTCCACAGCCGTGAAACAACGCTGTGAGCGATGTCGAACTCCCTGGCAACATCTGTTATTTTTCGCCCTTCGATCTTTCCAATAATTCGGCCACGCATAAAATCATCTATGTGATGTCGGGAAGACATGCCAAAAATTTTAAGTTCGTCTATTAAATCTTTCCTGTAAAACTTTGACTTGAAACAACAACTGTCCACACGCGTCAAAACTTTTAAAGCTCTTATGAACGCTATCACGTGATGAACAGACGTGGAAAAGAAATTTGCATACTCATACTTCTTCTTACTAATATCCCGCACTTATTCTAATTTTCCACATTTTGCTTCCTTTCATTTTGTGGTTGCTATGGATGATAGTGTTATCCGTCCTTAGCAATTGTCCAGCAGTGTAGTTATTCAAAAAGAAATATTTCATGGAGAAAACTGCAGTAATCATATAGCGGTAGATAAAGGGTTAAGAAAATAATACTTATTCAGTTTAAATTTTTCTAAAAATCAAAATTATGTACAGTGAAATATGTTTAACGCGAGAACTCTTAAGGCGAAATATCGGTTAACACGAAATAATACAACGGTCCCGATAAACTGCTGTGGATTTTCATGCATTCTTTCCTCTTTTTACGAAACGAAAATTGCTTAACCCGAAACGATTTCCTTTCTTAGAATGAACAAAATGAAACTTAACGAAATGTTTGAAAAAGTTTCTGTATTATTGGGCTGCCCTACTATATCATCGAAAGAATTCGTTCCAGTAGATGATGATAATGTGTGTACAGCCCCAATTATGGCAGACAAATTCATTTTGGAGTTTGTTTAACGCTCAACAAATATCATTAATGTAGATTTTGACGACGAAAATGAAATGAACCATGCAGCTCCTGTTCCCACGTCATCCGAAATGAGGATCATCATGAAAAGTACACGCAGTTATTTAGACGCATATTCCGATGGTGAAATGAACAACAAAATGGACGACGGCATTGAACAATTTGATGCTAAAAATGATAATGCAAGGGAAAATATCTGATTATTTTCCTAAAATTCAATAAATGTTTTGTTTCTGAAAACACTTGTAAACTTTGTATTAATTTTCAATAAAATCTTGTGAATGTTCTTGTTTCATTGATTTTTATTAAATACATACATGTATACATATTCATGTAAATAAAATGTACTTTAATAAACTTAATTTTGTAGAATACCTGTTTCTTTTAAATATCCTTTAACGCGAAAACATACACTAGTGTGCAAAAATTAAGGACGAAGTCGAAAAATTAGCATATCAGCTGAACGAAGAGGCAGAGCGGACAGAAAGACCAATCAGGAGATTAAGTAAGGTGATGTACGGTAGCACATGCGCAGATATGCAGGTAGACGTAATGGGGGAGTGTCTGAGTAGTATAAAGCATGTTGTCGGTGTAAGATCAGTATTTCAGGGAAAGAGATTGCACGCCGTATAGCAGTTAAAATCACACCGAGTTGCTGCCTCAGCGAGAAATGGCGAATAATCAATCTGTTAGACGACATCTGGATGCTTTTACCCGAGGTCGAATCATTGGGAAGTTGGAGGAAGGCCGCAGTGTGACAAGTGTGGCTGCAGAGTTCGGAATTGCTCACAGCATCGTTTCACGACTTTGGAGACAATTTCAAACTACAGGAACAGCTATCCGGGGGTTCAGTAGTGGTCGTCCACGAGGAACCACACCCGCAGATGACCGGTACATTGTCTTACAGGCCAGAAGAAACAGGCGGCACACAGCGGGAGAAATCGCTAGACACACAACACAGGCGACTGGACGACCGATATCGCGTTTTACCGTGGCCAGAAGACTGCACGGTGGTGGTCTGTTTGCACGACGCCCTGTACGGTGTGTACCTTTAACGCCTGCCCATCGGAGAAGGCGTTCTCTGTGGTGCTGGGAACACCGGAATTGGAGAGACAATGAATGGGGACGAGTACTCTTTACAGATGAAAGCAGATTCAGTTTGAGTAGCGATTCTCATCGCATACTCATCTGGAGAGAGCAGGGAAGCCGCAATTATCCCTCGAACATCATTGAAAGGGACAGGTATGGAGGTCGCGGTGTTCTCGTTTGGTGAGGCATCATGCTTGGTAGTCGTACAGACCTTCACATCTTCGATGCAGGTTCAGTCAACGGGACCCGTTATTGTAACGAGATTCTTCTTCCATATGTGCGTCTTTTTAGAGGCGCTATGGGTCTGCAGTTCCTTTTCATGGACGACAATGCACCATGTCATCGCACAGTAGCTGCCGAACAGCTCTTAGAGAGTGAGGATATTGAACGTATGGATTGGCCGGCACGATCTCCGGATCTCAATCCCATCGAGCATGTATGGGTATTTCTAGGCAGTCTCTTGGCAGCTCGTACCTTACCACCAGTAACGATTCGGGAGCTTCGATTGGCGCTGCAAGACGAATGGGCAGCAATGCCTCAACAACTCATTGACACCCTCATTCTCAGCATGGGCAGACGCTGTGAAACCTGCCTAGCAGTCAGGGGAGATCATATCCCCTACTAAAGACCGGATGTTTCTTGCTGGACACCCATCACAGGGATGTTTCGGCCTTCAGTCGCATTGCGCTTCATGTTACTTTTTCAATCAAGCTTCTTTTTATCCCTCTGATTTATCTTTTAGTAAGTGTTGCTTACATTACACATGTCCTTACGTATTGGGGATCTTACGGTATTATATGTGTTGATTTGGAAAGCTTTTGTACAAAGTTATATTGAAAAAACCGTCTCGTCCTTAATTTTTGCACACCAGTGTATTTCAGTTCCCTTAATTTGAGATGTTAAGCGTTTTTCACTGTATTTCAAATCAGATAAGACTCTAGTAGCCGAGTGTTTATGTTCTTGAGTTCTTGTTCGATATTGCCTCTGTCTTGTCATGGGTTCGAGTCCTGATGCTACTTTAGATCTACTGTGTAGAGGGGACGATGTATGTTAAATTTATATTGAGGCTCAAAATTCTCGAGTTGGCGTAGTATGGAAGTTCGGAGAATAGGATACCAATTAAGGTGTTGTCCTTGTCGTAAATTTAAAATTACGATAAATTCTGTCATGCGCTCGTGTTGCTTCAAAGTTAAATGTTAACAAAAATTTATCTCATAAAATTACCTCAAAATATTTATTAAATAAATGAATAAAAATAATACTGCCTTTTTAAAACCAGAAATACATTTTAGTAGAATGAAAATTTGACTCAAAATGTTTCTTTTAGGAAGTCAGCCATTTTTTCTCAGCCTGTTTTGAATAGTCACTAAAACAAGGTTTCGGTGAAACTGAAACATCAATAGCCAACGGCAAATATAATAAAAAAAAGAATCAATATTTTTTTATTTTATATTTTATTCTGTATTTCTCTAAAATTGCTAAGTTCCATCTCAAGATGAACTAGCTGGGAAGACTGAATTATTCAAGAATTCGCTGCGAAAATTCAACTACTGCAGAAAAAAATCGATGATTTTTCTTGCAGTTTTTCATCACACGAGTTTTGAGTTGGTGGTGCACTTATCTGTTTCTATATTTACGAATATTTTTCCTTTTTCTACCATTTTTCACTAAACTTTATTTTTGTTCGTTCCACGTAAGTTTCTGGATCGGTTACTTCCTTTTCCACCTTAATTCAATTTCAGGTATTGCCGGCAGATACAGTAAATTCTCCGGGAAAAAAATTTAGAGCATTTTTTTCTTTTTTATTCTTAATATATTTTATAAAAAAATATGGAATATTTTAAATATTTGTGTTTAGGTTTGAAATATAATATTTCGAAGCTAATTAGATTTATTTGTTTGCAGTATGGAATATATTTTTCATGAAATGAATATTTTTAGTTACATTACAGAAAGCTCGAAATTTTGCACGAAACTATATGCTTAGTTTTAAAAACAACTATATTATCTTGGTATAAAAAATGATAAAATATTTGTGGGATAAAAAAGGAATGTTATTAGTCTTGCATACAGTTATCTTATTTTATTTATTTATAGATAACTGCTTAAACAATCTAGTTAGTAGTTTTGGATCCACTAAATAATAGTTTTGTTCTAGCAGGACTATAATGAAAGGACAGTAAAAAGGAAATCAATCATTCAAAACTTCATTAGTTTTTAAGATAATAACAAATAAATTGAATTTTTAAAAATTCATCAGAAGACACACACATACATACATATTTTTATATCTCTGATTTATTTATAAAATTTTAAGTTTTCTCAGAAATAATTGTTTTAATCGCCGCACAAGTAGCACTTTTGAAGCATACCTACTTACTAAACTCTCGTCTCAATTTCTAACAAGATATAATTTTAGCAACTCATATACTAATTATAATTTAAAAGTATTATCCAATGGAAATGGCCTGCTCCTATTAAATATCTTGTTTATTTATTATTTATATTAAAAATATTTGCAAATAAAACTTTTTTTTTTTAAAAAATTATTTTGTTTGTAAAAAAAATCTATATTTAATGCTTAAAATTTAACACAAAAAGCATAGAAAAATGTTTTTGCTAACGATAACGCAATTGTTCTTTATTTTACATTTTTTTTAAAAAAAAATAAACTGAAGGTTCTCTAACTCATAAATCCTTTATTTTAAATAAAGAACAAATATGAAATTTCCTAAGTGTACATTCCCAAAAAGCACAAGTATCAAAAAATAAATAAATAAATAAAAAATTATTTTAAGGATCACGCTTTAAACTCCGTATAAAATTAAAGTTATAAAAATAAAGAATGGAACAACAAATCAATTCTTGGTGAACATTTCTAAAATTACACAGTTAATAATGTTATTAATGCTAATATTTTAGTGAAAATCACGTACTTCAATAAATTATTAACAGTAAAAACTTTAAAGCGTTTTAATCATTTTTTTTTACAATAATGCTGGGTTTTAATCAGTGGAGAACGAAAAGTACTGGGGTCTGTCTCCCTGCTAAGTCAAATTTGGGGCTTCGAGCTGAAATAAGCGCTTGGCATCCAATCACACTTTGGGCCCTTAGAATTCTGCCCCCCCCGAAGGCGATGGGGGGTAGCAGGGGTGTACGTTATACCACTAACTTTAATATATAGGGGGTAATTGAGTTACATATTTAAGATATTTACGGAACATGCTCTGTTTTTTTGTTTGTTTGTTTTGTCTCTGATCACCAATTAAATAATTTTTTATAGCTGCTTGCAATATTAATACTTTTTACACCCAATGGTATGAAATATTTATATGTAATAATCGTTTTTGTTTATTTAATAACAGATGTGCTCTTTGGAATGGATCAGATCCTAGAACTATCATATCTACAGATCTTGTAACAGCCGATGGTCTTGCTGTAGATTGGGTTGCTAAGAACTTGTATTGGACAGACAGTGGACGAAAAATTATTGAAGTTTCTAGAGTGGACGGATCAAGTCGAAAAGTTTTGGTCGACTTGGACCTTGATGAACCTAGAGCCATCGTTGTATTTCCTCGAAAAGGGTATAAATATTATTTTATCCCCAATAATTATTCCTTGTTGAATCATTAGTTAGATTATTTCGCTTAAAATACTAGTTGAAACCCTGATTTTTTTGGAGCCAAAAACTTTCATAATGTGATGCCAAAGGAAAAGCTATAGCCATATTGGCCAACTTTTGTTAAATCCTAAGCACTCATCTTGCGTGCAAGGGTTGCTAGTTTAACCCTAAAATCCTAAAAAATTAGCGCCAAATGTGTGTTGCTAAATCAAGGGGTTCAACTAGGATCCAACTTTGCTCTGTTTATAGATCTTGTATTTTTTCAGGTATCTTTTTTGGTCAGATTGGGGTAAACCGCCAAAAATTGAACGAGCATATCTGGATGGAACTGGAAGGCGAGTGATTGTTGCAACCGATCTAGGTTGGCCAAATGGATTGACAATAGATTATGATGCTCGTCGTCTGTATTGGGTTGATGCTCAGTTAGACAGGATTGAAACATCTGATTTGAGTGGAAAACATCGTTTGCAATTGGTTGATGACGTAGCTCATCCTTTTGGTTTGACATTAGTAAGGATTTAATTGTATGCATCAATTATATTAAAAAGAAGCTATATAATAAACTGCTATTTATATTTATGTATTATAATCAATATGAACTACATTCAGAGATTATTTATATTCAGATTATATATATACTGTGATTACATATTATAGTGTGTATTTTTTTCGTAAAAGAAATTTTTTTCTTAAAATTATTTATTTGTTAAATTTTTTATTATATTTTCCAAGCCCTTAAATTAAACAAGTGTGAATTTCCATGCTTTATTTTTTCTATTGTTGACGACGGATTAGATATAGCATGTCATTTGCAGAGATACCAATCCTATCCGAACTTATTTTTTTTTAATCCCTTTTTGTAAACAATATTTTTTTTCCAAACGGGATTGGTCCGATTCGTATAGGAATCGAACTATGTTTACTTTTCACTGGCGCCCAGACGTGATAAGGATTAGTGACACTCAATGCAATACTTAAGGCCGAGGTTCTAAGCCCGAAGAAGGTATAGATGTTTGTAAATATGCAGCAGGGAAACATTCTAAATATTCGGCGAGCCGAAAGTCCTCTACGACAGAAGCTACGAAAAAAACATATGTCCCTTATTGCTTTCAAAAAATGATTAAGAAATTTAAGGAGAAAAAATCATTGACAATTTGCCCTGGCAGAGGATGTAAACCTATGCCAGAAGAGATAATAACAGTTTTTACGACAGCTCATTTTTATTGTAATTCTGTACATGTTTCTTTTCATGCTCATGTTCCGTCCTGTTCTGTTTCTCTTTTAAAAAATAGTATTTGCATTGTGCTGCGCTATAAACGCGACTTTTTTAAACTTTTTTTTTATATCCTCATTCGTCTCAGTACCGAGTTTGATACCGTTTCGGTTCTAAAATCGAGCTAAAAATAACTCTGAATAGTTCCAATTTGAAAAAAAATCTCATCCTGTATATATTCTTATTTATTATCATATACCAGGGGAACTAATATTTTCTTTTGCGCCAAGACAGTCAGAAAATAATCCGTGTTGAAGCTATATTTCTTTCCCGAGAGCGACCAAAGATTCGTCTAGTATTTTCTATTAAAATGGTCAAGCAAAAACAAATGCGCAAAAGAAGCCTTTATAACAAAAAATTAATAAAAGGAAAGAAAATTTTTTTAAAAAAGTGTGATAGGGTACACTTGCCTCATTAAATTAATTTTAAAGTTAAATGTGCTTAAAACTGCAGATACAAAAGCACAATAATTAAATTGAATAAAACTCCCCAGATTTTATTTAACTTACATTATTTAATTTTTATATTAAGCTTTATACATTTTCTGAGATACAAGTATTCATGTAACCCCGGTATCTTCCTCCTCCACAATACCAACCTCAAGCCAAAATAATTGCCCACCCTTGTCGTATGCAAAGGGTTTTTACTTCTATATGCTAAAAATTTTAAGAATGTTTTAAATTTATTGTACATATATATATAGTGTCCCCGAATGCCGTATGCAACCTCGGAGGAGAAGTAGAGGACATCTTGAGGAGCCTTAATTACATGGGAAAGCATGGGTAGAAACGTAACCCTAACGAGATAAAGAGACACAAAGACAGTATGGCTACAATACAGAATGTAGTGTAAAACGCTTTATTACAAGAACAAAAAAACAATAATAACTTAAAAATGTGACATTAATGCATCACAGAAGGTATTTGAAATTGTTGCCATTGGCTTGTTTGCACGCACGACACGAAATCGAGATGGATTGAAAGACATGTTCGAAAATACCGGAAGTATTTCATGAATCATAAACGCAGCGATTGATATTCATGCCACCAGGTCCATTTCAGAATTTATGGGCGTGTCGTCAATCAGGACTCTGAAAGATCCATGTTCCACCAGGTTCTAATGCACCCGAGTGAGTGTTTGATTATTCGATTGCCGCCTCGTTGGATACCTTTCCTCAAACAGCCGAACAACAACACGTCCATTTCCGTTGGCCAAGCCATGGACATCCGCCGACTCGGCGTTCGTATAATGATTCATGTCTGAAATGAGCAAACCACATATGCCGATATCACGTACTGCGTCGTCCATCGATTTCCACCCATGATTTCCTATAAAAGTATGGCTCCTCACGATGTTCTCTACCTATCTTTCAAGTTTTTACACGGTATTCGGGGACACCCTGTATAAGAAAATAAAACTTAAATACTATTTATATTCAGCATAGTGTTGCGATTTCTAATATGCTATGCAACAAAAGTTATTTTCAGATTAATAACGCTAAATTATTAATACTTAATAAATTATGCCTTTAAAATAATAATAAATTAAAACAGCAATTTACAGGTAAGAAGCACGATAAATAAAAAGCAAACCTTTAAAAAAATTGCCAAACCAATCAAAGAAAAACTCTATTTAGTCTACTATCAAAACTTATAACACACTTTTAGCTTCCCATTTGTTACATATTTAATGACACATTTTTCTATTTGTTCTTTCAAATCTCTCAGATTGAGGGAGAATGAACGAATAAGGGTTCTTAAATTGCGTCTTCAGCATTGCAAATTTTCTTAAGCGAAAAAAGAATGAAATCAAAGTACGGTCACCTACTTTTTTAATAGCACTTGTTACTTGATGAAGTTCGTTCTCAACTAATTGGCTTTAAGAAATCCCAGAATTTTAGGGGTAATTGCCGTAAAGTTGAGTTAATGGGCTACATTAAAAGCAAATGACATCCTTAATTGTTTAAGTTGCCTTATGAAAGGCGAACTGGTAACAATAAATTTGTTCCTTAAGCAGGATCGGATTAATAACTTTCTTGGTGTATTTCTCATATTATGAAAGTAGAACAGATGTTTTTAGTAATTAAAATATATAATGAAACTCAGATTGCATATCAAGTATATAAAGATTGTATCTTTATTTTTTATAAATATTTCGTTTATTCACAAATTTATTTTGAAAGTATATTTTAGGCATTTTTTGCTTAATATTCATAAAAATTTTATTTTATATTTTTCTTTATAGAATGGCAGAACTAAGAATAAAATTTCCTTATAAAATTAAATTATTAAGTACTTTTCTACTTAAAAATAAATTATCAAGTACTTTTCTATTTAAAAATAAATTATTAAGTACTTTTCTACTTAAAAATAAATTATTAAGTAATTTTCTACTTAAAAATAAATTAAGTACTTTTCTACTTAAAATATTTAATTCATAGTTTTAAAAACATTTTATATGAACTATTACTTTATATTTAATTGTACTAATGTGTAAAATTAACGTAAATAATTCCTCAAACTAATTCAATAATTGGATAAAAACTTATTTTATGTTGAAATATCGATATAGTCAATTCAATTTATATTTAAATGTTAAAATAAGTATTTTTCAGGTAAGAATTAATCCTTATCATTTCGCATAGGTTTGAATATTAATTATTTCAAATAAATAGTGAAATCGAAAAATGAAGACAAAGTTAAAAATAATTCCTAAATATACAACACAATCAAATATCATGTAGTAGATTTTATCTGCCTAAATATTCAATATTCAATTGCATTTTTAATCGCATATTTTTATAAATGGTATCGATATTAGAGTTACTCAATAACATTCATCAGAGTGCATTAATCTAACAAATCGTTTAATCAATGTTCATTCAGTTTCTCCAAATACACTTGAAATAATCTGGCTTTGACACCAGTATTTAGAGCTAAATGATCAACACACATAGTAAAATTTTTAACAACTTTTATTTAACTTCATCAAAGTATCGTAATGGTAAATATGCAATGAAAGAGAAATAAAACTCGAACCCTAAGCTAAATAATAAGCATTCATTTGACTTTAAGAGGGGCTTTGTGATACTCAACCACACTAGCTTCAATTCCAGAAGTCGCGACATCTGTTCTCTAAGACAACTTCATATATAGCTTTGACAGTTTCAGTCTTAACTCGCAGATTCTTTTTAAAACAGCGTAGAATTTTGACGACTGTATTACACTTTACAATCGCAATCTCAACAACCTACAATTAAATCTCTTTAAATAACAATTCTAATTACCATATCATGGTCCCTTCACAAGGCGAAATTGCCAAATCAAACAATCAACAAATATAATCTACAAAGGTTTGTTAAAAACGCGCTCGAGTCCGCTACACACTCTAAATATATATATATACGCAAATGTGAGCCTTCAAGGAACTAATAATAATCTTGATGCAGCTTTATACTACTATGTGCTAACATAACTCACAGTGACCCCATACCACCAAAAGTCATTTGTCAGCCACCAGAACACGTTAGAGATTTGCCAGAAGAAACAGAACTAGTGAAATATACAAACGATTTCCTTTGAACACACATGAACCACGAACTCCGATTGTATGTGTTGAAAACTAGGTAAAGATCATTCGTCACGAGCAATCTCGAATAGTTTATTGGACGCTTAAAAGTCTGCATGGATTTGTAAGCCGAACTATTGGCAAATAGTTCGGTTCACAGTCGTATATACCTCCCCTTAAAATAGGAAATTTGAAGATATAAGAAAAATCTATCCAATGTAATACATAAATGAATGAGCATGGACAAGAAAAGAGAAATTATTGTAATGTCTAAATAATTGAATGATTTATACTTAACTACGCATTTGTGAGGCGTCTGATACTAGATTACCTTGTTAGTTTGACATATCTGAGCGTTGATCGTCATGTAAAGAACTTGCTGGTAAAGTTTATCCATCCCTATTCTGTTCAGTTTCAAGCTGATCAAACTCAAACGGATTTACGCTCAGTAATGGGTAAATAACGCAGCGATTTTTATTGTAGATTCCTGACTAACAATAAATTTGTATGATCTGGAATACAGGATCCATTTACTGTTACCATCCGGGGGTTCTTTTGCTATTCTATTGTGGCATATCACAGTTCAGTTGCTCATAGACGAAATCTTGTGAGCCCTTGTGTTAATGCTTCTTTTTCTGCCACACCGAAATTATTTTTCAACAAAATAATACTTGACCAGACATGACACCTTTAGCTATCAGCTTTCCGAACACTTTCTTGGTGAGTTAGGTCACTTGATTTCTCCCTATAGAGCACATTCAGGACCTGATAGGAAGGAGGTTGGAATCATCCAGATTGTTGTTAGTGTCCCTATACAGTTGGAGGAAACTTGGCATGAAATCCCGCGGGATATCATGCGAGAGCTTCATCAATCTCTGTCATTCTGGACGATTTCTTGAAATCTTTCTCACGTGGTGAAGATTGAGCTTAAGAATAAATCATCTAAATGTTCTGATATTGCGATTATTTTTAATATTATATGCATATTTATCTGATCATCCGATTTCTGCCACAATTACACAATTACTTCATGGTGTACTGATTTTATAACAGTTGTCACTTAAAATGTTCAACTAAGATCATGGCTGCGATTTGGAGATCTCTGAATCGGGTAAAAGCAGATAAGTGATAACTCTTACTGTAACGTAGAACAAAAGAAAAGAATAGTATAAGGTTTGGAATACAAATTATTCGGGAAAGCTATTGTATTTCAGAAAAAAAATTAAAATTTGAGATTATTGCTTTTCCATTAAATTTCAAATAAATATGTGTGTTCTGGATATAGATGTGTTATTCCTTTTTTTAATACACATACACGCAATTTCTTTTCTCTCCTAAACTGTATAAGTAGTCCAGAAAATGTATATACACATACCGTAAAATCCGGCGGCGTATAACGCGCACCGGTGTATTACGCACACCTATACTTTCAAGCTGCATTTTTTAATTTTAAGGTATATTTGAAATAACACGCACCCAATTTTTTATGAAGAAACTTGAATACACATATGGAATGCTCTTATGTTTTGAAGTCATTTATTCGAGGTATTAATGTAGACTTTTGAAAAAATAGTATACTTCTAGAACTACAACTCTTTTAGTTCATAAGACATGCCATTTATTTTAAATAAATAGTTATTCGATAGATGTAGAAATAATTTTTTATGGTCATCTCTTTTGTTATTTTTAAAGCTATAGTTTTTATACCAGGCGTATAACGTGCACCCTTAAATTTCGATTTCATTTTTTTTGTATTAAGAGCGCACATTATACGCCGGATTTTACGGTATATATATAGTAACTTTTTATACTACAATATTCCCCAACTAGAGATGTATAGTTAGAGTTCTAGGCTGAACTTTACACATTTCAATTTAACGAATGAAATTCATAAAACTTTTATTCTTTCTTTGTGAAGAATACACTTGAATAGAAATATATTTCTTAGTTATTTCCCCTGATTATATATATTTTAAAGCAATCGATTTATAGGTACTTTATTAGAAAACATTACTGATACAAATATCAGTATCTTTTTACTTTTTTCCGTATTTCTTTGTGTTCATTATCTCTTTTCAGTGCAAATAAAACTAAAATATATTGAAAGTTCAAACGTTGTTATCTCATTTCAGTTTGGTCCTCATTTGTTTTGGACAGACTGGCACACGAAATCAATAGAAAGAGTAGATAAAGACACGGGTCGTAATCGGATTGTTATACGAGATAACATAGAATATCTGATGGAAATTAAAATGGTCGCTGCATCCAGACAAACAGGTAACATTTTTAAACAATGTGAATTGTAGTACATACTCATGATTTAACCTTGTAGAATATTTTATGAAGTATATTGAGATTCATTCAATTACATAAAAGTTAACTTCATTTAAAAATAGGATGATACTTTTTAATTTTTTAAAGTTGAATTGTTTTATAAACTTTAATTTTACGTTATGTTGTGAAAGACATTTTACCATGCTGTTACATATTAAATAAATTTTACTTATTTTATATAACAAAAGATATATTTATTAAATTTCAAAACATATTATGTGAAAAATATCCTTTGCAATGACATCAGTCTTCCATAGATCTTTGCTTAATAAAATCATTAGAGATTTGTGTATTTAAAGAGAATATTTTATTTCTCAATATTTACATTGCCATTTGACGTTTCTTTTTAAACAATTAAAATAACACAGAAAAATGTGAGTAAAAATTTTTGAAAAAGATTGAAATTAAATACCACTCATACATAAACACACACACACACACATATTCACACAAATTAACATACATACACACATATACACACTCTTATATATATGTGTGTCCACGTGTTTGTGTGTTTGATATTTTATCTAGGTTCCTTAAAATATATATTTATGTATTTTTAAGGAGCATTATATACACTACTGGTCATTAAAATTGCTACACCAAAAAGGCGACATGCTACAGGCGTGAAATTTATACGACAGGAAGAAGGTGCTGTAACATACAAATGATTATCTTTTCAGTGTATGCAGACTAAGCAGACGCCATGTGTTTAAATGAGGAGATTGTTCAGCTGTTTCCTCATGCGCAAACGTTATTTGAACGTTGTTATCTGGTGAATAGTGGGTGTTATGCCTTGTATAAGAAGCAGAAATGCGTACCAGCACGTTTCCGACTTTGATAAAGGTCGAATTGTAGTATACTGGGATTGCGGTGTATCTGTGAAGATCCCCTTGGATCTCACTCTGAGAACGAGAATAATTTTGAGTCAAAGAAGAACCAGTAGCCATTTTTATGAATAACTTTCTTTATTTGGTTATCTTTCCCAAATGGAATCAAAGACTTTTAATAACAAATAATTCAAATAGCTTTATGAGGTTTAAATGGGACTTTCCTTTATATTAACTTAAATATTTACTGATCCAATTAATTAACAATTAGAATATCGATCACGCAGAGATTACCGCAATAAGAGATCCCAGAATTATATTCAATAATGTTCCTATTGAACATTTAACTTTAATCTCACTCCTAATATAAAACTTTAATGAGACTTTAATATTAATTTAATATTTTAATCAATATTTACCCACTGAATCTCAACTCTTCCTGAGCCTAATTTATCCACCTAGAAATCTTCAATAATAAATCTCTAACTTCACTATTATAACTTCCTGCTTCAATCTCTCTCTCCTACTGCCTATCACTTTACTATTCCGTTTGACTTAAATACTTTATCTAATCTGCATATAACACGGAATCCCTGTCCTCTTTTTGGAGCTGATTGGAAATAGGTATAGGGAATTAAATTTCCCTAAAAAAACCTTTTCAGAAGGTTAGTGATAAAGTTACGTATAGATTTGTCACATATCGTATTGCAGTATTGCTGCTCGCGTTGATCGAGATCCAATGACATTTAGCAGAATATGGAATAAATGATGTGTTAAGGATGGTAAAATACGAAACCCTGTGCTTGGTCCACTACGGCCTACTATCACTAGCAGCCGAGAAGACAGGCATGTTACCAGCGTGGCCTTAATGGATCGTGTAACCACGTCACGAGCCCTGAGTCAAGAATTGGGATCGTTTGCAAGACTATAAATGTCTGCATGAACAGTTAGAAGACTTTTGCAGCAGTATGAACTCTCAGCTCGGAGACCAAGGCTGCGGCTGCCATTGAAACTGCATCACTGACAGGAGTGTCCTTAGTAACGGGATCAATGACGAAACTGGGCGCAGAAATGGTGAGACGTCATTTTTTCAGATGAATCCAGGTTCTGTTTACAGTATTAAGATGGTCACATTCGTGTTTGGCGGCATCGTGGTGAACGCACAATGTCAGCGTGCATTCGTCATCTTCATACTAGCCCATTACCTGGGGTGATGGTATGGGATGCTATTGGATACACGTCTCGGTCACTTCTTGTTTACATTGACGGTACTTTGAACAGTGCACATTACAATTTTGGTTTCTTACAAGCCTTGTCGCTACCCTTTATTGTATTGGAGCATTGTGAAATCCTACGTTTTAGCAATATAATGAGCAAACGCATGTTGGCGGGTATTGAACAAATCTTTCTTGATATGGGAAATGTCTGCTGTTGCTCTCACCTGCACGTACACCAAATCTATCACCAACATAAAACAACCTGTATTCCATGGTTGCCAAACGACTGGCTTGTCACCATACGCCAGTCACCTCGGTTGATTAGCTGTGCTCTAGTGTTGAAACTGCAAGGCATCTGTACATGTACATACCATCCAATCACTATCTGACTCAATACCCAGGCGTATAAATGCTGTTATTATTGCCAGAGGTGGTTATTTTGGATATTGATTTCTCAGGAACTATGCATCCTATATATATAATTTTTTGAGAACTTAATCACTTGTTATTTGAAGTATAATACATTTGTCCAATAAATATCATTTTGTTACATGCATTTCTTCCTGGTGTAGCAATTTTAATAATCAATAGTGTATATATATATAATGCTAATTCGATTTGATTATCTGACTTAAATTTAAATATTAAACAAGAAAATAGTAAAGGACAAAGTTAGATAGCCGCTGTAATAAATAAGCAAAATAATTGGGGACAACACAAAAGCATTTATCACTGTTTCAAGATAACAATTTTCTCTTTCTGTCTCCATATTACTGCATACAAATAAAATTTAGAAGATTAAGTACAGACAAAAGATCTGCAATAAATCTAAGGTAAAATATTTTAAAAGTATAATAAAATACTATATTAACACCACTATGTTATGATCCTGAATAGATTGCAATGCTGTACATACCAAAATAAGTTATAAATAAGTCTATTGGAGGAATAAGCAGAAATATATATTATACTTAAAAAATATGAAGGGACTTTTTTAAAACTAAAAAAAAAAGATGTCTAAATTCAAAAATTAAAATGAATCTTACCAAAATAATGAAAAGATTATAGAAACAAGTTTATAGTTAGTAACAGTTAATTAAGTATGAATAAAAGAAAATATATTAAAAAGAAAATATTTTAAAATTTTTAGATTAAAGCACACTGAAATTAAATTTATGATAAATGTATGACTTAAGAAATTTCATAGAACAATCATGTTCTAAGCAGATAATTCCTGTTAAGGAAATCCTTAAGTATTACATTTCCTTTTATTGATGTATCAATATTATTTTTAATTATATCTTAATTGTGCTATTTAATCTGCGGTCTGTAACATGTAATATTGAAGCCCAGTGGCTGAGTGGTAGTGTAACGCGCTTCCATGCCACAGGTCCGGGGTTCAAATACCGGACTGAAAAAGATTTACTCAGCCTTTCATCCCTTCAATGGGTCAATAAATGAGTATTCAACTTCTTAAGGTTTGAACACTGGGGCTTTTGCATCAGACTGACTACTTGAACGAAACATCTGCACTTGCACCCCAGCGCCTAAGGTCACGTAAACTGAGATGGGCACAGTATTCCTTGGTCCTCATGAGCTGTTGCACCACTGAGCTCAATTCAATATGTAAAATTGTATCTAGGTACTCAGCAGTAAGTTGTTTTCTGTCAGTTTTTACAAGTTTCAATTTGGTTTCAATAAAAAATTATTCTTGAATATTATCTCACTGTTATATATATAGTTAGATATTCTATATATATGAAGATAAAAATCATAATTTATATGGGTTATTTTTATGTAAACATAAGTTTACTTAACTGTGTATTGTTACCAGATAAATCATGTCGTTGTACTTTGATCTATTGATAAAAAAAAGTATTACGAATTTAATTAATATAATTTTCTTTAAAAACTAAGCCATGAGAGCGTTAAAATTTAGAAACTTTATAACATAGTTCATAAGTATTTGTGGTACAGTGGAGTTCTTAAAGGATGAAAAAAACAAAGCAGCAGAACGTTTAAAAAAATAGAATTCATACAGCATAGAACGAAGAAAATACATAAAAAAATTTGTCTGACGGAATGGCATTGTTGCAAACAGAGTCCAGCTAAGAGGGCGAACAACAAACCAAAGTCCCTTAGTAAAGTATTTCCTTTAACTGCAGAGATTTTCACAGGAGGCACCATCTGTTCATATTCAAGTCTAGATTAACCATTAGTTCTTGAGGTAAGGACTCCCATACCTCAATGAGCGTCTATGTCAGTTGTCTAGTGTTCGCTGGAGAGGATAAAGCTATGCTGTCAAGCATCTTCCCATATTATTCCACACATATTCAGTGAAATTTAAACAGGGAAAGCATGCTAGCTAATCTATTCTATGGATAATTGTCATTTTCTAGAAGTTTCTAAACAACATGCTGTCAGATATGCTAGTACGTAAAAACAATGTATGGGATAATTACACCTTGTAATAGACGATGATAGAAAGGGAACACTATCAAATTTATAATATCCGGTACTGTTGAAAAATGACTTTTTTTTGCTTTCATTCTGTGTATCTGTAGAATATATTAGCTGTTTCATATGCTGATAAGAAAACATGTGAACTAGATGTTAGTCAAGCAGAGTCAACAGGAATATAACGAAAAATTATCAAATTTAACCATGCTTGAGAAAAAAGAATAAATAGAGAATGTGTAGTTACCGAAGGTATTATATTTAAATAGCTTATGACGTTATCTCATAGTTTCCTTGATTTAATTGTTTACTAAAAGGCATTTTTAAATAAGTACCTAACAATCATTAAAAGAGTCTTTTCAGTCAATGTATAGATATATATATATATACATATATATATACTAAATTACCATAAATCTAATAAAGCAAACCAATAAATAGAAATATAATAAGACAATATAGATCAAAAATAAAATAGCCTCAGTAGTATAATAGCAAACTCTTAGTTTAAGAACTAAGATTGTGGTGCTAAACATATTTAAGGCATCCGACTACGTTCGGAACCGTAATTTTTCAAAACCGTATAAATGGATAATATTTATAATATTTAGTCTCACTTAGATTAGAAACTGTATATAAAATTGTTTTAAGAGTAGTATTACAATGAAAAAATGTTAATGTACAATATTTTGTAAAAAATGAACGTTGAATGACTTATTTTCAAAATATTCTACTTTTATATGAAAAAGGCTTCTTCTATAATAATATTTTGCCTGTATATAGCTCAGACCTCTGTAAAGAGGCTCAACTAGAATTTTTGAAATATATAACTTAGAAGTGGTTTTATCCATGTTTTACGACAACAGAGGGGAGTTAAGAGAAAAACGCCGATAATTATTGTAATTGATTGTAACACTCTGAAAATAATGTGAGTTTTTCAAGAATCATAGTTGAGCCTCTGTACAGAGGTCTGGGCTATATACAGGCAAAATATTATTATAATAGAAGCATTTTTCACAAAAAGAGACTATTTTGAAAAAGAGGTTATTCTAAGACAATTTTTTGCCGAAATATTGTATTAAAATATTTTTTTGTGAAAGTGTCCTTAAAATAATTTTATACATGTATTCTAATCTAAGTGACACTAAATATCATGACAATTATCCATTTATGCGCTTTTTTAAAATCACGGTTCCGAACGTAGTCGGATACCTTAAGATCAGCCAACCTTCCCATATATTTGCAAGTACCATTACACTGCAATAAAGAAAAAATAGTGTAAGAGTAATATATAAACACATATATACAGCTGGTTTGTTGAAGCAATTAAATGTATTTTTAATAATATTCTTTCTTTTTTATGTAGGTAGCAATCCTTGCGGAGAAAGGAATGGCGGTTGCAGCCATCTCTGTCTCTTCAAACCTGAAGGACGCGTCTGCGCATGTCCGTCCTATAATGATAGTCGTCGTTGCTCCACAGGTACCATTATTAAATTTCCTTTATTTATTTTTGAGGCATTATTCATTTATTAGTTCTTTAGCATTTTTAATACCGAAAAGTGTATCAAGTTTCTTTAAGGAGAAAAACCCAAATTACACAAAATGCATTAGTTAAATTACAGGAGATTAATCTTTTTTCATAAAAACGCCAAATGATGCAACATTGAAGAAACTCTCGAACCCTAAGATATTATGCTATATCATTATTTAGATAATGGTCCGGAAGAATGTCACAAAAGTAGATCGAAGGTAATATAATAAAGTTTCATTTAGATATTCTTTTTTTTATTTGTACATGATAATGTATTATAAAAATATCTGATGTATTTTTGTTTGTATTTGATTGCTACACACTTAAACTTTTATATGAAGTAATTAGTGCAGTTATTAGAAGCCTCCAAGGAAAAGTAAGAAAAAGTAATTTACTTTTTTTTCATTTTGTTTTGCTTTTTATAAAGGGGGTGAAAATTGTATGGTAGTATAATAAAAACAAATATTTTGTATAGAAAAAGGTTTTTAGAAACATATGATTCACTTATATACACGTGAATGAGAGTATAGAAGGATTATAAAAATGAGTTTTTATTGAATGCATAACAGGGATGATCTTTAATAATTCATGCATCAATATATACCGATTTAATATTAATATAAATTGTGTATATAGGTAATTTTCCTCAGAAAAGTAAGTAAAACTTGAATAATTAAATTCCCTATGAGAAATTAACTTTGAGATAATTTTCTGTTTCGCGAATGGAAATCTCGCCAAGTTGGCGTTATTGGTGATAACACACAATATACACATTAAAAAATATTAGTAAATATTAGTTCTCATTGGTTTTTCATCCATTTTTGATGATGTATTATGAAAAATCCGTTACTAATAAGAAAGACTACAATATGTTTTGAAAATGCGGTGGTAAAAGTTTACCAGCCGGAATATAGCGTTTATCGTCGTTGTGTCATTTTTGGTGGCTTTATCACCTGCACCGGAGAAACGGAAAAGTACCAAATTTTGTTATTATATTAATTTTCATGAAAAATTTTAATTAAATTTTAATAAGAATATTTTGATTCATCTCAAGTGTTAAGTAAATATTTATTAGTGTTATTATGCACAAAAGAGCAAAAAATGCAACAATAATTTTAATTTACTTTGTGATCTCTATATAAGGTATTTATAAGTTAACTCTGGCAAATATTGATTTTTATAGAGCAATTCTATACATTTAATTAGATGAAAAACTAATTAACACAGATTAAAGAATATTTCAAAAGGAAGAAAGAATATTTAAAAATTAACCATAAAATTTGATATTCTTATAATAGTAAACATCAATTTGCTTAAGGAACTGACAACTTAAAAATGACAGAATTTTTTAAATAATTATTTAGTGTTTTATTTTTAAAGATAGAATCAATTAAACTAATTACAAATATGTTGTATCTATACAATAAAACTTTTGAAAAATGTTAAATCAAAATGTTTTTCCTAAAAATATTTTTAAACACATTGATCTTTTTATATAGTTTATTATTTCAAAAATTCTGTAAAAGAATTATCCCTAAAACTTGGGGAAAGTTTTATAATGATCTTCTAAATTTTAGTTCTAAAAAAAATACTATATTTTTAATTTTTTTTTCTGCTTATTCTACTACATTTTTAAATGAGAAAACAGATTGGAAACATGATAAATCTCGTAATCATTAAAAACTGTGCATTAAACTTATACTAAAAGTCTATCGCATTTATTAAATTTTATGTACCAAGTTTTTGATGAAATTTTTGTCAAATCATTTCTTGGAATTACTGCATTTTTCAACATTCTCACTAATATGTTTTTGCAGTTCCAGGTGATATTTTACTTGAACCAACTAAAAAGTCAGAAATCGATGAGAAAGTAACAGTTAAAGATACTTCAGTGCCTACAACATTGCCAGCAGATAGTAGTACACGGTAATGTTATGTGCTGAATTTAACTTCTGATCTACTATTATTACGTTTCTAATATTTATTCAAATAATTCGCTGATCATTTTATAAATTCTTTATCTTATCTATCTTTATATTGTAAACAATTATTTGCCAGTGAGTCGAACGTCATCAAGAAGAACCGAAAGAAACTTTAAAAATAGTTTATTTCACTATCGCCAGAGTCTTTTTCGCTATATATAACATAAATAATCTAAACTGAGATTATCATTTCCATGTTTTGATAAATAATTTGAATACTTTGAAAATTTTTACTGCGCCTTGTACAATTATCAGACGTACCTATTACTGTTTTAAGTTTTCTTCTACGTTGTACTGTGAAGCTTTTCATTTAATTTTTATAATTTGAATGCAATAGTACAAGCTCTTTTTATTCTTTAAAAAATATTTTCATACGTTGTTTCTTTCATTTATAATATTTATTTTAGCACTAGAAGGACTGAAACTTAGTATATACCTGTATTGCCCAAAAGCAGTCAAAATGACTTCATTGTGGAAGAATGATTAATGTGCAATGAAATTTGTTTAAGATTAAGTTTTAATATTTTTATATTATTTATAGTCATATAACAAGTAATTAGTAAAAATATTAACAATAAAAAAATTACGTCACTTGGAAAAAAATACATTCTAAAAAGTTCTAAGAAATTGTCCAATATATATGTAATTATTTTTCTGATTGAAATTCAAAAACAGTCAAAATAACTTTTTTGGGGCAATCTAGTGTTAAATAAATTTTCTATTTTTTAATTATATATATTTTGATGAACTTGTTACCTATATAATAAGAGAAATTTTAGTTATTAAATGTCAAACTTAATATTTAATCATTTTATTAAATCATTAACTAATCAATATCAAAATAAATTTTATATATATATATATATATATATATATATAAAATAAAATATGTATTATGTATCAAAAATAAGAAATAATAGATAAAGAACATAACAAGAAATAGCATAATAAAAATATAAAACCTGAACATGAAGAACAAAATTATAGAGAAATAAAAAAAAAGAAACTACAAAAAAGAAGAACCTAGCGAGTCAGAAAGCAATTTCGGACAGGACCGAATAAGTGGGGTTAAACTAATTTGAAGGCGCCAACCTTCCCCCTTTGCAACTCGGTAGTAAAACCAAATAAAATAAAATAAACAAAACTTCAGAGTTTGGATAACTCAGAGAGTATGAAAAAACCACTCATTACTATTATGTAACAAACTCTCCCAAACTCTTAATGCAGAAAAATCACAAAATAATTACGTAAGAAAAGTAGAAAAATGCTAAAACAATTACATAAGAAAAGTATCTTTCAAGGAATAATTTAACAAAATTTCTTTACTCACAGAGCTTTTACGAGGAGAATCAAGCGTCTTGACATTAATGAAAATCGATTATTCACCAAGTTGAAAAATTCGAAAAGGCATAAACACATCTTTTGAGCTGACTTTTAAACCAGCCAGCAAAGACAGGTATAAAAAAAGACGACAATCAAATACGGTAGAATTTGAATTGGTTGATTGTCAAAAATGTAAATTTGCTAGGCTCTAATTTGGTTGGTTGTCAAAAACGTGTAAGATGTTAAAGATGTGTGTGGAAAAAATGTAAACTGTGATATGAGTGTTATGATATAATCTTCACAGCAAGACCACTAACATGCTGACTTTGAAATCCTATTGTTGTGTGGTGGTTTTGGAATTCGAAGTAGCAAGACGGTTATATAATGTATTTGTGATGAATATAAGTTCTTAAGAAATTAAAAGGGTATTCATGATCTAAACAACATTGAAAAAATTGTTTTATATTATTGTATTTATCTATTTTGTGGGTAGTTAAGTTATCATTTCTAAATAAAAAATTCAAAATGATATTTCTGTAAGTTGATATATGCAAATTACTATTCCATACGGGAATTTTAATTATATGGAACTTAAACGAATCTCTTTTGTCAAAAATGTTACTGACTACATTATTGTTAATAAGATGCAAGTCTAAATCCAAGAATTCTACCATATTAGAGTTGAAGTTAGTTTTAAGGAGCTTGAGATAATCAGGGTAATATTTGTTTTGTATTCATTATTTTTACCAAAAATTATTATATCATCTATATAACGATAAATTAAGTAAGAATCATTTACAACATGATCTATTTAAAAAAAATGTAAATATAGGTTCGCTAAACAATTACTAGCTGGACCACCCTGAGGTAATCCTTTGATCTGTTTATAAAGATTCTGATCAAATGCAATGAAATTTTCTTTTAATACGAGGTTAACAAGAATATCAAATTTATCTTTTTCATTGAAGTATATAATTCATATTTATCATAAATTAACTGTAGAACCTTAATCATATCGTCAATATCTATAGAATTAAAAAGGTCCTCGAAATCAAAGCCATGCATGGAAAAAATTAACATATCCTTAGTAACTGTAGCAATCTCTAAGCTATTTTTAATTATTGCCGTGTTTTGTAAATTATCAATTAGATTTTGAAGAAGAGATTGTAAGATCTTCCCAGACCTCGTGATATATGTATTGTATCCATTAGTGATACTACGGAATTTTATAGGGCATTTATGAAATTTTGGTGTTAGAAAAATACTTGGATATTTAATATTATTTAGATGAATATTCAGTCTTTTGTTCAAAGCTAAAAGACGATTATCATCTTCTCTATTAATGTGAATTGATTTTTGAAAGGAATTATTATTTAAAATGTGGTTAGATAATAATTTACTGTAAAAGTATTTACAAATTATGGCATAATTAGCAGAGACCTTATCAACATATGTAATCACGAAGTCATTTTGGATATTTTCTATTGATGATTTAAGATCTTTATACATAATTTCATTTTCATTTCATATATATATATATATATATATATATATATATATATATATATATATATATATATATATATATATATATATAATATGTTTCGAGTCAGAATCAGACTTAATTTTAAAAAGGATCTTTATTCAATGAATTCTCAACACCATCTAACGCTAAGAGGCAGAGATAAAAAACGCCTCAGTGAAATCTAATTGTTTTACCACTTACGCCAGCTGTGTGAGGTATCTCGTATTTTATGATATGTACTTGAAAGTTAATGCTGACATTTAGAGCTATTAATCTGGGATCAGAAATGTTTGGTGGTTAGGCCATATGTTTCGGAGAAATAATTGGGTGATTAATTTAATACTTGAAGATGTAATGAAGAATAAAAGTTAAGTGCTATATATAGGGAATTTAATTTTAAATCTAATTTAATTATCCTTACATATATAAGGTGATTTAACTTAACCTTACTCTAAGTTATAAGAATTAAAATAACA
The DNA here is from genome assembly GCA_019973935.1 of Trichonephila clavipes. NCBI lineage: Eukaryota > Metazoa > Arthropoda > Arachnida > Araneae > Nephilidae > Trichonephila > Trichonephila clavipes. The sequence goes on along the minus strand of BMAU01019951.1, from coordinate 469,237 downwards.
CTTATTTTTCTTACGATTTCTAAAAAAATAGAATTCAATAAAGAGGTGTGATTCAAACTGATAAATATCATTTCTGGTAAATTTGCTATGATCTAAGTTTCGTCTATGCTACGTATGCTTCTTCTATTTCTTTCTTATTATTTCCCCTATCTTTCCTTTCCTATAATGCTTATATGTATTCATTTTCAGATGTTCAGAAATAGATATCCAAAAAGGACGGTGTGATATTATTGGTTACCCTCCACCTGGTATGTAATTAACATCAGTTTTAAGTTTCTTAAGAATACTTGCATATAACAATTTTATTTACCTATATTAAACGTAAAAAATGAATCTCCATACATGATTTCTCAAACCACCTATAAACAATTTTTATACAATTTTAAATCGATAATTACGCTTAAGGTATCCGCTTACGTTCGGAACAGTGATTTTAAAAAAGCACAAAAATGGGTAATATTCAAGATATATTGCCATTTAAATTATAATACATGTATAAAATAGTTTTAAGGACATTTTGACAAAAAAATTATTTAAATACAGTATTTTGGCAAAAAAAAAAAAAAAAAACTTAAAAAACCCTTTTATCAAAATTTTCTCCTTTTATAAAAAAATGCTTCTAAAATAGTAATATTTTGCTTATGTGAAGTAAAGACTTCTAAAGAGAGTCTGGACTATATTTTTTTTTTTGAAAAATTTCCATTATTTTCGGAGTTACAACCAATTAAAATATTTATTGGCCTTTTTTTCTTAAAATTTCTCCCCTCTGTTGTCGTAAAACTTGAATAAACCCACTTCTAAGCTATATTTTTCAAAAATTCTAGTTGAGCCTCTGTACAGAGATCTGAGCTATATACAGGCAAAATATTATTATAATAGAAGCATTTTTCACAAAAGGAGAATATTTTGAATATGGGTCATTTTATGTTCATTTTTTGTCAAAATATTGTACTTAAATAATTTTTTATTGTAATAATATTCTTAAAACAACTTTATATACATTTTCTAATTTAAGTGACACTAAATATCATAAATATTATCCATTTATACACTTTTGCAAAATCACGGTTCCGAACGTAGTCGGATACCTTAAGAGAATGTTGTGTGAGTTTAAATAAATATGTAATAAACAATATTATTTTGACAGAATGTTAAATTTACATAACTGTATTTTTCAGGCGAGTTATATATAAATTTAAACTACTATTTTGAGTGTCATACCTATACTCACAATTTTTATATTCCTTTCATTACATTTTAGATCCAATTTTACAAACTGCCTATATCGCCTTGAGTGTTATTCTTCTAATTGTAGTTATTGTTTTAACAATGGCTCTCGTTTTTTGGAAAAGAAAGTAAGTAATCTTGATGAACTTAAGAGTTAAAACGGAAATATAGCATTTTCTTAAAAATAAATGTCTTTTTACTTGATTAAAGCACTATATTAAAGTTTGTTATGTTAATTTTATGCTAATTGCTTTTTTATATAAGGATGCAAAATGATTGGTCCCCAATGTAGAATCTGATATCCCATTTTTATTCCTATTAATAAGTTTTTGATTTGATGAACATGTTTAGAATTGAGAAGGAAGATTCCAAGTAATTTTTTTATACCGTGAAATTCAATAAAAATAAAAAAAAATATTTCTAATTTCTCTAAGAACTTGTATCTAAATAAATATTTTTCATTTAAAGAATTCTATAGCATTAAAAATAACCGAAAATTTGTTAATCCAAAATAAACAAAAATAGTATATACATATTACAAAATTTTGAATGTAACCTGTATTTATATGCATTTAATGTTCTTATGAAGAAAAAAATAACATATTTAAACATATTCTGTGCATGTAACTATAATCCCAAAAAATATATATGGATAGATTTTTTCTATATAATAGAATTTTTTATAGAAAATGTTTCTATACAATATTCTTTATAATATGTTTGTTTCTTTAAGACATTAATATAGGTAGTAGTTATATCAGTAAGTATGTAATTATTTTTTGTATTTAATAAAACATGAGTAAAGGAAATGGAAAACGAAATTTCTAAATTATTTCAAAAAGTTTAAGCACTCGCATGCTTTTATGAAAATATCTTTCTGGAATAATGCTATACTTAATATAATGGTGGAATTATAAATAAATTATATGTTATAATTTATCGATATTTAAATAAATACTGAATATTGAACAATTTGAAAATGCGGTTTTAATCATATTCATAACAACTCTTAAGTTATATCATGTGTCTCATCATAAAAATTTTGTAATTCGCTATTTTATCCTGTTAATTGGTTATTTCCTCTCACACGTATATCATTCATTTCAAAAGAGATATAAATTTAAGACTAATGTATTATTTGATTACAAAATTGTTCTGAAAAAAATACTTTTTTTAAACTAATGCTGAATATAGATTCTAACTTTAAAAAATTCTTAAATAAGATTTCAAAAAGAAAGAATAGTATTCAACTTGAGAAAATTGCAGTACAATTTTTAATAACTTAAATTTATAAAATAATCGTAAATAACTTCTACAATTTATCAACGAAAGTTAAGTAATATAGCTGGAATAGTTGACTTCGCCAGAAAACATATTACTTAGAAAAAAGAATATGCAGTTCTTATGACTTCCCTTGGTAAATATTTTGCTTTAATCTTGCAATATATAACTCATAATCTTCAATTTATTACTTATACTTACAAAGCAGATATGTATTTCAAAATAACTTTTGTTTCCAATATCACATTAGTCCCCAGTAAATTTGCACCTTACAAAAGTTTGAGAAAGAGGCACATTATACTTAAATAATATCTTGAAGCATATAGATCTATTCTCAGGAAAGAGTAGTGAAAATACACGGGACATAAAGATTTTGCTATGAGAAAACAAATTCAAATAAATATATGTGTGTGCATATTTTATAGTAATAAGCGTCGGAATGAAGATTTGGAAGATACCCTTACGTTCTCCAATCCTACTTACAGTACCTCCAGTGGAGACACCTTGCCATCTGATAGGAAAGTTTGGCCCTGGAAGAACCAGCACCGCAGCAAGAAACAGGTACTTATATAAGACACTCAACCTTATCACGAACGAACATTCGTTCCTATTTTTCAATATGATCTTCTAACTGATCCAATGAAAACGTAACACTTTATTTCTTTTATATATAAGATGAAATTACAGTCTAAGGAAATTGATCCATAAACATATTTTAATCTTTTAAAAACTAAGGAAAAAACTTATACAAATTTTATAATCTTTGTAGTTAAGAGGTAAGAAGTTAAACTTTATGAACGACAATGTTAGGAATAATAAGAGTGTTAGATTAAATACGGTGTAATTTATCAAACGTGTGCCTTGAAAAAAAGCCTCAAATTGTTCACCTTTCTGGATTGATTATTAAAATATGTAACTTGAAAATTCAGCTCTAAAGAATAAGTTTTTAGAGTCATTTAAAACAATATTGATTCTATCTATAAATATTTGCTACTACAAAGGTATTTTGGAGAGAAGAGAGTGATAACAGCTTAGAGGCAGGTATGTTATCCTTGTCGTCAGCATTTCACAGATTGTTCTATGGAATTATGAGTTTTATTTAACGTTAAATCCACCTTGGTTTGAAAGTCTATTTGTGGTGCTGATGAGATATTTTAAGAGATAGGAATTAATGTAATATTTTTATAACCTAATTTTTTAGCACAAAATTAATAGGTCCACTGCTATAAATTATTAAATGGTCTAGTATAAGTGTGAATTTAATATTAATAATTTTTCCAAATTTTTATTTAATGTTTGGTTACCAAATTTAAGGTTTAATAATTAAATTAAAAAATTCCTTACCTAAAATCTATTATTATGTATATGTAAGTACTTAACTTACTTAAGGTATCCGACTACGTTCAGAACCGTGAATTTGCGAAAGCGTATAAATGGATAATATTTGTGATATTTAGTGTCACTTAGATTAGAAAATGTATATAAAATTGTTTTAACAATAGTATTACATTAAAAAATTATTTAAGTACAATATTTTGACAAAAAAAAAGAACATAGAATGACCCATTTTTCAAATATTCTCCTTTTGTGAAAAATGCTTGTATTATAATAATATTTTGCCTGTATATAGCTCAGACCTACCTCTGTACAGAGGCTCAACTAAAATTTTAAAAATATATAACTTAGAAGTGGGTTTATCCATGTTTTACGACAACAGAGGGGAGAAATTTTAAGAAAAAAAACTCCGATAATTATTTCAAATGGTTATAACTCAGAAAATAATGTGAATTTTTCAAAAATCATAGTTGAGCCTCTGTACAAAGGTCTGAGCTATATACATGTAAAATATTATTATAATAGAAGCATTTTTCACAAAAGGAGAACATTTTGAAAGAAAGGTTATTCTAAGTTAATTTTTTGCCGAAATATTGTATTTAAATAAATGTTTTTGTCAAAATGTCCTTAAAACAATTTTATACGTGTATTCTAATCTTAGTGACAATAAATATCATGAAAATCATCCATTTATGCGTCTTTTTAAAATCACGGCTCCAAATGTAGTCGGATACCTTAAGCTATATTTTGTAATTTTCATTGACGTATAAGGTTCTTGTTTCTTATAAAATTTTACTCTCTATTATTTAAATGAATTAAAGGATGTTAACTTAGAATCTTAACATATATTAATGTATATTTATATTATATTGTTACGTAGATCCGGGTTCGAGGATTTTATGCAAAGCAGTCACAAAGATAAATAACAGTTCTTCAAGAACGCCGATAATTTATTGACAGAACTCCAATCCTTGAATTACAGGATTCAGCAGCAATGTTCACAGAAAAAATCTCAGAAGTTCTTCACACCTTCTAAAACACTCAAACACAATTATCAGTGTTTAAAAATACACGCATGTAAAAGATTATTCACAAGCACAACCGAGCTAATCACTAGTCAAAACAATGCTCTCTATTCGCTGATTGAAATCAGACTGACTGTTTGCTGCTGGCACTGCTCTATTTATAGACCCGGCAGAAACTTCCAGAACAATCCGCACGCGTCATAAAGCTTGAAATTAGAGGCGAGATCTACTACTTTCTAGAAGAGTCCAGAGTGCTTCTCTCTCTCTCTCAAACTCGCCAATATGGTCGGCAGTGACGCCAAATTGGTGGCTAACCTGGTCGTTAAATATGATGCCAACTTGGCCCTATCACCAAGATTTCACCAAGTTCTCATTGAATCGCCACTATAGCGTAAGGGACGGCGTTTGCTTGTGAATATTACAATTTTGACATAAAATAAATGTAACATAGAGTAATATAAATGCTTTACACATCCAAATACAAATTATTTACACTATTTACACAAAATTCGTAACAATATGTTTAATTTTAATAAAAATTTTAACTGATACACACATTAAAATTTCTCTTTTTTTGTATTTCAGAACACAAATTTATGATATGAAATGTATATGTGCTAATATACAGAAGCAAATATAATTTGACCTAAGAATTGGAGATACACGATCTTGATTTTTAAATAGAAAGGAAGGGAGAGATTGTACTTTTTCAGTTCCTATACTATTATAGTTCACACTCTCCCTACATATATATATATATATATATATATCTTGCTCAAATTTTCAATCATTAATAAAATATTTTTTATTCATCAACTCAAGTTCCAATACATTTTTTAAACTTGTAGTGGATTACATTTGATTTTGATGCAGTTTTTTTCAAATTTTAATTCATTAATTAAATTTATTTAAATAAATTAAAATTCTTCTTTGTTGATCCAAGTAGGAATGGACGTTAAAATTTTTTTTAAATATTTGTTCTCCCTGTATTCTCTACTTTGAATAGACAAAAACATTTTTCAAATGTATTCATGAATTTTGAATTAAATATTAAAAATATTCACTTCAATGCTTTTAATTAAAATATTTCTCCTCTCCCCTCCCCCCAAAAATATTGAAAAAATTATTAAAAATGTTAATGATAATTAATGAAAACCTTTCGTTGTTCATTATAACCTATATTGTCTGATGTAGCACTGCAATCCTCTGTGAAATTATAATACGTTGTTTTATTTTAAGATTATCTTATTAAATCTCCATCATCTAGCTTAAAACATTACATATAAGAGGTTAGGTGTCATTTTAGAAATACCAATTAAGGAAAAAGATATTTTTATAATACGCATTTGCGGCTGGTGTATCCACAAACATCGTATAGGAGTCTATCATGCTCTTTGCAGGTTGAATGAATATCAACAAGAAGTATGTGGATATAAAGGAAAATTATTTTTATAATAGTTAAGGTCTCCGCATATTTTTTTCTAATTATGCTTTTGTGTCGATGCATTCTGTCTCTGAAATCGTTTAGGTATGCCAGCTTTTTAATAAATAAAATGCAATGATGGAGATATTTTCAATTTTTAAAACTTTCCTCGTATCCCGTTAATTTCCCATACATAACATACTTTACGAAGTTATTCATCAAAATTCTAAAAAGACCATTAAACTTTATGTCATTTCAATAAGCATTTACCTGTTACGCATATTTTTATCGTTCGATTACTTATCTATGAGGACATTCACTGCGTATATGAAAATCCCCCGTACTCAAACATGAAATTTGTAATAAAAGTGAATTTTACCAGTTTTCTTAAAAACCTGTTCCGTACATCTTCTTCATACGTATTATTTCTATATCTCATGTTATGCTTCGTAATATTAATTTTTTTAAAAGTAAAATTAGATGCACATAAAATGAACTAACACGAAACAAGTTGTTTAAAATTTCTTTCATTACCAAATACTTTACCATTTCCACTACAAAAGTGAATAAAAACCGCAATTAAACCTCATAAGACCATAGAAAAGAAGTAAATATAAGTATGTAATTTTTCATTTTGGCATTTGTAAGAAAATAACGAACAAAAATCATAAGAAAAATACATAACTATGTGTAGTTGTTTTTTCGATCCATTTGGATCAATGTGTAGTTTAATCAAACGTTTATGTTCATTTATTGAAACACACTTTATTGTTGCAAAAAATTATACTTACCAAATAGTATAAAACACTGTAATATGTTATTACACGACATAATAAAAAAAACTGAAATAAGTATTAAGAATAAGAATAAAGCCAGCGAATGTGTTTTATCATTGACGCCAATTGATTTGACAGGTTTTTTTCCTCTAAATGTTCCCCTTCGCGTACTTGTGTTCGACACACGTTCTGTTTGATATTCTGCTTAACCCTTTCATGCACCTTGGAAAGATTACATGATCTTACAAAATACATCTGTAAGAAGCGAAAAACCCATTGTAATATGTTGGCTTTGCTATTATTACGATGGGAAGACTAATTACCGCTTCAGTTTTAGGCTACTACACATAATCCAGCGATTATAACACTTATAAATCGAACAAAAAAAGCTGGTACTAAAGAAGGAGTACTGTGTCCAAAAGCTACCGCTGTATATAACGATGTCATAGGAGGGGGTGATCACTTCGATCAAAGAAAAGAAAGCACCAAATAAAACAGAGCTTCTAAAACTTTCAATATTGACGACCCAATATTGAATCATAGTTTTCATCGCGCCCCCGTCCATATAATACCAATGTATTGAATTCAATAACACTATACTTTGATGCCACAACTGCAATACGACTTCAACCTCTTAAGTGCCACTGACGCATATAAACGTCTCTCTCAGTCAAAGCGTTATTCCCCCGGACGTATATATACGTCTTTACGAAGGGCAATCGTTTCTGAACACTGCTACCTATAAAATTATTCCGAAGGCTTTGGAATGCATTAAAAGGATCTGGACAGAGTCTTTTCGAGAGATTTACTTATTTCAGAGGATTTTTCTTTGTTTTTTATTTCTCCCCCTACCACCGCCAATGCATCACATACGCATGCGTACGTGGAAAACAGTGGCATGGGGAAGTGAATCGCGTAACTTTTAATCGGCATTTAAGGGGTTAATTATAAACTGTACACATTATAAAAGTAAGTTTTAATTTTTGCATATAATTTTATATATATGACAAACCCATGGGGTCAGTGGTGGTTCCTTGTTTTTAACTTAGTATTGTTAAACTAATTAGAAAACACATTGTGCAGTGCTGATACATTTATAAGTGTATTTTATATCAGTGTAAACGTCTATTTTTTTATTTTTTATTATGTCCGAATGTATTTTGTTTGTTTACACACACACTTTCAGTAAATTAGTAACTTTTTAAAATAACCTTTTGTTTTCGACTTTTCAATAGGCTCGTGCTCTCCTCGCGGAGTTATCACGCCCCACAGTTTGAGAAACGCTGAAATAAGATCTGTAAAATGGTGGCATCGTATCTTTTATTTTCTTATATACCTTGCCATCATAAGTAGTTTCATAGTGGCAAGTGAAGAAAAGAAACAGAAATTTAGACCAGATAACATTCCGTATAGCAGTAACTCATCCGCTAATAGACGGATATTCCTCAAGGTAACGGAAAGGACGTCCAGCTACTCGTAGCTTCTAAGAAAAAAAGTTTGTAGCTTCTAAGCAAAAAAGTTTGTAGTTCCGAATGATGTGCGCTTAGCCAGTGTGGGAAATCACAGGCCAAAGATGGTTTCCAACTATATATGATTTATGAAATGTATAAGAAAGCCTAAGAAAAGAGGACCCGCTACATGTGTGCAGAATGTGATGTCTCCAAGCGCATTGCAACATGCTTCTCATCTTTTCATGTTTGATAATCATCTCTAAATTTAATTTTCGTTATGACGGTGAATGGTCCCTTGGGAAGTATCCTTCCCATCCTTAAAATTTAAATGTAAACCTAAAATTCAGCAAAATAAAATATATTTCCTTAAATGCTATTGTTTAATTGTTATGAAAACATAAGAAACTACGAGAAATTCAAAAGAGAAATAAATGGCCCATGAAAAAGTTAAAAAAATAGAGATAAAATATAACTAAATATGGCAATCACCAATTTTAAAATGGGAGAAAATGTTTGTTATGGTTCGTAAAAGGGTTAATTCATGTGCCTGATGGGAAAATGCTTGGGAAGTATGGATTATTTTTGCAAAAAGGTTTTTTACTGCATATTAATTTATAAATGAATTCGTAATATTTTTTATTTTTACCCATTAGGACTGATGCTTATAGCTGCAAATTGCAAAATATACAAATGCGCTATTTTAAAATCAAATTTCGAACTTTTGTTTAAATTTATAAATTTTTACATTATTTATGATATATATTCTTCATAAATTATGAGCATAGCTGATTTTATTTATGATTCTAAAAGCCTTTAATAGTTAATTACTAAAATATTTATTCGTGTTTCTTTGAATCAATATTTGATTCAAGGAAGAAAAAAATTTGAAATCTCAAATTACACTAATCTGTCTTGCAGTATAAAATACTTAGTATTAAATTTATAAAATGACGAGGACAATTATTGTATTCGTAAAGAAGTCGTCCATTTTGTGTTGAAATATGAGTTATCCTTCTAAAACAGTTTCCCCCCAAAGGACAGTTTAGAGAGACGTTCAGATAACTCGTTTACCAAAACCGACAAAGTCTGAAGCAATTTATTTTAAATTGAATCCAATTTTCTTAAAGAAACATAACAAAAAATACATTTTCTCGAATCTGACTACAATTTATCTTGTTCACAATCATTTATTTCGGAACAATTTATTTTATTCTAAAAGTCGGTTGGTACTAATTTACTCGATTCGGGATACTAAAGGAACACGATTTTTGCTGAGTCGTGTTTTAGGTCAGATGATAAACGACTACTCTTTCTTGAATGAGCTTATCGATTTTGCTCGTAATAGGGATTTTCTAGGGATTATTTAGGTTCTTTATGCTAGAAATTTATGCGTCAAGAAGCGTCTGACTTAACACGCGAAAATTCGATGATTTATTGCGTATTTAAGGATGGTTTATAGGTTACTTTGTACCTCTACTTTTATGGCAAACTGCCTTTTAAACTTTAGAGCTCTATAAATAGTGAAACAAAATGGCGGAAAAAATAAAAATTCTTTTAAAATTTCCTTTTTTTTTTACATCATTTAGTAAATTCAATTACTTTAAAATATAATGATTTCCAAATTAACATAGTCCTATAGAAATTAATAAAAATGTTATTTAATAATAATTTATGTAAATTCAAAAATTTAAGAGTCTTATTAATAGAAATATAATATTATGATATTATTAGAAATATCAACACATTAATTATTAATTAAAAATATTAATAAGCATCCGATAGTTAGAAATATTAATAGGAACTTAATCGGAAAGTTAATATAAATTAAGTATTTAGAATATTAATAAAATTAGACAATTTTAGGTGTATTAACAATAGTTTTATTAATTCCAATTAATGAAAATCTTATTTATTTATAGTGAAAAAAAATTCTTCTTCTTTCCTTTAAATAAGGAATTATTTTATTATATACCGTCTACTTCCGTATATAAGATGAAAAATTTTGTCTTACAGTTAAGGTAAGGTAATGTTTAGGTAAAGTTAAAGTTATGGGGTTTTGTTTTTATATGGACCCTCTAATCTCGGAAAAAAATTAGTTCAGGAAAAACTATTTCATTAATATTTTTCTTTATTCGTGCGCAAGTGATTCTAATATTTGAACTTTTTGAGTGTGCTAAATGGAAATTTAATTCTAATAAAAACGTCGGTTAAATCCTTTAAATTCAACGTCAGAATCGGATTTAAATTTCACATTATTTCGTTGGGATGTCTGAATGCATATGAGTATCATGCAGTGAATGTTTCTTCCAAGTCATGAACATATGTCGATTTTCATGTAAGATATACGATTTTTTTTCCGCCATTTTTCCATTAAAAAAACACCACTAAAATTAATTATCACAGACAGTGTATACGGGAAAAAATTAATGGGGAAACATAATTATAGCTTCAGATAAAGTAATCAGAAAGGAAACTATTTTCGTTGTCGTCTGGCGTTTTACCTTACAGTAATTTCATTGTAAAATATTCCACACGTTTTATCTGCTTGAGAACAACTTCAACGTCGTGACATGTTTTTTTCTATTTGGCTTACATACGGGTAAATTTTTGAAGGAAAAATGCTTTTCCGGTTTTTACGTGAATTGGCTTGTATTCAAGAATATGCGGTAACTGAAATTTTATACTTTACATGCTACAAAATAAGTTTCTTTATGTGTTATAATAGTATTTGAATAATAATTTTATCTGAAATAGTTGAATTTTTTTTAACGTTATCTTTTAAATTTAGTTGGAAAGAAATATTGTAATTGAAATATAAAAATATAAAATAATATTCCAAACTATATTTAATAACATTTTGAAACTAAAAGCGTAGTTATTCGTTAAATGTTATTTTACTATTATTTAATTCCATGGCATGCTACATTAATAAATGTACAAAGTACCTTAAAAGAGATATAAATTAACAGCTTTCCGCAAGCATGTTTTACGCATGTGTATTTTATGCAGTATTTATTTTTTACATTTCTGTAAAAAACCAGACGAAGTTGCAAGTACTATAATAATATGCTGCAGCAAAATGAGTAATAATGTCTTTAGTAATTTTATTATTTTATAATTATGATTTATATGAGAGTACATTAAAATTATTCTCGAAATCCATTTGAATACTCTAATCTTATCATTGTTTTTCAAAATATGGACAAAACTTCTTCAAAGAAAGCCATTTCCAGTGAGCACAAACTCTCATGAGTTGATAATATAATTTTCTCACCATTCATATATTCCTTATCAAGATAGAATAAATATTCCTTACCCTTACTCATATAATCGGTTATGCTAATGTAATAAGGAACTTACTTCCACGACTGTGATCCCTCAGGTCCGTGTTTTAATCGCCATTCCCTGAATATGATATCAGTAACGCCTTTATGTGTCCAAATGATGAACTTCCCCTCTTATTGATACATTTCATCAGATCTTTGTCGAGCATATCTTATGTCAATATTCATAATAGAATTACGATACCTCCTGAGAATTAACGATTTTAGCTGTAAGCATGAGGTTTAACTTGCAGAAAGTTTCTCTAACGTCAAAGATCACCGATTAGAAAGTGTAGGAAGTGCTGCAGTGGTGTTTTAATTTCCGAAATTTAGTCGTGTGTCTATCTAATTTAAGGCAACGAGCCTCGAATATGTAGATAAATTATTTAGATTTTATACAATTTGCGAAGATTAAAGAAATGTTAGGTATAATGAGGTAGCTTATTAGTATCATCTGTTTCTAGGTATATTGTGTTAATGTTATTATTGATATTCTGATTCGTGTACGGAAATTTATGCAATGATGTGGAGATAATCTAATTATTGAAATTTACATGGCAAAGAATATGTAAGGATAGAATTTCGGTTAATATTTTTGTCTTGTATCTGTTCTGTAAAGATAGAGATTGTTTGTTCATTTTAGAAATCTTATTATCTGGAAAATTATCATTGCGCCTAAAAACATGTTTTAAAAAAGATTTTAGAAAAATTACTTTTAGTCCCCTGGAAGTTGCAATTATTTGTTTATTTATAAATCCCATTCAGTTTCCCCCTCCCCCATTTTTAGTGCTTTTTCATACACGTCTTAGGGGAGAAACTTTGCAGTGAAATTTAACAACAGGCCCTTCAATATCAAATTAAACAAGTTCTTATCAATAGAGTTCCTAAAACTATTCTATGACCCATTTGACGCAGAAGTAAAAAAAATTTAGCCAATATCTTTCGATTTGCATTTATTTAAACAATTTTTCAATGAAGTCTTTAACAAAATGTTGCATCATTTTGTAAAAAAAAATAATTTCAAAATAAATATATGCTCTATTATAAAAAATACTCTTCAAATAATTTTTTTGAATTATTCATATTGAATATATGACCAATAATTCGCTCACATACCATTCAGAAAAAAGAATTTTAAAAAACTAAATACAGTATATACATGCTTAACACAGGTATTTTTTTTTAAAAAAGTTTTATTTAACCTATGAAATTAAAATAATTAGTTTTGAAAAAGAAATTAATGAAAGTTTTATTCACTGAATTATTTATTGTTTGATTTTATCTGTTTTTAATTTTTATTTTTTTATTTTTTACTTACGTAAACACAACGTTGAAAGCCATTTGTTTATATTGTTTATATTTATTGGTAAGCTAGTATGTTTTTCTGAATGACAACGAATTGTTCTTACTTCAGATTTCCCTTTTCCTTCGTTTATTATAACTGTCTTTATACTTATCTCATTATTCATTATTGAGAAATAAAATAAGCTTAGATAAAAATGCGTTTAAAATCGTTTAATATATCATTCATTATATGATGAATGATATATTAAACGATTTCAAACACATTTTTATCTAAGCTCATTTTATTTTGGTTTCTAATTACATTTAATGGCTACTAATAAATTCTACTCGCCTTCTTGAATACCAACAGCTCTTTTCCTTTACTTGGAACAGAATAGTATACATTTATAGTAGTACTAGTTTTGTATAGTAGTAATAGTTTAATTTATAGTTTGAATGATAATTTAGAAATGGCTTACGGTATCCGACTATGTTCGGAACCGTGGCCAAAAAAGGTGCATAAATGGATAATTTTCATGATATTTAGTGTCACTTAGATTAGAATACATGCATAAAATTGTTTTTAAGGACATTTTGACAAAAATATTTATTTAAATGCAATATTTCGGTAAAAAATTAACTTAGAATAATTTTTTTCAAAATGTTCTCCTTTTGTGAAAATTGCTTCTATTATAATAATATTTTGCCTGTATATAGCTCAGATCTCTGTACAGAGGCTCAATTAGAATTTTTGAAATATATAACTTAGAAGTGGGTTTATCCATGTTTTACGACAACAGAGGGGAGAAATTTTAAGAAAACAACGCCGATAATTATTTCAAATGGCTGTAACTATGAAAATAATGCGAATTTTTCAAGAATCATAGTTGAGCCTCTGTACAGAGGTCTGAGCAATATACAGGCAAAACATTATTATAATAGAAGTATTTTTCACACAAGGAGAATATTTTGAAAATGTGTTATTCTAAGTTAATTTTTTGATGAAATATTGTATTTAAATAATTTTTTTATACCAAAATGTCCTTAAAATAATTTTATACATTTATTCTAATCTAAGTGACATTAAATATGAGGAAAATTATCCATTTATACGCCTTTTTAAAATCACAGTTCCGAAAGTAGTCGGATACCTTAAGATCCCCCTGACTGACTATTTGATTTACAGAAATATGTCTTCCTTAACATTCTTTCTGTTGATATTTTGCTTAATGGAAAGATTAAATGCCCTCCAATGAAACCTCCAAAAAAAAATGAGTATCAAAGGAGAAAAAACGTGGCACTGAATTCAATATGTCCATTCTGAAGAATAAATAAATTAAAATTTAAATAATCAATTTGACTTCAATGTCAATATCTATATAATTATTTACCATCCCCTACTACAACTAATCTTTCACATTATTCATAATTCCCTCAGAAATTGGAAGATCTATAGTAAGAAAACTAAGACAAATATAACAAAAAAAAAGAACATTTGAAAGAATAAAGAAACGTTCCAAGTTTTATTTCCATACTTTACAGGTGTTTTATGAGGGAAAACTTAGTTACATGGCATACACATCAATAAATTGGTGTCCAGTTCCTGCTATACTCTACTCAACATTATACTATCAAAAATATTGATAGCTCGTGTTATCTTTTCATACAGTTCTGCTACATCACGCCGCATAAGGGTACGAAAGCTTGGTCTTATGTATAAACCAAATTTTCAGATAACACGTGCTTTTGATTACTTTGATAATACTATGTTGAGTAGAGTATGGCAGGAACTGGACTATAGCATCGATATACGTCATGTAACCAAGATTGACACAATAACACCTGTAATGCATGTAAATAAAACTTGAATTGTTTCTGTATTCTTTCAAATGTTCATTTTTGGTACATTCGCCTTAATGTTTATACTATAGCGCTTCGAAATCCGGAAAGGGATTAGGAATGACTCTGTATTTTTATTTATTTCATGTCATTTTTCCAGAAAATTAATCCCTTCAGGACCATGGTCTCATATATGTGATCACTTCATGGACCATGGTATGATATGTGAGATTGCGTTTTCCTTTTTCTGAGGCCCGTGATCACGCCGACGTGATTTGAATTTGGAACGTGTGGAATATGGGATGATAATGAACTATAAATTTCGGCGTATTTTATTGCAGTTATGATTTTATATAATTTTTTCAAATGGAGTTAAGGCCGTATCACACATACATTTTTCATGCAAATTTTCGCCCAATCTGAGGGTGAAGGATTGCCGCAAACAAAACGACATGATCTAACGTCAGCAGCGCTTTATCTCCATATTGAAAATTACTCGTTGATTTTTTTTTATTTCTAGCAGGCCCGTTTGATGGGTGTTTGCCCCAAAGAAAGTCAGCTGAACAATTTGGAAGTGTCCGCCCTGGTGAGCCGTAACAAAATGTCGAGCTTAAACGTGCTGCATCCCCCTGCACCTCCCCAAAGGATCGACAGCAGACAGAGCTTCGCTGGGATGGGTGCCAGTCCCTGCAAAATGTCCCACAGCCCCTTACCGTACAGAACGGTCGAGACGGACATCTGAACGAACGCCAGTGCAATGCCCATACTTCCCACAAGCTTTTCGCCGAGACAGCAAGCCATGACGAAGCTGAAGAAAAATGAAAAAGATATACACTTGTCGAATTATGCAATGTCTTTTTTCCAACGCTTTTATACAATGATTTTGAAAACTATAGGTTGATATACAATGAGCTGAGAATATAAGTCTATGGCTGTAGCTATGTTCATTGTTAATGAAAATTGTAGCATTTTTATTCATGATTATGCTGTTAGATGTTACTGCAATGGATTCTCGATTATATGGAAAGGCAATGAAGGTTGTCTCTGTCAGAGCAAATAATTTTCAGTTTTTTGAGTAATCGTTAGGTTTTGTTATCTGTAAATGTGGAAAAACGAAAATTTTCCAGATGGTAGAAACGTTTCTAAGCTCAAAGGCCGGATTAATTTAGTTAAATCTCCAAAAGAGGCTAAAATAATTTATCTGCAATATATTAATATCTTTTTTGATAATTTCCAATAAATCAAACCCAAATTTACTCTTTAAGTGGTGGCAATGCATTCTGTTTTCAAAACACTTTTTTTTATTTTATCAATTTCAAACAATGTCAGATAGAAATAGACCCACTCACAAAGGAACTGATGGTTATATGAATGAAGTATGTATCATTAAATTAATTATCCATGGAATACTTCAGCTGTAATTCAGTTACTCTCAGGTGATTCTGTTTTGTTGTTCAGGGAAAAATAAGCAGAAAATTAATAGAAAAAAAAGAAAGAAGGCATTGTGCAAGATCTAAATTAGATGAAAATGGGGCATTTTAAGGCCCAGAAATCTGTACGAGTGTTTAAATCCCAGTTTCTTTATTTGAGTATTCTTTGTAAATATTAATTTCAATACTTCAATGAAATATGTGAATTCCTATACCTAAAGTGATAAAGATTAATTAACGCCATATTCAGATTTTAGACGGATTTAAATAATGGATTATGTCATCTGTATAAGTATATTGCTTGGAGTATATTGTATACCCTTATTTCATTTTTATGTTAAAGTATAGATGTTTTGTATATGATAATTAATTACAGGTTTGGAGAAATGTTAAATGAAAATAGTTAAGCTTATTACAATTATCCTGGAATATAAAATGTTATTGTGTGCTCAAATTCATAATTTAACTCTTTCTTTGAAGGTTTCAATTTGAAAGCTGTAAATTTAAAATAAAACAGCGGTTTTAAAGTTAACTAAAAACTTACCATTAGCTACTCATTTATATTTTAGTTAAAAATGAATAGAAATGTTTATCATCGAGAGTCCATTGGCTATAAAAGGAACAGTTGAGTTACAGCTTTTAAATATCCTAAATTGAGAACGTATTTTAAAGAAAGTTCCAGGTGTGCTTTTTCTTTAAAAACGTATTTCGTTAAAGTTCGAAGTGCATCATGGATACTTAATTTGAAAAGTCTGAATGTTCATTGAAAATTGCTTTTATTAAATATCGCTATTTGAAATTAAATGTATGCCATAAAAATTTTTAATACAAAATATGAGTTGATAGAGAATTGATGAAAACTCATATGATATACATGAGAGCTCATTACCCATGCTCCTTCTGATTTCTACTTTGTTTAAAGGTCTAAAATTGTTACAGATAAAATAATCTTTTAAAATTAATTCCTTTTTATATCAGATATTGTAAATGAATTAGGTAAATGAGTGTTAGCAAAGTATATCATATTGATTTCATGAAGATTTGCAAAATTGAGATGTTAAACAATTTCAGCTATTTTTAGTAAATTTTTATATGTTAGAAAATTCTTAGCTAAAATACTTAGTTACTTATTTTATCTGTGTATATTTTCCAACCTTTTGATACAATCATATACATTCTTTTGCAAATATTTTTTTAATGAAATTAAGAATTGCTGCTAATATCTTATAATAATTTCATAACAATAATATCTAGTTTGAAATTAAATTATCAGATAATTGTTTTTAATGTCCATCTTACAAATGAGATATCTCGATATGATTTTAGTTCTTTCATCTTTGAATTTATACATATATTTTAAGAGAATGTTAAAAATTTTAAAATTAATTTTCTTCGTGTATTTCAATAAAGGCAAGGGCATAAGCGGAGATTGAACTGATTTTGAAAATATTATACACTTGCTTTAGTTCTTTGTCTTACATTAAACGGGCAATTTTATATTTAATGTAAATGAAATTTATTATTTTCTTCTTTATATTGTTTATTTAAAATTTAGGCAAAGATTAAATCTTCAAATATGTTCACAAAGTATACAAAGTTCTTTGATTTCTTGTAAAAAAATTCAGCTCCCGATATAATATCTGAATGTTCAGATATAGTACACACAGTGATTTCTATAATGGAAGTATATTGCTTTTAAAATTTTGCTGAAATTCCTTCTTTTCATGAAATTTTGATATGCATTTAAAATTATACTTTTGCGCTTAAATTAGATAATGTCTTTAATGATTAAGATTGTGCAACATTTCATAAATGAAATTTCAAAGGAATTCGTTATTGCTCTAACATAGATATAATTATTTTTTCAATCTTACAAGAATGCTTTTTTAATTCATTATTTATGTTAAAATCATTAAAGTGTGTTTATTCCTAAATTATTTAAATTGAAAATGTATACTTGTATATTTTATAAATTTCTGGCAATCATTCTGTTTAGTTATTTTATAAATTACTTGTACTTATCAGGGTTTTAGATATCCTTGCGATTGATATTTTAAATATGATTTGCAAAAATTTATATAATATGAAATGCCTGAAAAAAAAGTTTTTATATCTCTATATTTTCGTTATGTATATATATATATATATATTGGTATATTTATATTTATATTGTTACACTTATATTTATATTTTTATTTATATTGTTCTACTTATATATATATTTTTATTTATATCATATTTATACTTTTATTTATATTGTTATACTTATATTTTTATTTATATCGTTATATTTATACTTTTATTTATATTGTTATACTTATATTTGTATTTATATCGTTATATTTATACCTTTATTTATATTGTTATACTTATATTTTTATTTATATTGTTATACTTATACTTTTATTTATATCGTTATACTTATATTTTTAATATTGTTATATTTATATTTTTATTTATATTGTTCTACTTATATTTTTATCTATATCGTTATATTTATATTTGTATTATATTTCCTTTTATGTTTTCGTTAATGTTTTTCCTTTAAACGTTTTTACAATTTTTTGTTTCACATAAAGACACCTTATTTTGTGTTATTTAAAATATTCACCCACTCCCTACAATAAATTGCAATGACAAGCACTTTTATATACAAGGATAATGAAATTCGTATTTTTAACCTAATTATTAACCCATTTATTATAGTATAAGTTTAAACACTAGTGAGAATACGAAATGTTATAAAGTTCCTTATTTTAATATTAAACAAACTACGTATCCAAGTATCTATCATTAAATGTAGATAATATTTATGTAGGTTAAGTGGATGTTTTCGAATGTATTATTTTTCAAAATGAAATATTAGTCAACATATGTTAGACCTAACTGAAACTCTCCCTACTATCTAAACATTAAGTACTGCTTTCTGTGTACCATATTGAGTATTACTTCGTAAGACAGTACTCAATGTGCATATGTATTTGGCGAGATTGGCATGTTTTTCCTAGATGAAGCTCAACTCCCTCTTCACAACCATCGAATTCTTGTGCGTGCCTGCGTGGTTCCTCGAAACCGTTGGTGATATCAACAAAACAAAAACATTCCAAATGTTTTAGGTATCTTGTTAGCAGTTGTCAACAGAGCTTTGAATTTTATTCCATATATAATCAATCTTCATAAATAGCTGTGCAAATATGGATTAAAGAGAAACTATGTTTTTTCGCCAAGCTCGAATTTCTTTTCCAACGCAACTTATGAAGTTACGTTCTTGTTTGAATGAAAAATTTGAAAATGTGGCGAGAAAAAGTATTATGAGTATTATCTTTGATCGCCGTCAATCTGATTAGGACTTTAGAATGTAAATAATGTGCTGTAATTGAATTTTGTTCCATATTTTCGTGATATGTATATAAGTGTGATTGATTATGAATGTTATTATTATCCTGTTTGTGTGGCAATAATTGTTATGTGTGTATATATGCTTAAAGAAAATTATTTGTGTTTCAAGTACTTACCTACATAAATCAAATAATTCATTCACATTTACCATCGTAATTTTTGTATATATCGTAAATATATCCCCTGCGGATCACCAATAATTGTAGATAATATATAGGTCATTACAAGTTTAAAATCAAGCAAAAAATCAGTTCATATGAGTCAGTTTGAATATAAATTATGAATATAGCAAAAATTGAGAATTAGAAAGAACTGTTATGATCAAAATTTTCATTGCTTATTTTAATATATGCCAATATAGAGTCACTTTTATCATTTAAGAATATTTTTCCTGCATTACAAAGATAAATTATATTACTGATAAAAGTTAATGTTGTACACAAAATTACTATGTAATATTTTTTTAGAAAAATAGACAAAAGTTTATATGAAAATATAAATGAGAAAATATATCTCATTAAAGTGCATAATTGCCTTCTATGTATAATATATTGCATTTATTTAATATTTATAAGTAGTTTATAATGGTAAAATACAGCTATATCCATCCTGTATTTTAATTTTGTTATGAAATTATCAACAACCGGAAAAGTAATCAATATTTTTGTGATAAAATTTTATGAAAAAAATGTATAATTGTATCTCGTAAAAATTATACCTATGTTTTCCTTTTATAATTTTAAACTTGATTTCTTCTTTTATAACGTATTACATCTACTTTACTTTTCTTGTAAAAATTGTAAACTCATTAATAATAGATTTAACGGAATTGTAAAGTTTTTTCTTCTAAGTGACTAGTTAGTGCAATTCATTTTCTTAGAGAAAACGGTACTTTTCCGTTTCGCCAGTACAGGTGATAAAGTCGCCAAAAATGATACGACCGACGTCAATCGTCAATATATCCTCTGGTAACCATTTAGCACAACATTTGCAAAAGAAGTTGCATTTTTTTCTTTCCCTTATCAGTAACGTCTTTTTCATAATACATTAAAAATAGATGAAACCCCATTGAGAATTGACATTTACTACCATTTTCTGATGTGCATATTGTGTGTTGTTGCCAATAAAAATTACTTGGCGAGATCTGCGCGGGCGGAACAGAGAAGTAACGGAAAAAACTAAAATTAATTGATTAATTTCTCCATTTGTGAGATTTAATTTAATTTAAAATATCTATATATAACGATAACCATATATATCCGTATTGTATACATTAATTTGTGTTGAAAGACATGTTAACAATCTGTCCAAAAAAATTCATAAACTATTGCAGCAAATAAATATTTCTAATAATATGAAATTAATTACCTACATAATATAATTTTTCAATGTAAAATATATATTTCAATGTATCTCTTACTGAAGAAAGATTTAACATAAATGTCAAAACCGGGACTTAAAAAAATCAAAATTATTGCTCATAGAAAACAACTTAACATGTATTTAAAATGTAATATATAACAAAAACAGTGATGTGTGAATTCAAAATGTTATGTAATGCACGCATTGTTCTAAATGATAAAAAAAACATCTTGTTTTTAACAGATTTAAAAATATATTACTAAAATCAAACTTGTGCCAAAATAAACAAATTACTTCTAAGAAATAAGTTTAATTTTGTGTGTAGTACACATGAAGATATTTATTCATGTAAATAGCATCATTTCATTTCATTCAATCAAACTATTGAATTGTGTTCAATATATTAGATGTAATTTATACTTAGTTTTAAGAATGACAAAACATCTATACATGTGTTCCATTTATATGAATTTGATTCTTCATCAAAGTTACAGAAATATGTATTACGTGAAATTGTATAAGGTTACATATCATATTTGTCCAGTTATGATCATATGAAATGTATATATAACTGTAGCTTTTATTGTAATAAAATTGTATAAAATCATATTTTCGTGAATGCATTTTATTTTAATTTTTTTCAAAATGGGACTATACCATTTCCTTTTATTTTAAGCTATGTCAAAGATTTGCTTAAACATCATGTTTAAACCTCATACATATAAATATATGCCATACATGTATGTATGGAGCAGCCACACTCTTAAATACAATAAATTTGAAGAAGGACATAAATTAAATATTATGAAATCTATTTACTGTGTTGTTATTGAATTAGAACTATACAATGAGCTAATAGTGATTTAGTCCATTGTATGATTGTAATTCTCCTATTGAAGATTAGTCCATTGCATAATTCTGATTCTCCGATTAAAGATTAGTCCATTGTATATTTCAAATCCATTTAGTGTAGATTAGTCCATTGTATATTTCTAATGCATTTAGTGTAGATTAGTCCATTGTATATATCTATTGAAGTTAGAACATTGAACACTTTGATTGTATTTAGCCAGAAATAGAAGACTACAGTATGTGCTTAATTGAAAAGATCTAACAGTTTTCACACACAAATGAGGGCTAATTTAATACGACTAACTCAAAAATATATTGCGAGTATTTATTTAAAAAGAAAGGACACTTATTAGATAGATAGATGCATATATACAGCAAGTATACATTGACGTTGTACTATAAACCAACACTAGAGCTACCAGGGACGGATCTCCCAATTTCGAATCATGATTAAGTGACGAGGACAAAACCTGCGCGGGCACTCCCCTCTCCGAGCTTCCACACCACATCAACTGGAAAACATGGAGCCTCGACAGATTTAACGTGCATCAAATATGGTGCGAAGACATTTTTATCTAGGTGTAGTCGAATAATTTCAGAAACACTTTTGTTTTAGCTCCCCATTTTACATACATAGAGTTATAACAATGAACAAAAGCGTGCTTTTCTTATTCCAGAGATCTCAGTTTTTATACTTCAATGCATCAACGTGGTAGTTTTTCTAGAACTAAAACTGCGGTAAAATGTTATTTCTTGTTAAGCGGGTAAGCTAAAAGTATTAATTACCGAGCGATTTAGGGTTCAAGACTATCATAAATTAAGGGAAAACCCTCGATAGAGACAAGTTAAATGAAGAATTATACAGGGTGTTGCCAACCTCTACCGACAAATTCAGAGGGAGGATAGTAGGGAGCATGGGGACGACAAATCAACATTGAACATGGGATCGCAAACTACGTTTAGTGGAAATAATTCGAAAAAACAGTTATGAAGGGCGTGATGTATAGTGGATTGAAAACGGACAATAAGAAGTACATCTATTAGACGTAAAGTATGTTTACAATAATAACAATGCACCACAGCTTGATGTCAGAAATGCAACCGGATTTCTTTGAAAGCATCCTACAATCCTTCGTCCGTCTCGATGTCAGATGTTCTAAGATTAACGCGGCCGCAACTTCGAACAATTTCTGTATAAAGCATTGCATTTCTTATATTGTGCTGTGATGATATTCACTATGGTTAAAGTTACAAAGTTGCACAATGGCTTATCATTCGAATTTCTCTTAACTTTCCTCTGGGGTTACTTTATATCAAAATTTCATATGATCATCTCGCTTTGTGAAAAAACTATAATATAATATAAGTAAATAAGCATTACGATCTCAGTAGAAATATAGTGAGTGCGTAAGAGGAGGGATATATATATATAATATATATATATGTGTGTGTGTGTGTAATAATTCCCTTTAATTTTATCCTGAATAACTATTTAATTGTTGATGGTCCTCTCTTTAAGGACGCGTAGATAAATATTTAACTAGCTTACCTGTACACCGGGATTTAATCGTAATCGTATCTTGATAGTTAACAGCTTGCATCTTTTAAAAGTAAGATTGCATCAGAAACTAACGAGCAATAGCATTCCATAAATCATAGCCTCCGTATGAATAAGTAACTCGTAATGTGTCGCCTCACACACATAAAAAGCCAGAACTCAAAAAGCTCCTTCTCTTTGCCTTCATAATGTAGAGTGCAAGTCCTTTTTTTGTTTCTTTGTCTTGGTCTTGTGAGAATTTGCAGATGATTTTTGTACTGCGATGTAATTGTTTTAATCACCGTAGCTATATGTCGTAATATGTTGTTCTACTTTGCGTTTGTTGTTAATGATTAAAAGTGACAAAATGATTAATATAAATGGATTAGATTAAAGAAAAGGATGCCTCCTCTATTAAACAACGTAAAACAGATCACCCCAACATGGAATGCAAAATACCATTCTCCGCGTAGTATTATATAAATATAAATTGTATATATATATATAGTCAAGTCTAACTTAAATACTAAGTGAATAATAAATAAAAAATAGAGTGAGCTTTTTACTACCGCGTAGGAATTGTAATGTGAATAGGACTACTTAAAGGTAGGGCGAGCTCTAACATGGATAGATCCACCAATCAGGAAACTCAATCTCAGTCCAGACCTCTCCATCACAAGGTCACAAAAACATTCCATTTGGGATGGAGGAACACTTCGCGTTCCATTTCGCAAAGATGTCAAACGTTCGACGTAGATAGAGCCTAATCGAAAACAGGGATTGGTGACCCCTCGCTGTTATGCTGTCTTGTGTACCTTTTGATAAGGCACTAAATGGCCACCATGTTGGAGTAACTATGCTTGAAGAATAATAACGCACAGATATTTTAAGGATATGACGTCTTCCTTCATTTACGAGCAGGGTCGGAGCCTAACATATATATATATATATACTACTGTTTGTAAGAAATGCAACATCATGAAGAAATCATCAGAATTAAATGAAATTTAATGCACAAATGACTTGTATTAGTACAAATAAATGACGAAAACTTCAAAGCAAAAAAACAATACTAAGTGTCTGAAATCAGTATTTGATGTAGCCACCACGCGCTGCAATAAGTTTTTCTATACGACGTGATATGAAGTCGAACAGATTTTGAAGGTCTGCTTGTGGAAGAGAATTCCATCTTGCTTGTATGCGCAGCAAAAGTTTGTCTTTTGAAGCTGCAGGACGCAGATCACGAGCGAAACTCCGACCAACCAAATCCCACACACGTGCTCAATAGGCGACATATCAATTGGATCGTCCATGATATGAAATCACACCCCAAACCATGACTCCGGGTCTTAGGCCACTATGTCTCTGGAAGGTAGCGTTCACCGGCCTAGCGACTAACACGAATGCGACCATTATGATCCCACACATTGAAGTGTGGTTCACCTTAAAAGACAACTTGGTTCCAATCAGCTTGTCAGGCTCTGTGCTCATGAGCCCATTGTAGACGCAACCATCGATGGCTTGTCGTGAGGGGGATTCTGTACAAAGGCACCCTTGCACGCAATCCAATCCACGGCGCAGCAGACGTCAACGAAATGACGAAACCGACGTTAGTACCTCTGTAGCAGTAGACCAACGTGCTGCCAATTGTCTGGAGGAAGCTGTACTGTCATTCACCGCCATGCAGAGCAGGTGTCTATCGTCGCGCGCTGACGTCACCTTCCGTCGTCCATTGCCAGTTTTTCGAGTTATTCGGTGCTCGTCGGTCCACTGCTGCCAAACTCGCATCACTGTGGAACTGTTCCGTTGCACTCGAGCTCCTATTGCATGATAGGAAAACCCTCCTTATTGAAGGGCGATAATCTTTCCCCGTTCAAGCTTCGTAAGTTGTTGGAATTTCTCCTTATTTCGTCGTGGAGGCATACTTAAGTGTCACTAAACTTTCGCCACTAACAAATAATCACGAACTATTTTCAACGTCCTGCAATATCCCTCTATTTATACGCTTTCAGCATCAGTTCAGAGGGCGCTGAGCCCGCCCGCATGCGTGGTGGCTCTGAAATTTTACTATTTTACGTAACATCCTATAATTGATATTTGCTGCAAAGTTTATTTAATTCTGATGATTCCTTCATGGTGTTGCATTTTTTACAAACAGCAGTATATATATATATATATATATATATATATATATATTGAGATGGGTTAAGATAAACCACTCCACAAATTTAATTTATTTAGATATTTATTATTCAAAGATTGAATAAAGTGGCTAAGAGAGCATTCAATCTAATCTTTTACGTAAATAATTGCAATAAAGATTAGAATTGTCACTTACTATCTGCGAAACATATTCGTTCGTCACTAGGTCCGTTGCCAATAGCTTTCGGGTTGCATTTAAGTGTGCTATGTTAGTAAATAATCAATAACCATAGAACTCCCATAATAATTTAAGGGTTCACAATTAAATCAGGGGAAAAAATCACATCCTTACAAATTGCTTGTAGCTGTTTGGTATAACTTGGCATTGATTGCCTTTTAAATGGGATGTGCTATTCAGGCCCTTTGTCTTAGGAGGATGTATATCGATCACACATGTATTACAAATTTCATATGCGGCGCGTATTTCAAACCAACCAGACGGTGTGTACGCAACTGAGATTTGCCCGACGACATCCTCGTCATTACAGAAATCACAGCTTCAGAGACACCCAAATACACACCTCAATATATGTGTCTGAGACGTAGATACGTTCAAGTTGGAATGTTTGGGGACTAATAGCTGAAATTATTGTTTCAGTTGTAAGGAGACCTCATCTTATATAGAGGCGTATGATTCGAAAAAAAAAAAAGGCTATGTGACTAAATATATAATTTCCCATCTACATATTGGAATGGGACATTACAGATCTCTACGTTTGATAGAACTGGCATAGTAAGAAGGGCAAAAGAGATGCACATTAGCGAATATTAACATTATATTTAAATATTAGATACGTCGTAAAAACGCAATAGTTATCCATAAGGTATCCGAGCATGCTCAGAATATTTTTTTAAAAAAATAGCATACTAAAACATCATATATATACTTTTTAGGGATCAATACCAATAAATATCATTGCTTAATCAGCAATATTTAAAATAATTTATCTAAATTTTACAAAAATCACAATCTTAAGTGAAGTTTTAGCATTTTCTTAAAAAAATAATTCTTTAAAAGTAGTTAGAGAAGAGAATTAATAAACTTATATCAATAAAAGTAGTACTAAAATTAACTACATACATTTATCTCGGGGAAGTACTAAAACTTTAATGTTTTATTAATATATAAAAATTTTAGAGCTAAAAAGCATTAATATTATTATAAATGTGACACATTTATGAGGCTATTATTCAAACAGGCCATAACTCAAAAATATTCATACAGCAAGAATTATTTAGTGTATTACATTCACTAAAAATAATAGATTCAAAAGGCTGAAAAGAAAAACATTTATTATATTTTAAGTAATCAGACTCGCCATGATAGATTCTAATTTTAATACACTGTATTGTTACTCCATCTCTCTGTAATGTAGAAATCAAATATTATATGCTTTGTAATGCCAAAAGATTACTATATTTAATAAGATAAAAATAATTTGTGTTTTGATCGTCATTTCAGCGTGTTTCGATACCTAAAGTGAATTTTCTGTTTATCTGTACTTTCTTACTTATGTGAAAATTATACATCTAAACCACATTACTAGGGATTGCAATATCGGATCAAAAGTTCAATACCGGTGTATTCGGTATTTTTTAGATCTTAATACCGGTATTAGAAATTTTAGAAAAAGAAAAGAAGCACAAGAGTGTGTGTGTTTCTTTGTTTTATTTGCCAGTTTTATATTAGAGAGCGTAAATATCACAAAAAATGTGTAACTTGTAAATTATAACAGTATATACAGAATCACAAAAAAGTAAAGGAACATCTTATTTATTTAAAATACAAAAAAGAGCAAATATCGCTATTCAGTCTGTGTGTTCTGCGGTTTTTATCAGATAAATAATGAAACCAACCCGAAGTATTATCAACTAATTTATTTATGTTCTTTAAAATTATTCTTATTCATTATTATGGTTATTATTTGTGAATATATATATATATATATATATATATATATATATATATATATATATATATATATATATATATAATAAATCTGAAAAATATTTTGAACCCTAAAGTATGACATGCAAATACAATGTGAATTACAAACTCACCAATTTAAAAAGTATTGAAATGTTACGCACTTTCTTCACAACTACAACCTTGTTTTCATAGATGCGAATATCAGACTACAAATCCTGCGCGTGTGCAATATCGCTCTGAACTGTAATAGAACAGTTTTGGCCCGCCTCCTTGGATGTTTCACATATTTTATCACTTCTCTTAATTGTATGATGTAAATTTATTTTCAGTCTAATTAATTTTGCCCGTTAAAGTGACATAAAAACAAAAACTTATACTAGTTTGCTATGTTGGCGATCCTTGAACATATAGTGGAGACGATTTTAAAATTTTCTAGTAAATACCGAAAAACCGGTATTTAGACTTGTGAATACCGGTATTACAAAATTGTGCAAATAGCTCAATATACCGGTATTCGGTATCCTGGTATTCCGGTATACTACAATCCCTACATATTACATATTTAATTTTCAAGAAAATTGTATTTGATTTAGAAACAGATAAATTGTCGTGAATCGCATTCTACTAATAATTAATTTTAAATTTAACTCAAAATAAGCATAATTTTATCAAAATTTTATCTTATTTAAAAAATGTGAATGTTTCGTCTTAATTGCCGTTGAATCGTTTCTTGGAAAAAGAGTCTTAGATCATCACTAATAGGACAATGAATACCTTCAGCAAGTTTCTGTTGTAGGGAATCGATTATTTAAGGAAAAATTCTGTGCAGTCAAAGCAACATGTTGCTATTTTTATTGTGAAGTTGCGAAAGCTCATTAGAAAGTCAATCAATCCTAATTAGAAAGAGTCAAGCTTGTAAGAGGTCTTCTTGAATTTCCTACAATTTTGAACTTTTACTACTGAACTTAAACTTTTATTTCGATTTTTCTATTAACAGAAAGTAATTCTAAAGGGAACCTTGCATAATTGCAGATAGAAACGCAAAGCATTTGAATTAAATGTTTAATTGTTGCCTTCCACACGAAAGAGAAATGGCTGACGAGTTAGAAGTAATATATATATATATATATATATATATATATATACCATGACTAATTTCTTAAAAGAATTGAAATTTTCAACAATTGTTAAATAAGTTTAATTACCAGGGTTTATTAAACCTAAATCTCTGATTTGTTCATCACTACTTAAAATACAAATACGTTGCATAGAAGTAATTTAATTATAATTATTCGAAAAGAAAATATTATTATTCAGCTGTGATGTCTACATGGGAAAAATTTTGAACTTAAAAAGCCGCAAAGTATTTTTGTTTTGAATTATAGTTTATAGTATAGTTTTATAAAACAATCAATAGTTATTATTTCGTTTCTCATAATATTGAGTGTAAGAGAAAGTTCTGTCGTTTTTTTCCAAGGGAAAAATAAAAGTTTTTTTCACTTTTTTATTTAAAACTTTATCTAAAACAAAAGTGTGTTTTTAGTTACGATCCACACATACATTGGGAAATGTATTGCCGTGACCCAAGAAACCAAGTGCCTTGGAAAGCTATTGAATCCCTGGCCACAATGAGTCCTATCCCGAGGCATCTGCAGAAAGCCGAGGCTGTTGCACGCTTTCGTATAACCACCGAACATAACTTCTTGGGAGTATAGTTCCACTGGCTTGGACTGGCTGCTGACGAGGCCTTCCTGCCCTGAGGCCATGCCAAAATGGATGGAGACCACCTGCTCTAATGCACTGGACTCTAAAGATACCCAACTGACGACGTCGTCATTCGGTACTGGGAGACTCGGCGTCAAATGGTCATGAAGCCAAGCACGGTCGTTGAATAAATAAAGTTACAACTGTCTGCCATCGTTCTGAAAGCTAATCTAACCCCCTGTGAAAAAGAAGTTCTTTATTCTGGAGACAAAGTATACTTCCTCTGCCATTTGTGGACACCCTCATAATTTATATACTTCTTTCTATCAAGAAAGTTCAAGTTCAGTGACCTGAACAGATGATAGTCAGATAGTGCATTATTAGGAGTATATTCTGTGTGACTGAGGTAAAGTTTCCCAACCCAACTCTACAGTTTTTATGCGGTGTTTCTTGCCACGTGTAGTCTAGCTTTATCTTGATGAAGAATCACGCCCTTTCTGTTGGCCAAAGATGGACATTTTGTTGAATTTCTGTATTCAAAAAACATCAAGTTGCAAACAGTAATGACCTTTTTATCTTCTTTCAGCAACTCATAGTGCACTATACCCTTGATGTCTCCCCAACAACACAACATAACCTTCTTTTGATGCCCACAAGCCTAACCAAGTGTTTAAACACTATCCACTTTTCATCTCCAATCACCAAGGTGTTCAAAAATGGTTTCTTTTGTGACGAGCAATTTTTGAAGAATGCATCGAAATTCTATGTATCACATTTTTTTCGCCTAATTCATGTGGCACTCAAACACAGAGTTTGGACACTATACAAAGCTGTTTAATGTAACTTAAAGCAGTAGTCTCATGAATTCCAAGTTTGAAGCCAACTTCTGTAGAAGGTAACATGGGATTTGTCCTGATCATACTGTTTAGCACTTCGTCACTGACATCTGAAGGCCTTCCTCACCGGGTTCATCTTTAAAAGAAAAATCATCCAAGCGGAGTTTGACAAGTCCTTTATGGCATGTTCAAGCTGTTACTGCTTCTTCTCTAGACAAGTTACACAAGTTTCTTTTTGCTCCATCGCGTTATTCCCTTCTTAGAACTCAAACTATATACAATGCCTTAAGTGCCCTTTTTCTTCACTCATGGTGACAGTTTTACAAGTTTAAAAAACCAACTAAAATACAAAAAGAAATGTGTATAAATCATCAATAGTATACTAATCTAACTTTTTTAATCGGTTTCAATCGGATCTGAATTCTTGCTAAGGATAGAGAATTCCTAGAAGTGCACATGTCCAAAAACGACAGAACTTTCCCTCATACTCAATAATATTTAGAAGATTAAAATATAGTGTGATTCAGTTTGAATGGTAATAATAAACATTATTTTTAAATCTCTATTAATTGGAAGTACTAAAATCCTGTTTAACTGATTTTTTTAATAATGTGGTAGTAGTTACAATTGCGAATTGGTGACTGACAATGTTTCTGCAATGTCGTGAGTTCGAGTCCTAGTAACACTAAAGATGCAGAGTAAATGGGCTAATACGTGTTAATCTGTTGAAGCTCAAATTATTTATATTGGCGTGGAATGACAATAACTGTACTAGATTTTTAATTGTATTAGTTAAGATTGAACTTACATAACCTATATACATTTAAAATTGATTCTAGAATAGAAATGTAATTTAACCCTTTATCAACCGACGGTATTTATAAGTACCACTCACTTTAAAGCTACATAGAATAGCCATTTTTACGAATATTCTGACGATACTTAGCAAGAATATTATTTTAAACCCACTCTTCTAAGATATATGGCAGCGCAGGCTCTATGATGAGTATTTTAGCGGAGAAGGCGAATAGTCTTATAGCAGAAATTGCGTTTTCAGCTGATGGTGTTTTCAGCGGATTGCGAAGATTGTCATTTTTGTTCCGAAAAAATAGTTATGTCAAAAGGTAAGAGTCTTATTTTTTTTTTTTGTATGTTAATGAAGACCTTAGAAAACGATTTGACTATCTATTTTAGGTGATCAGCGTATACAATTAATTTTAAAGTCGAATATCTTTAATTAATTAATTAGCTCTAATGGATTAAATTTCCCAAAGTTGAGTATTTTACTTATGTATATATCCCTTAATTTTCAATATAGTAATTCAAAAAAAATATTGCATGAAAAAAACTGCAGTAAATCATAATGCTGTAATTAAAGGGTTAACACAAGGTCACGAACTATATGCTTTCAAAATACATTAAATTTCTTAAAATGAATAAAATGAATTTGTTTTTAATTTTTTTATCAAAATTATTTTTTAAATACATTATGTAAAAGCATTCATTCAATAGTTTTTTGACCGCATGCAGACAAAATCATCTGCAAGACTTTACCTAGTCATTTTTATAACAGAGATCGTGCCTCTCTTCGCCATACATACTCTATTTATTTTTAAACGTATTCACGAAATTCGTGCAAGTGCATTTTATATGTTTTATAACAGCACGCTGAGAAACATTTAACGCTACAGGCATTCTTACTTTATAAAAGACCATTATAACTTAAATTAAAATGAGCTTTATTTTAATTTGGGAATCAACATGTAACGAAATAAATCATTATTAGGCAAAATTGTTTAAATTTTGTTGGATTTGAAGTTTAAAGGAAAATGTTAAGATCAACACTATATCCAAGCTTTAACGATTAAATAACAAACTTTGAAGTCGAAGCTATTAAGTCAATAATTTTGCATAAAATCTATGTTATATTTATAATTTATATGTACAATTGTGACAAATGTAACTTTTCCACATTAAAATAAAAATGTACTATTGAACTATTGAAAGTGTATGGTACATTTAAAGTTACATGGAATAATAAGTATGTTCGACACGAATAAAATACAATAAGTAAAGTAAACAAACATTTAACAGGATGTATTAAAATAAATTTGTAGCAATTAAAGCAAGTTTGCAAGAATATAAGCAAATGATTAATCTTACAGGCAAGTGATTAATTGAATGAAAGTTTATTCTTCACATTCATTAAAAGAATTTTCGTTGACTCCCAGAAAATTAAAGAGTACTGCAGGATAATTAAATCGCTTTTAGGGCTATCAATTAGAGGTTGCATAGCATTTTCCTAATACTTGCTTCTTTAATTACACATGAAGATTTCGCGTGTAACGTCTCACGGAAATTTTAAGTATTCGGTAATGAATAAATCATCATAAGTATTTTTAAGAGTGTGAGGAAAAATTTTTATTTCTGAGATTATGATTATAAGTAGTCTTGTAAAACTTCATTCCAGAACCTTCAATCAATAATTATTATTTACATCATACTATCATATACAATAATTTGAAAATACAGTCGAACCTCTATATTGCGAATTGTTCTATATAGCGAACTTTTTCCAGGAACCTTAAACATTTCACCATTTTCTTCGTAAAACAACCTCTGTATAGCGAAGTGCATTTTCTATATAACGAACTTTTTCTTTTGTGATTCAATTTTTGTTCTCCTTTTTTTAAGGTATTTCTGAAAAATTTTCAAGTTATTCTCTCTTTAACACATTTTATG
The DNA here is from genome assembly GCA_019973935.1 of Trichonephila clavipes. Classification (NCBI taxonomy): domain Eukaryota; kingdom Metazoa; phylum Arthropoda; class Arachnida; order Araneae; family Nephilidae; genus Trichonephila; species Trichonephila clavipes. Next base: position 436,279 of record BMAU01019951.1, on the reverse strand, counting down.
GTGGTCATAAATCTTGAACTGGTTTTATTAGATCCTATCTCGCAGAGAACAATGAAGTTCTGGACGTTTCATCCAAGAAGTGCAACCTTTAACTCCCATTGCCCAGTTCACTAGAAATATCTTCGATATTCTCCTTCACCCTCAGTGTAGTTGTCCCGCGTCCCCGTGTTCTAATTATAAAATAATGTATATTTAATATTACTTGTATGCTTTAAAATATAAAATGTCCTTAAAATTCATTAATTTTAGTATAAAATTATTTTCTTAAATATTGAAAATACAGTGAATTCTTCGACATTCTTTTTTCTTTTTTTCCTTGCAGTTTTTCTTTCTTTTTTGATGGGTAAGATACATAAAATAAACATATATTAATTTTTAAAAAAGTATGATTAATTACTTTTTTTTTTAATGTATAGTGTTTAGGAATTTAAAATTTGTTTTAAGTGGTTCATAAAATATATTAAAAGATGAACCTCTATAAAACGAATTTTCTGTTAACGAATTTTTTTTCTGGGATTTAGAGGTCCGACTGTACTTCCAATTCTAATCACTCTTACACACTTAAAACATACCTGAAGATTAAAATGTACCCAATAAAAATTTGTAAACATGGTTGAAAAAGCAACTTTAATATATAAAAACTAAAGTGTCTTACGATACACTTAAGACAATGCTTCTTAAACTTTTAATGTTTACGACCCAATATTCAATCCTAATTTTCTCATCACGCCCCCGAACATACACAATAGCAATGTATTGATTTCGATAATTCTATACGTTGACGCTAAAACTACAGTACGATTTTAAACTCTTGTGCCACCGGCGTATATAAACGTTTCACTCATCCAAATCGCTGATTGTCCCAGACGTATATACACGTCTTTCCGAAGTACGATCCTTTCTATGCACTGCTATTCATGAAATTATTTCGAAGGCTTTGGAATGCAATAGAAGGACATAGACAGTAATTTTGAAGTATTTACTTATTTCAGAGAATTTGCTTATTTATTCCTTTTCATTCACCCCCCCTCATAACATCACATACGTGTGCCTACGCAGAAAACGGTGGCATTGGGAGGAGGAGAAATGCCCAAAGGAACCGAGCTCACCGGATAAGGGTTTAGAGCTACAGATCGATCTCACGAGAAACAACCACTCCACGTCCACACTTTAATAAAAAAAAATCAAAGTTTACATTTTTTATAAACTTTAGAAAACAGTAAAATGACAAAATACAAATTTAAAGGAAATTGCCCTATATACATACATGTGCGTGAACGTAATACAAATATGCAAAGCAAATATAATAAAAATAATAATAACATAAGGAGTATAAGAGAAGGAAAAAAGAATATGCATGTTCCAACTTTCTTACAAATTCAAAAAAAAAAAAAAAAAAAAAATAGAAGAAAGTTAACCAAACAGACCAAAAGAAAAAAAAAAAAAAGAAAGAAATATAGGTCGCTGGTCGTCACTGGGAAATGGAACGCGGAGCGTTCCTCCATCCCATATCGATGTAGATGTGGCCTGATGTGGAAGGGTCTTGATTGGTGCGAGTATCCTGATTGGTTCATCGGAGGTGGCAGGGAAGCGTGGTTACTGGAACGGTTTTGGCGGCAAATTTCTCAGAGTTAGAGGAAAAGTTCACTTCGGTTGGTCAAGTGAATATGAACACCATTGGTTGGTAGATTTTGGGGAGCAGGCACTCTATTGGTTGCACTGGGACATTGGAACTAAGCAATGGTGAGGGTCTAGCGAACTAGCCTGTGTGGGTAACAAAAATTTAAAAAATTAAGGAAGGAAAGAAAGATATAATTGAAAAGATTTTGCAAATTACAGGTCATTCGCCACATGGAGAGTGACTAAATTAATTGTTAGGGGGTATACGAGTCTAGGAGAATCCTCCTAGGTCTTTTAATATCTGGCACTGGGATATAATTATTTAGGCTTTGTACACTGATGTTATCAATGTTAGGAAGATTATTAAAGAATGAAATGGCCAGTTTTTGAATATAATTTTTAAGTGGGAGTACTTTGATGTCCTTATAAATGAGAGAATTCTTGGTATAACGATTTGCTTTAACTATGTTACGAATGATCGAGTTCTGAGCAACCTCGAGAATTTTAATGTTAGCATCTGCGGCATAGCCCCACACAGGCGAGCCATAAGTTAGGATTGGACGCAGGACGGCAGTGTAGAGAAGTATCTTGTTATACATGTTTAACTGAGAATTCCAGCCAATCACACACACACACACAAGGGGTAAAGTGCTCTAAGAGCTTTCCGGAATTTGTCGCGTTTATGAGTCAGATGTTGTTTCCAAGTGAGTTTTTTTTATCTAAAATGAGACCGAGATTAAAAAAAAAAGAGAGAAAGACAGGAAACAAAAATAATGAAAAATAAAATGTTTTTTTATCATATTTTCAGTTGGCGTCAACACTTCCAGTTGATAGTTTTTTTTTTCTTAATTTGTTCTTCAGTTTAAAAAAAAAGCACCGGAAAAAGAGGATTATTTTTTTCCAGACCAGCTGGGTAAAATCGACAAATAAATAAAGATAAAGAAAGAGGGGGGAGAGAAGTTATTGAATTTGGTGGCATTGGTAAGCGAATCGCGTAACTTTTAATCGGCAGTAAAGGGTTGGATTATAAACCGTGTTAATTTTGGTATATAGTTTTATATATGGCAAGCCCATGGGATCACTGGCAGTTATTAAACTTGTTTTTAACTTAGTATTGTTAAGTTAAATGTAAAATACATTGTGCATTACTGATATATTTATAAGTGCATTATGTGTGTGACAGTGTTAGTGTAAATGTGTATTTTATTTTTTATTATATCAGAATGTATATTTTGTTTGCTTTCCTTCAGTAAATTAATAATGTTTTTTTAAATAACCTTTTGTTTTTGACTTTTCAATATGCTCGCTCCCCCCTCGTAAAGTTGTCACGCCCCCAAGGGAGGCGCGTCCTACAGTTTGAGAAACGCTGACTTATAATAAAGATACAAATAAAATAATTTGCAAACCTACGATATCAAATAATATTGCTAACTTTCAAGTAAAACCATATCAGAGTAATATGCATATATATATATATATATATATATATATATACTGGTGCGCAAAAATTAAGGACGAGACGATTTTTTTCAATATTACTTTGTACAAAAGCTTTCCAAATCAACACATTTAATACCGCAAGGTCCCCAATACGTAAGGACATGCGTAATGTAAGCAACACTTACTAAAAGAGAAATCAGAGGGATAAAAAGAAGCTTGATTGAAAAAGTAGCATGGAGCGCAATGCGACTGAAGGCCGAAACATCCCTGTGATGGGTGTCCAGCAAGAAACATCCGGTCTTTAGTAGGGGATATGATCTCCCCTGACTGCTAGGCAGGTTTCACAGCGTCTGCCCATGCTGAGAATGAGGGTGTCAATGATTTGTTGAGGCATTGCTGCCCATTCGTCTTGCAGCGCCAATCGAAGCTTCCGAATCGTTACTGGTGGTAAGGTACGAGCTGCCAAGCGTCTGCTTAGAAAATCCCATACATGCTCGATGGGATTGAGATCCGGAGATCGTGCCGGCCAATCCATACGTTCAATATCCTCACTCTCTAAGAGCTGTTTGGCAGCTACTGTGCGATGACATGGTGCATTATCGTCCATGAAAAGGAACTGCAGACCCATAGCGCCTCTAAAAAGACGCACACATGGAAGAAGAATCTCGTTACAATAACGGGTCCCGTTGACTGAACCTGCGTCGAAGATGTGAAGGTCTGTACCACTACCAAGCATGATGCCTCCCCAAACGAGAACACCGTGACCTCCATACCTGTCCCTTTCAATGATGTTCGAGGGATGATTGCGGCTTCCCCGCTCTCTCCAGATGAGTATGCGATGAGAATCGCTACTCAAACTGAATCTGCTCTCATCTGTAAAGAGTACTCGTCCCCATTCATTGTCTCTCCAATTCCGGTGTTCCCGGCACCACAGAGAACGCCTTCTCCGATGGGCAGGCGTTAAAGGTACACACCGTACAGGGCGTTGTGCAAACAGACCACCACCGTGCAGTATTCTGGCCACGGTAAAACGCGATATCGGTCGTCCAGTCGCCTGTGTCGTGTGTCTAGCGATTTCTCCCGTTGTCTGCCGCCTGTTTCTTCTGGCCTGTAAGACAATGTACCGGTCATCTGCGGGTGTGGTTCCTCGTGGACGACCACTACTGAACCCCCGGATAGCTGTTCCTGTAGTTTGAAATTGTCTCCAAAGTCGTGAATCGATGCTGTGAGCAGTTCCGAACTCTGCAGCCACACTTGTCACACCATGGCCTTCCTCCAACTTCTCCCAATGATTCGACCTCGGGTAAAAGCATCCAGAAGTCGTCTAACAGATTGATTATTCTACATTTCTCGCTGAGGCAGCAACTCGGTGTGATTTTAACTGCTATACGGCGTGCAATCTCTTTTCCAGAAATACCGATCTTACACCGACAACATGCTTTATACTACTCAGACACTCCCCCATTACGTCTACCTGCATATCTGCGCATGTGCTACCGTACATCACCTTACTTAATCTCCTGATTGGTCTTTCTGTCCGCTCTGCCTCTTCGTTCAGCTGATATGCTAATTTTTCGACTTCGTCCTTAATTTTTGCACACCAGTGTATATATATATATACCACCTTTACTATAGTCTAAGCCGTCATTCTAACCCTCTCCCCAATTCTCTACACGTTTTTTGAGAAAAAATAAAAAGTTGAGTGAAAGGTGCATCAATATCCGGTACTTAAGAAATTTTATTAAAAAAAATTTAAAGGGGCATAGTACCTTGCGAGAACAAAAATTGTTCGTTGTCATATACATGTTACGATTCATCAAAATTAACAAATTTTGCTAATTTTAAACTGAATTTTATATATTATCTATAACAATGTATAAACCTTAAGAAAACTAGAGAAATTTTGTTCTTTAATAAATACAAAATTTTAAAAAAGAAGATAAATATATATATCAAATTTAAAAAAAATATATATTATTTACCTCCTGTTCCCGCAAGATAATTTTTAAATTATACACTTTAGAATCTCAATTTTTGCATTAAATTGAAGCTAAATGTAACCTTTATTCTGTGTGTGTGTGTGTGTGTGTGTGTATACCACTTAATTGAAAATTATCTTATATTTTTTAAAATTAAAAAATTCATACAAAATATTTTTTTTTTTAAATTTCAATTTTTATACAGTTGCAAATCAGAATGTATTAAACCATAAAACATAATTATGGCACACAGAATTAAGATCTATAACTAGAATATGCATGCCAATTTTTGTAGCTCTGGAGTAAAAACTTTTTTTATAATCTTGCGGGAAAGTGTAAAAAATTGAAACTGAGAAAATCAAGTTTAAAGATTGACATTTCAATATTTCAAATAAAACTTAATACATAATATTTAAAATGATCCTGCTTCATATGTAGGACCTTCTAGTTCTGCAAAATGCTCTCTCATTTGTGGCTTTTTTCTTATTCTGCTAGCCCTACGGGCCTCTAATGTATATGATTTTGATTTAATTTCAGCAATTTTTATGCGTGCTTAATTGGCCTTAAAGGCAGAGGTAACAGTAAAATGTCCTATTTTAAAGCCAAGAGCTTTCATTATCTTTATATGTCCCGTCATTCCCTCATTAAACATCACTATAGCCTCATTTACTGCAATGTCTACAATATTTTCAGATGACCCACACAGAAGTTTTGGGGCAGTACTTCCAAACAGTCGAGTTGAACGACTCATTAGCGTTTTGTGTTTTACCCCCACACATTTTTTCAGCAATTTTGGTGCAGATAGTTCTGCTATTATAGGCTTTATTTCATCCATTGTGGCAATTGGCACAATATTTTTATGTTTGAATAAAGAAGCACTATTCGTAGCAACTGCCTTTTGATATTTGCACCACGAAGTATCACCAATTGGGCAGAAGTGATGCATAGGTTCCTCATCAGTGGACCTATAATGACAATAAATTGCCCATATGGCCTGACGCATATCACTAACGGAGCTATTATTCTGTCTAATAGCATTGCCATAATAGGTGGTTATTGTATCAATGAACTTATCAGTCAAACGATTTTTACCGCTGATACTCTTACCGTCTGATAATTTTTTGCCACGATTCATTGTTTTTAATTTTCGCAGTCTAGCACCCATACGCTTTTGTATGTGGCCAACACATTCAACTTTTTCGATAGAATATGGTGCTGTCCTTTGAAGCTCTGGGAAGGTTTTTGTGTCCCCATCGCCGATATACTTAATATATTTCTCATTTCGTTGTGGCATCGATCTTTGAAATATTTCCTTCATCCCGTCTACTTCCATTTTACTGGAAGAGCCAATATGGTTCTTTACACAGTTTGGTTGATGTTTCAATTTCCACTCTTCATATGAATGTCCAGATTTTGGACCTCGCCATTTTTCACATCCTTTACAATATGAAGAGAGAACAGCAACATCAATCACTTTCCCTGTAACATCTCCAATGACACTACACACACCAATACGTGAAGTGTGTCCACGTGTTTTCCACGTACCGTCACCACTGACACAGATTTCGTTACTTCCAGAAGCTGATACTTCTTCTTTCGCAGCATTTTTCATGGAGTCGTCTGCTACTTCACGACTGGCCAAATTTATTTTTCGCAGTATCCTTTCATATGACTTTTGTGATACTGGTGGTGGCAAATCCATTGCTGTGCAAAAATTCTTTATTCCACAAAAACCTAATCCTACTGTGCGCATAGCATAGGTTATTCGTGTATTTACTTCATAGTCCTTACTTGAAGCAATAACTGAGGAACTTTTAAAAGTGGTCAATGTACTGCATGAGTAGCATTCAACATAAAACTCAGATACCAATCCATACAAAATCTTCTCTTTCAGAACTGCTTTAGTATTGCAGTTAGGACATATTAAATATTTGGATAGTTCAGATAATAAAATATCAATGTTTATCATTCTATATCCATTAGATTGATTGGAATTTCTTACTTCCTTGTCAAGATAATTTTCTTTGCACAATTTCTTAGCTGAAGCAGATATGCAGTCAACAGCAAGTGTATCTGATACTTTTCGAGTGTATTGATTCGCATGAAAACGCTTTCGTTTTCGGCGATAGTCACTGCCTGTACGTTGACCTTTACTAGACATTTTATACTAATTAAAAATATGCAAAAAAAAAAAACTTCTATCAACAAAAATTTAAAAAGCTTACGAATTACGAGAATAACGAGATAACACTCAATAAAGCAGCAGTAAACAGTATGAAATACAAATGTAAACAAGCAATACTTCGATCTAGGGCAGTGTTGAGTAGCAAACTTCCTTCTCTCATTAAAAATAGATAAAATTAAAAATTAGCAACAACTGGGGAGAAAATAATTTCAATAACACCATCGATTTCAAAACCGAAACTAACGAACATGGTTTGCTTACATTGGATTTAAATGGACAATCCAGTGCTGACGTTAGACATTTTTTGTTGCTATTGCCGTAATTTTGGTCCGATTTTGACGCGGTTTGTTTTAAAATGCTCCTAACAGTCTGTATTAATTTTTAAAAATATTTTTGAAAAATAGATTTTTTTTACCGTTTAAAGGTACTATGCCTTCTTAATGAGAAATAATAAATAGTTAATAATTAATTCATTTTAGCAGTATTAAGAAGTGTTGTTTTCCGTGCCATCCAATTCATTTGTTATGCAACATTTTTTTTTAAAGAATGTATTATAGAAGAATGCAAAAGAGTTATTAATGATTGTAGAGCATTTGCACGCAAAAATTATACTATTTTGTTTAAGCAATAGACATATATTTGTTTCATAAGTGTTAAATTTTCAGTGGCCGCTGCTGTGCTTCCGTTTTTTCTGCATTTAAAATTGCCACCCTTTTCATAATCATATTGAACTCGTCTTGGTTTTATCACCGATATCTTTGATGTTAAGGTGATTTGTTGTTACCAATGCCACCTGATCGGCAAAGGTAAGATCAAGGTCCACGAAATACATCATGGCAAAGTGCCATGTGACGCCTGTTATTAGCCGTAGCTTTCAGCACCATACAGGTGACAGAACGATTTAGCTCGGTTTCACCCCAAAATTGAGGGTGGTAAAATTAGTGATTCAAAAATATATTGCATGAAAGAAAATGCAGTAAATCATGCCGTTGATCTGACTAATGCCACCTGCCAGACGAAATCAGATCGAGGCCCGCGAAATTCAGCGCGGCTAAGGGTTATAATTTTTACGCTTGTCGTTAGCCTCAGCGTTGAGCACCATGCAGGTGACAGTACGATTTGGCCCAGTTCCACCCCAATTTAGAGGGAAAACACCCTGAGAGTCGTCAGGGGCCTACCACCACTCTTCCCCTTCAACCAACTTCACGAGAGGACTTGCGGCTCGACGGCTATTTAAAGTACCCCTATGCTGCAAAGGCAATAGACATTTATAAACATCCATGTCTTCTCCGGGATTCGAACCCAGTCCCTACGTCACCGAAGTCAGCGTCACTATACCGGTTGGGCGACAAAGTGATTTAAAAAAAAGCGTATGCCAAAAAAATTTCCTAAATACGAGGAGAAAACGATATTTTGGATAGACTGGATACTGAAGATAAGATGCGGAGCAAGAGAACACATATACATATACGGTGTCACATTTTTTTTTTTTGATAGGGGTAGAAATACGATTTTTCCCATTTAGTAAATGTTTTGCCTTCGATTCTAAGCCACACCAATCTTCAGTAGCATTAACACTGGAAAAATAGTGCGGCTTAGATTCGAGTAAATGTGGTGTATGTGCATATATATATATATATATATATATATATATATATATATATATATATATATATATATATATATATATATGAGATAATGTTATTTTTTAAAAATATTTGAATGTTGAATTTTTTCAGAATATCAAACAATGATGAGACTAGGAGTCTACTATTTTATAATTCTTCATCAAAAGAATTAATGGATGTTCAGGATCCAAGGAACAAATAAATAAAACTTTTATTAAGTACTTTTTTTCTTTTGCTTTTATTTTTATTTATTTATTTTTAGAGGTGCTAAAACAAAAGTTTCTTAATTTTAATAAAAAAAAAAACGATAAATGAAAGTACTTGATCAATCTGATGAATTTTTTTTTTAAAAAAATAACATAAGTTCTTTAAGAGTTTTTTGCTTCCCTATAAGAGTAAATAAAACAATAATATATAAATGGATTTTTCTGTTATAAATAATACATGGGATAAACTTACACGGCTCAAACCATTTAATCCGATAAAAAGTTTGTGAAATAAGATTCCATATGTATTAACAGCAAATGCACATCCTGCATTTCATAAGCACACCATTATTTCCTCTATTTTCTGTTTATTTTAGAGGTGAAAAGGAAATAAAGTTATATTTCACCTGTTGATACTCTCTTATTTCATTGTTTGTGCTGCCATCTATAAGCAAAATAATGAACCATTAACATAAATAAAAGTTTTGGTGCTGCCATCTGTTGCAAAAACACATAACGTTAAGTAATATTTGATATTTTTCTTTTACCGCGGGAAATGATTTGTTAAATTTTTCGTCCTTTATGTTAAGTATTTCATACGTTGAGTATCTATTACAATAAACATCTTATCAATATTAAACAATATTATCTTTAGCAGGACAGGATTAAATTAAAATTGAAATAAAGATATGAATATTGAAGTAATGGGTTTAAAAAAATGATAAAAATCTCTACTTTAATTATTTTCAATTTTCTTAAATTATATCGGAAAACTTTGTTTAATATCTTGAAATATTTATGCAGTTCGAAAATATTCAAAGTTCTCAAATGAAATAATTGACTTCAACAACATCTAATTTTTGAAAATAATTTTATTCTTTCTATTTATTAATTATGCTTTTATGTTTTAAATTAATTAGGAACACATTAAGAGCACATTTCGAAGTCCCCACTGATACATTACACTTCTTGAAAATGGATAACAATTAAAATTTTTTTTAATATGTTCAATATTTATTTTATTAATGTTCCTAAAGAATTTTTCAGTCCGTGACAGGATACTCTCAGTCTAATAACGTATTTAATAGGTCAATAACACGTTGTTATTTTCATTATTCTAATCATTGTAATTTGAAGGAAATACTAAACTTCTTACTTTCTTGAGCTTATTTCTTACAGTTAATGTATTGTCAGAATTATCATTCATGTAAAAAAATTATTTGTTGGGAAAAAGCGACATTAATGCTTTATCTTTCGTACAGATTTTTATAATCATGTTTTGTGTGTGTAAATATATATATATTAATATATATACAATGTACCCTTAATTTTTAATGTAGTGATTCAAAAAAAAATATTGCATGAAAAAAACTGTAGTAAATCATAATGACGTAGATAAAGGGTTAAATCACAACAAAATAAGCGAATGAATCACACAGATGACAGAGAAAAAACCCTGAAAAAGCATTCAGCAACCAACAAAAAGTATACAAAGAAAAATGAATAACATTATTGAAAAATAATGAAAGTAATTCAACATCTATGAATGATTACATGTTTTACTTAATTTTGGGGCCAATTATGAGGGTAACGCGATAGCGATGAACATAAGGTTAGTAAATGAATACTTATTTTATCATTTTTGGTACAGATAAAATCAACAAACTAAAAGTAATTACGAGGTAAGAAAAATTATCATTCTCTTCTTATGAATTTTGAAAAATACTATGCTCGATTGAAGAATAAGTTACATTAAAAGGGAGAAGACGCTGAGTCAGGTTCATTTGTTTTTTTTTTCTTACTATACTCGTATGTAGACACCTCTTTACTTATACACGGAGGCTCACCTACCTCTACTAATGTTGAAAAATTTTAAAAAAATATGTTGATTTTAAATTGAATTTCGTGAAATATATTGAGCTAAAAGTGAAGCAAATGTCTTCAATATAAAACATAAGAATAGATGTCGATTACTCCGACTTAAAGTGGCCGCGATAGCCAAGTGGTTATGATCACGAACTCGTGATCAAGGTATCGTAGGTTCAAGTCTTGATGCCTCTAAAGTTCAGCCTTGTGGAGGTGGCTGGTGCATGTTAAATCTGTAGAGACTCAAAGGGGTGGTTTGGAGGGATGGTGCCTCCTCTGGTGTCTTCCTGCTTACTTGATCAGTATTCTAAGTGAAGAAGTTCGTCACCAATAGCATTTGTGCGGCTTTATAGTAGGGCGTTTATAAAACTCTAACTCATTTTACTGCGAATTTATAGGAAAATGCTTTGTAAGTGCATGCATCAAATTCCGCTCATCATTTATTTCTACTTCCTTGCAATTTTCGTATTATTTGAGGTAATTCTTAGCAGCATAGAAGGGGAAATTTAAAAGTGAACATTTAAAAAAAGTAACTACCAACACATTTAGGAGAACGAATGCATTTCTATTGATAAAGGCACTGATGCAATTTACAAGAGCCTGATTTATAGACAGAAGACCAGAACAAGGTCGTTCAAGAGATCCAATATTCACTATTTAGTGTGAAATATGATAACAATGCAACAACTTTGCAGCTATCACAATGGTCTTATGGGACCGAGATTCAAAGGTTTCTATTTACAAAAGGAGATATGAAGTGGTCTCTTTGCAAGATCTAATGTTTACATTCCAATCCCTTTAGCGCACAGAAGAGCCTTCTTAGTGTGTTACAGATAAGATAGACAAATGGACAAGGGATACGTGAGGATCATTGAAATACATCAATCAAATTTCTCTTACATAGGTAGAAATACATGACATATGGGGAACATCATCATTTGCAAAGGAATATTCGGAAGACGCGCAGGAGATGCTGTGATATTCAACCAAAGAACAAACCTGAAGATATCTCAAAATGGGAATTTAGATGTTGTGACGAATCTATACGCGTCCTCTAACTAATCCTCTTGGAGAATCTTTGGGATAGCATTCGCGTTTAATTCACAGCCATCCCTCTCAAGAAGAAACCATGATATTCACATTAGTTCGACTGTATTTGTAATTATAGTTGTTGTTGTTGTGTTGTTGTGGCTAATGCCACCTGTCTGACGTAGTCAGAACGAGGCCCACGAAATTCATCGTGGAATGGGCAAGAGGTACGCCTGTGGTTGGCCTTGAACACCATACAGGTGACAGTGCGATTTAAGCTCGTATATTATAGTAGAAGGAGGAAGGAAGCGGCTATATTCGCTAAGCAAGGTTTAATTTCGCATTGGAAGATTAACAGTGGTATTTGCCACTGAGTTGAATTAGTGGGTTTGAGGTTAGTAATCAACGATAGAGAGAGATTAGGTTGAGTTAAATAAGTTACTTGCGCATATTTGCTTAATAGTCATTGCTTTCTCCGAGCTACTCCTTTGACATTCCCATAGGGAATAGGTTTGCTGTGGGTTAAGTTGTTTGACTAAATAAATAATTGTGGGACGGGCTAACGCGTCTTTTCTTTAACATGTCCTTTGGGTTCTTTGAGGCCAGAATTAATGGCAACTCTTTTCCAACCAAATCCAAGAAGTGAAGTGTGAATGAAAGATGCAAATTAAGAACATTTTAAATATCAGAAGTTAGAGTAAGCGCGATTGAAATTTGTGGCAAGTGATGGCAATTAGAGGAATGTAAATAGTCCACGGTTCTAGATTGAAGAAGTTTTAAATAACGTTACGAGGTGAGCAATAGTAATTATACGTGATAGAGATCCAGTAATCACAAGGTGCATACCATTGCACACGAAGTATCGCAAGACTCTAAATCTAGTGTGATTGTTTACTGATACTACAACAAGGTAAGATTGATTATTTAATATTAGGATCAGTGATTGTATTAGAATTGAGTGTAAGCGATTCAGTTATTGATTGTGGTCCGAGTTAGGTTAAGTCGTTATAATAAATATATTGTATGCGGTGTGTTTTATCATCGTAGGTTCTCTCACATAAATTAATATAATCTAATCCGTTATAGGTTTAAGTTGAATATCTTAATAAAGTCATATTAAGATAATGTTTCCTTCTAGTTCTTTTATTAATCCTACGCCTCTAGCTCACGCTGATACTACGAGAGATAATCACCCTGGGGGAATTATCACAATTGTGATTATAGAAGTTTCTGGTTCTGCTTTCATTCCTCCTACACCCTTAAGTAGGCAAGACGGGGAAGGAGAAACTTCAGGTGTAAGTCCCTGACAACGTAAAAATTTTTTAAAAAAAAGTATTCCGAATATCTTATACACATGAGACAAAATTAGTTTTTAAATAAACAAAGAATTTTGAATCATTCAATTTTCTAAAATTCATGGAATGAAAATTTTTGTAACGTAGTTTTGGGAACTGTAAAAAACATCCCCCCCCTCCAAAAAAAACGTTATGACACTGTATTTTTTTCTTCATTTCAGTGATTGATAAATTTTATATAAATTTGAAATTAAAATTATGTATTTATGAGAGAGAGAGAGAATTTCTTTAACTTCCTTCAATATAATACAATAACCTTTCCTGTGTCACATAAAATAGTCAATGAAATGCAGTATTAGAGTAATGAAATATACTGTCTGCTTTCAGATAATTTGGTAACGTTCCAAAACTTTTCGTTTATTACTTTGGCTTGAAAAGGATACATGTTGACTACTTTTTTTCCAAATGACACTCGCCACAGAGTTTCTAAATAGAATTATACAGAGCTTCATTGTATACACATTTTAGTCTTATCACGAAACAATTTTAGTGAGCTAAAAAACTTTGATTTTTTTTCTTACCTTCAATACTGATTAATTAAATAACATTTACAAATGAATGTAATAGTTTAAAAATCAAGTATTCACAATATTAAATTGTTATAAATGTTGAAACAACCACAGAAACGATATTAATAGTTACAGAAAAAATTTGATTATTACTAAAATTCATTCTTTTCTATTTAAAACATTTATAAATCCCCGTGTACCACAAAGTATCACGCGGGGCTTATAGAAGTGTACACACATTACAAAAAGAAAAATAAGAAAATTTAAAAGTTATGAAGGGGATTGACAAATGTTTACAATAAATTTACATAAATTGTCAAAAACTCTTCGGGGGGAAATAAGCTGGTGGAAATTTGAAGGCCAATTTATTTTAGACCAATGCCCTTGAGAGCCAGTCTTAGGATCTTTCATTTTTCTGAGAAACGTGGAACACAGAAGGAGCAAATGTTCTACATTTTTCTTGTTACCAAAACTACAATCACAGGAAGATGGCAAAACTAATTTAAAATTATTCAAATAACTTTTAAAGTTATTATGACCAGTGCCAAAAATTGGATTATTTTGTAATTTTTATAAAAATGATGGCATCACAATCTCTTATTAATGGATAGAAAGATATTCTTTGTTAAGCTCCCTTTTTATTTGAAATGATGTATTCTTGGTTCCAACTCTCCACAATTTTTTCTCTTACAATCTTCTCGTAAAATGTTTTAGGAATATTAACAACCATGCCAATTTCACGTTTGGTGGCAGCCTTTGCAGATTAATTGTAAAAATTCATTTAGATATACATTTGAATCAAAAATTATTTCTCATTATTAATAAACTTTTTACAGGTTACAAATGTTTTCAATACATTATGTGAATTTAGGCTCTGAGGTAGGGATAAATAAATTAAAGATGTTGCCAAAAAATAGAACATCTACTTTATGCTACCGAAACCAACCAAAACTGAATCTTTCATTTTAAAAGCGAATTCCGTTAAACAAAATAATAATAGACACATTTCAAAATAAATGAAATTACATCACAAACAATTAGAAACCGATATTAAGGGCTGTTGGAAAGCTAAAATCATATTTTTTTTTTGACAATTTGAGATTTTTACATTTTCAAATTGTTTAGAGATTTTAACCTTTCTAAAAATTCCTTATATTAACCTCTAGGGTAATTAGAAGCTCTTAAAACCTATTTTTAAATAATCGTTGAAACTGGGACACGCCCATTTGAATGGCGAAAAATGTAAACAAAGTACTATGTTTTTACTTAAAAGTTGAATGTCTGTTATAAACCAAAACATGTATCTTTTATTGTAAATTGAGCCTTTTATTATTTCATTTCTTAGTCTTACTGTGTTTACATTAAAATCAATTTATCTCAAAATGTAAATTTTAATGTTCGATGTACCTTTTCTGAGAAAGTGCTGTTTGCAGGTATGTAATTTTTTATGATATATTTATAAAGATGGCTAATATATACTAAAATGAGCTTTTTGTAAAAAACTCAAAATTTTTTATTTTTAACAAATTTTTTGTGTGAAAAATGGGTCGAATTTCGCAATTTTTGATAAAATATTTCATAAATTATTAAAAAATTAAAAATTAGCTAAAAGTTCATTTCAGCAAAATGAGAAAGGTGTACTTTAATTGTATGAAAAGTTTCAAGCATGTACATATTACAGTTTTTGAGGAAAAGGTACATCGAAACCCGCCCATTTAACATTGTCAGTATATAAAGAGAGAGAGGTTTCTCTTTGAAGAATTCATTGGGATTGAACATTTTGTTCGTTAAAAATCGGGGTATTTCTTTATATTGGGGTCCAAACAAAGTGCTATTTTTTTTTTTTTTTTTTTGCATTTACCTTTTTACGAAATTCTACAATAAGCAACAGCAAGCACAATATATGAACAGTCAGAAATTTTATAATTTTTATTCACAGCTGAAAATACTTTCCGTGTTTTATTACGAGCCAGTTAATTAAAAATTTAAAAATGCTGACTGATAGATGTTTGAAAAGCTTTTTGATTCCTGACTCAATGAATTTTTGTATGCATAGAAGAAAATACTTCGTTTACATCCTGCTACATGAGGTATATTTTCAAAGTTTCCAAACAATGTAAAATATTAGAAAATGCAACAGTTTTGATAAGAGTTTCATTATCAATTTCTGCATCAGAAATGCTCTATTCATTGGCTCCGATAAATCAACAATCTCTTGAACTTCAGTTGCACTAGGCAGTCCGTCATCAAATGTAACGCAATCCTTAAAATCTTAAAATAATCTTCTGCGTTGTAGAGTTACATGAGAAAATAAAGGAGTTTCCTGTCCTAGTCAAATCCCACACGATAGGTTACACTCATGACTCATTACGTCTGTTAAGTCTAATAACGTTCTGCAACCTTGGCCATAGAAATTTGTTATTTGCAAGAAAAATCTTTTTTTCTGTTTCGGATAAAAAGGACGTCATTTGAAAAACAAATCCAATTTTTGAAACATAAACTAATAAAAATATTTTCAGTTGTTGAATTAAGTCGTTAGTTAGAAGTTGTTTGCCTTCATTTTAATTGGGAAAGAGAAAAATTCATTAAATTACAAAATTCGTTAAATAGGGGTTCATTAAAGCGGGAACCGACTGTGAGCTAATAATAATAATTGTAAAAATGATCAATAAAAACAAGTAATATAAAAAACAAAAAAAATTTAGTCAATTCCTACTTAGATCAACAAAGAAAAATTTTATTTTATCTACTTTTTATTAAATAGTTACAATTAATATAAATATGTATAGACAAATGACAGGATCACAGCATTGAGTGGTAATTAATTTTTATTAATTAGCATTAAAGTATCGTATTGTCATCCAAAACAATCGTGCATATAAAATTTCAGTTCACCTGAATGCTTTAAAACGTTAGAGAAAAAATCTTTTAAAGTTTTGACCCAAGTCGCTAAAAATAAAACCAACGTGACTGTATTTGAAATTCTTTAAATAATTAGTTTCAGACAATTAATTTTAAATAACTATAACTAAATTATCGTATTTTTATCCAAAACAATAGTGTATAGAAAATTGCAGCTCAAACGAGCACTTTAAAATGTGAGGGAAAAAACCTTTTCATGTTTTGACACAAGTCGCCAAAATGGTCACCTAAAATGATGCCAACGTGGCTGTATTTGTAGTTTTTTAAATAATTAGTTTTAATCAATTAATTTACATTAATTATAATTAATTACTGTATTGTCATCCAAAATAATCATGTATATAAATTTCAGCTCAATTGGGCGCTTTAAAATGTATTTTTTTAACGATTGAAAATTCCACGAAGAAATAAATAAATATATAGAGAGTGTGAGCTAATAGTAGGAATTGAATAAAGTTAATACTAGACGACATATCATCTTTCGCAACACAATGACTATAAAATGACTTATAAATATTTTGAATCTTTATATTTTTAAATTAGAAATAAATTGAGTTTTAACATATATATATATATATATATATATATATATATATATATATATATTGGTATTAAGTTATCTTTCATTGAGGAACTTTTGATAAAATATATGAAATTAAACACATAAATATCCAGTGGCATAAGGTTTAAAATTTGATGAAAATTAAAATTACGAATAATCTAAGAGTAAAAATCAGAAATCAGAATGATAGTTTCCTATGCTAGTCATATTATTTAAACAATCAGATGTCACATAAATGGTAAAAAAAAAAAAAAAAAAAAGTTGACAACCAATGAAATAAGTACATTTCAATCATACGCCTTTTTCTGAAACTTCCTACATCTGTGAATCATCCTTAATTCTTAATAATACAATCTAACACAACGAAAATAAAATACGAGATACTTCACATAGCTGGCGTTAGTCGTAAAACACTTAGATTTCACTGTGGCGTTCTTTTTCTCTCTCTGCCTCTTAGCGTCAGATGATGTCTAGGATTTATTGAATTAAGTTCCTTTTTTTAAATTAAGTCTGATTCTGGCTCAAAACATGTCATGTGAACTAATGATTTATATTTGTGTGCGTATATATATATATATATATATATATATATATATATATATATATATATAATTCCCTCTAGCATCCTTTTAAGTAACTTTTAATAATATTGAAATAATATTTTAATTATTTGGTTCGAAACTAACACCCTGATCTTAATCGTAATCGACTAATATCATTACATCATAAATCCCTTCCCCACCCATTCTAGCCAATCAGAACAACGATTACGTAATCATCACGCGCTTGCACTGTTGGTATAAAACCAAGCTTCTTGTGTAATCCCGCTCTCTTCCTCTTTGCCGTTATTATGTAAGAATGTAAATAGCTGTTCTTTGTGTCTTTGTGTTGTGTCCTCCAAGATGCTGCTGTTGCTTGTCTCCTGTCCACTTTACTTTGTAATCGTCGCAAGTTTGTGTGTCTCATCAACGTGAAAATGTACAGCAATGTTGTTCTAAGCTTTTGATGTGTACTTCAAAATAAAGAAGATGAACATCCAATGAAGATGTGTTTAATGAAAACCTACTAACACTCGATAAATATATCACTCGGCCAATATTTTACATATACATATATATATATATATATATATATATATATATATATATATATATATATATATATATATATATATACGCACATAAATATAAATCATTAGGTCACATATTTCTCAAAACAGTATACATTAGAAAATGAACAAGAAAATAATTACGTTAAAATAAAATTCGGGGTAAAAACTGAATATATGAAATTAAACTGGTTAAATAGTGACCTGGTAAATTAATAAGAATATTAAAATAGAAATATAAAAAACAAATACAAAAATAAATAAACATAAAAATTTAATAAAGGAAAGTTTGCAACACTCACAAACATATATATATACCAGGTGACCCAAAAGTCTGTTAGCATTTGAGAATTAATTTAATATTTCATGAAATAATGTAGGTAGTGATGTAAAAATTGACACACATGCTTAAAATAACATAGGGTTTTATTGAAATAAATGAAAGTGCAAAACTCGCAACAGATGATGCTTTATGAAACAAAAGCAATAATTATCAAAGCCATTGATTTTAAGCAATACACGATGTTTTTATAACACATGTCCATCGTGTTGGCCGTTATTCTTCAACACTATCTGTTGTCGAGAGAATAATGTTGAGAACAGCATTGCACAGAATAACTGTACGTATGGTAAGGAACTGCCACCGGATGTTGTCTCTCAACATCCATGATGAAGTCGGTAGACTTGAAACGTCAGGTAACCCCACAGACAATAATAAAATGGAGTGAGGTCTGGAGACCTGGGAGGGAAAGCATGACGGAAGGGGGGACTCAGCCAGCGATCCTCACCAAACAATGTGCGCAAGGGATCTTTCTTGCACTTCTTTTGACGATAGGATACTAAATATGCGATGACAGATTCTCCATTCTGATAGTACAGCGCTATTAATATTGCCTTTTCTGGTATTCAAAATGATACAATTGTAAGTGCATCTGTTTCCCCGATACCTCTGATTTTATACACGATTTGCATAGGGCATCATTGACGCTTTTCCATGCAAATGTGCAATTGTGTTGGCCATAGCTGCACATTTTTGTTTCAATATAACCCCATGTCATCTCAAGCATGTGTGTCCTTTTTTACCTTTATACCTTCAATATTGAACAAGTTATTGAATTTTCAAATGTTAACGTACTTTTGGGTCACCTAGTATATACAAGAGTCATACAGAAGATAACGAGCTCAGATAAATCCTTTGGAGGAACTCTACAGGATCTATTTCCACTTCAACCTAAGTTTCCCCGTCGTTAAGCAAAATTTTGTCTCTAGCCATCTTAGACACTTAACATTGGAGATAATTAACAACATATCCAATGATGCAATCAAGAGTTATACTGATGGTAGTAAAATATCTGACCACGACGGTAGCGGTATCTATATTGATACGCTCCAGGAGACACAGTCTCTAGAAAAATGCAATCCAGTTTTCTGATCAGTTTTCAGAAGTGAACTAATAGCCATTGACGCGGGACTTGAGGCCATTATATCTAAGATAAATTATGTTGATCTTTGGATTCTCTCCTATTGCCGTTGTTCGCTTCAACACCTATACAAATGCTTTATTGTTAGCGACAAAACAAGTGTATTTATCCTACATAAACTGAAACCTATATCGGTACACCATGATATCCCTTTTCAGTGGGTCCCATCTCACGTTGTTCTTTACGGCAATGAAATGGCCGACAAGCTAACGAAGGAAGGGTGTAATCTTCCAAATTCTTCTACATCCGCCCTTATTTATCAAGAACTATATTAGTTAAAAAAATCTCAAAATTTGGAGAAGTAAAGGGTGCCTCCCACTCATCATTGGTATACGGGGTAATAAACCCGATCTGATCTTAGCCCAGACTACACTCTTCCGTCTTGTCAGTGGTCACATAATGTTCCTCTCAGTCTCAGCGCACAAAAAGACTTTCTCCATCTACACAAGGTGTCAAGATCACCAAGCTTCTCCCGAACACATTAAGTGTTGCATGGATCTCACAAGCAAAGATATCAACACATATCATCTTCTTGTGCTCGATTTTTTTAGGGTCAACGATTTAATTTACCTTATCTGACTTAGTCAGAGCCTGTACAAGTACTAACATCACCAAGCTGGTAGCGGTATTTATATTGATACGCCCCATGAAAAATTATCTGTGAAAAAACGCAATCCAGAATTACGCTAGGTTTCAGAAGTGAACTAATAGCCATATTGATGCAGGACTTGGGACTATTCTATTTAAAAAGAATTACGGTGATTTAGGATTCTGTCTGATAGTCGTAGTTCGCGTCAACATCTTTACAAATTGCTTATTGTTGGTGACAAAATCTGTGTCTCCATCTTACACAAACTTAAACATATATCGTTGCAACATGATATCCATTTTCAGTGGATCCCATCTCACGTCGAATTTTTACGGCAATGAAATGGTGGGAAAACTAACAAAGGAGGGCTGTAAACTTCCAACTCCTTCCTCATCCGCCCTTACCTATCTGGAATTATACTCGTTAAAAAAATCTCAAAAATTGGTGGAGTGGAAGGTGCCTCCCACTCACCATTAGTATGCAGGTAATAGACCCGGTCTGGCCCTAGCCCTCAAGTGTAACAGATGCTCCCAGACTACTCACTCTCGTCTTCTCAGTGGTCGCATCAAGAGCCTCTCATTCTCAGCGACAAAAAGACCTTTTCCATTCTTGCAAGGCGTCAAGATCACTAGTCTTCTCACAAACACATAATGTGTTGCATCAATTTTAAAAGGCAAGATATCTACACTGACCTTTTTTTGTATTCAATTTTTTTAGAGTCCACGACCTAACTGATATTCTTAGGTCATGAAGGATTAGCAACAGCAACAAAAACAGAAAATAAAGACAAAATAAATGTACATCATACATTGTAATAAACAATTCTATTAAATACCTAAAGTTTCCTTCATTTATCTACATAATCACTTCGTATATTTAAGCATATGTCTCTCTTAATGAGTTTCAGAAAACCCAACATTTATTCTAGAAAATTTTCCGAACTATGTCAATGTCATTTGCAAGTTAATTATTCGTTTTTATTTCTTGTAAGGTTAAATATCACACATTCACAAAGGTCATTCAATTTTATGTCAAAATTATGTAGGATAGTTTCGGAAAAGAGAATCTTAATAATTTAAAACTGTCAAAAATCTTCCGTTTCCACTTGAAGGACACGGCCTATTTTAAAAGGGCACAACCTTTGAAATTAAGTGAAAATTCCACATATCATTGTTTTTTTATACTTATTATAAGGTAAATTCCCACATACGTTTCCCTAAGAAATGCGAAATACGAATTTAAAAACACGCGTCAAATTATTTAAAATTCAAAATTATTATTTTTCGAAGTATTGAAAAAGCGATTTCTTTTTCAGTGGTATTCTTTAAACCCTAGATGTTATTTACTAAACCTCCATAAGATGACTGTAATTTTGTTAACTATTGGTTAGAAAAAGGGAAAAAATTATATTACACCTTCGAAGTAATTTTTCTCTTAAGCTGATATTTATTTTTAAAACGGAAAGCATTATAACGTCAGTTTTTATATTCGATATAATTTTCTGCTCAATTTAGCATAACTGATTCTAAACTACTTCATAGTATAAAGTCAGTATAGTAGGATATAAAGAAAATACACTTAGAAACACACATAAGCAAGACTTTTTGATGCAGACAGGCACAAAATCTACAAACAAAAGTTTTAACATTAAAAACCTTAAAAATATTAAATTAAAAAGAAGTAGGACAATTATATTGGTTTTGAAGATATTTTGTATTATATTACTGAAAATAAAAATTATATGTATGTGTTTGCACATGGGGAACAGAAAATGGCACAACGCCTAAAATCTTTAGGTTCTGTAGCCGGTAAGGTCTAAGGTTCTCTACTCGAATTCATAAATTCACATTATTCTTATTGAATTATAATTACTTTCTAAAATATTGAAAATATAACATTTATTTGAATAAGCATTTGTGACCAAATATATACAAAGGAATAACAATTCAAAAAATGTTAATATAACTTTTTTTGACGTTACGATTCCCTTTTGAAAGTTTTGTGAAAACTTAGAACAATTTACGGATAAATTATTATTCTAAAAATATATACCATATTTATTTGACTCTAAGCCACAACCGATTGTAAGCTGCACTTCAAATTGTGAACACGTTTTATGAAAAAATAGAAAATATGGTTGATTAATATCCGGTATTTAAGAAATTACACACACACAAAATTATAATGAGAACAATAAGTGATTAATTAATTTATTTTATGGCGATGTTAAAAGGTTTTTTATTCTTACATGAAACTATATTTTCTCTCTCTAACCATCAATATCACGTTCAATTTCCTCTATCCAACGAATTTTTCCGTCTTCGATTCTAAGTCAACCCTGATTTTCAGCAACATCAACATTGGAAAAAAAGGGTGGGTTAGATCTTAATAAATAAGATATATACATATATATATATATATATATATATATATATATATATATATATACTTGTGTGTGTGTAAATAGGAAAAACAATCCAGAAAAATGAAACAAAAAGGTAAATAGACAGAAACAAAATTTACTTACATTTTAAATCTTTCGCGAATGCTTCTACTAACGTATCTATAACTATAATAATCTAGATTTAAAAGGTAATTAAAAATTTTATAAAAAGCTGGTGTCTCATTCACAAGTTCAAAATGCTTGTTACTATCTTTAAAGTTTTCTTTTTCTTTTCTAAAATTCCAAAGATTTTTTAATTAAGTGATCATTATAAAGATAAGTGTGAAGCGGTTTTTAGTACAAAATATTAAATGTTTTCGCCGACCAATTTAATATATATATATATATATATATATATATATATATATATATATATATATATATATATATATATATATATATATATATATATATATAGTCTATCTTAAAAGAAAATGGTAATCATTCTTTAATGAATCTCCAGGAAGAAAGTATGTAAACTTCCATTATAGGATCAATTGCAAGGAATTAGGAAAGGATTAAATCATACTGCAGAAGCACTCAATACGTATACGAAGTAATTCAAAACGGAAATATTTAATTCTTTTTCGATCAATATTTGATGAGGAAAAAAATGTCATTTTTTTCGATTATAGATTCCTGTTTCATGAACGAAATACAGTTAAACCTGTTTTGTGCGGTAGATAGGGACCGCATAAAGGAAATCGCACAAAAAAATATTCGAAAAAATTTCGTAAAGTCGCACTTAAAAAATATATCAATTATTTACGAAGTTTATATATGAGAAAGTACTTCCAAATAAAATAAATAATTAAATTCCACATGGAAACTTTTTAAAAACATTTAATTTCTCATTGTACACGCGGAGAAATTTTCACAAAATGCTCATACATAATTCACTGCTACTCATCGTAACTCAAAGCGCACATCTTTCTGTGATAAATTAGTTCAAAATCGCCTTCGTCACTTGAAGATTAAATTTCAATTAATTTATTTTTTGGCACCATAAAGTAAGGGATAAGTTTTTGTGACGACGTTTAGTTGGTCAGTTGCGTGTGAACGTCTCGATAATCAGATGTGCATGATCGAAGCTCATTTTTTTAATTTTAAACTCCTTTCGGGATAGTATCTATTTTAAGAAAAAGCTTTTCCGATTTGCTGGAAAGCTGGATCCCAGCATATATTGCATCTGCTGTCAAAAAATCCGGTTCTCTTCATATCCTTCTTCATAATCTATCAAATTATGGCTAATGTCTCTGTCATTGAAAGTTTCGTCTTCAATCAAGTGCATGCTGCTAGTGTGTTGAGAGAAAGCAATGGAACGAGCATTGTCGAGAGACTGTTTATAACCAATAAACAGAGCGTCTTGAAGTGTATGTATGTAAAGAGTGTTTTTTTTCCAGGTATAGAATTTTTAGTTGGCATTACTTTCCAAGATGGCGACCGATTTAACAGCTGTCAAGTGATTTATTCTCAGTTTGGTTTGGCAATTCATACAAACGATCATCAAGCAAGGCGTAGATTCGTCGAATGGGCCCAAAACGAGATTGCCGTTGTTCCCGATTTTCATAAGTGAATTTTGTTTATCGGTGAAGCGCACTTCTGGTTGAATGGCTACGTCAACAAACAAAACTACCGCATTTGGAGTGAAGCTAATCCACAAGTGTATGTCGAAACACCGTTACATCCAGAAAAACTGACTGTTTGGTGCGCTTTATGGGCTGGTGGAATCATTGGTCCGTACTTCTTCAAAAACGATGAAGGCCACAACGTTACAGTCAATGGTGATCGGTATAGAGCCATGATTACTAACTTTTTCATTCCTGAATTGAACAATCATGGTGTCCAGGAGCTGTGGTTCCAACAAGACGGCGCAACATGTCACACAGCTCGTGCCACAATCGATTTATTGAAAGACACGCTTGGTGACCGCCTAATTTCACGTTTTGGACCAGTGAATTGGCCTCCAATATCTTGTGATTTAACACTGCTAGACTATTTTCTGTGGGGCTATGTAAAGTCATTGGTCTATGCGGATAAGCCACAAACGCTTGACCATTTGGAAGACAACATTCGCCGTGTTATTGCCGATATACGGCCACAAATGTTGGAAAAAGTCATCGAAAATTGGACATCCAGATTGGACTACATCGGAGCCAGCCGTGGCAGTCCTATGCCAGAAATCATATTTAAAATGTAATGCCACAAGATTATCTTTCGAATAAAAAAATTCATGTCAATCGAATAATACATCGTTGTTTTATTGCAATTTAAAGTTCTATACCTCTAAAAAAACACCCTTTACATTGAAGGAAAACATTATAGGGGCACCAAAACCTTTGAAATTTATATACTGCATAAAGAAAGATCGCACAAAAATGAAATCGCATACAAAAAGATCGCACAAAAATGAAATCGCATACAAAAAGATCGCACAAAAATGAAATCGCATACAAAAGGATCGCACAAAAAATGAAATCGCATACAAAAGGATCGCACAAAAAATGAAATCGCATACAAAAGGATCGCACAAAAATGAAATCGCATGCAAAAGGATCGCACAAAAATGAAATCGCATACAAAAGGATCGCACAAAACCAGGTTCTACCGTAATTAGATTCTTTTATTGCATTACATTTTAATAAAAAATTAAAAATAATAAACATATTAATCACTTTAGATTGGACGGAAAATTACTTGCAGGGAGATCTAGATTTTTCTGAATTTGAATTAATACCCTGTTATAAAATCTGTGACACAATTTACTGCTCATGAAGAGGGAATTTATTTTATTAAGAAATGCATAATGCTGAAAATTAAGTATTTTTAAGCAAGGAAAAATTACATAGCATAATTCTCTCTTTTAACCTTTTTAATTATATCAATGATTTAATGATTTGGAAAGTGCCTTTGTGAAAATTAACACATTGTATAGAAAATAAGGTGCAATAATTCGTTAAACTTCTATGTGCGATACTATATAATGATTTCTCTGAAAAAATTAAATATTTCTAATCTTCTGATATATATACTGAGATAAACTAAATTTTTATGAGAATGGTAGCTGGTATACTCGCGTTCTTCGCACGGGTAAATTGAAAAATTAAACAATACAGATTGAAGGATGAAGAAGTTTTTAATGAGTTAATTTTGAGTGAATTGCAAATTAAACAAACAAAAAGCTTTTTGCTCATCTCAGTTCAACAAAAAAACATATTTGTTAAATTTTAAATCTGTAGATCTAATAGCTGATCAAAAGAATTTGTTCTCATTTATAACGCCCCGGAACTCTCTTATGTGTCGATTTTTGAAAACGCCTTCCCAAACTCTGATCTCTGCTCAGCCAAAGTAGCTCATTGTTACACATTTTGAGTAATGAACGCTTAAAATAGTGTCAGTAATGTATATCTAGATGTGTAATACATTAATATTACTTTCTGTAGTATTTATTTTACGTTAAATTTGTAATATTCGCAAGCAACGCTATTCCTTATGATACAAGTGTAATGGCGATTAAATAGAAAAATACCGAAATGTTGGCGACATAGTCAAGTTGACATCATTTTTGGTGACCATGTTGTCAACTTGGTATTTGATTGAACGGTGTAGATGGTGATTTGCTGTAGCGCCACCTTGTGAAGAGCTGCAACAAAAAGAATAGTATAAAAACCTTCTCCACAAAATAATACATGTACATGCCAATTTTCATAGTGATAAGTTGAACAGTGAGGGAGTGATGCGATTACATATGTATTCAAACATCCATTTATATATATAAATATATATATATATATATATATATATATATATATATATATATATATATATATATATATATAGAGAGAGAGAGAGAGAGAGAGAGAGAGAGAGAGAGAGAGAGAGAAATCTTTAAATGACAATATTAAAGTTATTGATGATGATTTTGAAAAAAACTTCAATATCAAGAAGATCAAATACTTCATGTTTAGTCTTAATAAAAATGAAATTGTATCGCTAAATGAAACCTTAAATAATAATTCCTTAAAGGTTTGTCATGCAGTACACATTATTAAAGGCATTTATAATTATCTGGTTAATAAATTCAAAATAAATGTTGAGAAAATTAATGAGCCTATTACAGAGTACTGCACTTTATTATTAATGAATAAAACTTTTGACAAAATTAATTTTTCTAATGTATTTAATAAACATTTGTCACTTTTTCCTGTTGGAAATGTGGTTGTTAAAAAAGCATTTAAATATAACAAAACGATGGGCAGATTTATCTTTTTAATTACAATAATAGTTCGCCTTCTATTAACTTCGAAGACTGTATATGTAAAAACTATAATAATTTTATTGATGGTCATCATAAACATGTAGTTACTGGCAACTTAGACATAATCAATGATAATATTTTAAAAGAGATAATGAGTAAAGGCATTAGTTTTAGATTAAATGTTTCTAATAACAACAATACTGTTAAAAAACAAATTATTAAAGATACATAATTTTATTACAAAATCTGCAATTAAATATGGACTACCTATAGAGGAATTTCATGAGTATAAGTACAATATTTTAAAAGACCTTATGAAATTTGGCTACCATTCTCAGTATGAATTTACTTTTAAAGATATAAAACAGAAAATTTGTGATTTACAAAAGAATTTTATCATAGTTTACATTGATAAAGTACCCGGTAACTATGCTGTTATTTGTAAGTATTTTATTATAATATGCTTAATGAACACTTTTTAAATAATGAATCTTTTAAAAAAATAGATTAGTCACTTAATGAAATTAGTAATCGTATTATTGCTTTTTATAAAAAAAAATTAGGTTTTTGAGTATCCATACATATTTTTAACACCAAAATTCCATAAAAGTGCTGTTAAATTTAGAACTGTAACAAATGGTTTTAAAACATATATTACCACTGCAGGCAAATTACTTCATAATATTACACAAAACTTTATTGATCAGCAATATAATAAAGCTATAATTAAAAATAGTAAAGATATTATAGATTTTTTCAATAATAAAAATACTTATTCAGTTCATAGTTATGACTTTGAAGATCTTTTCAATTCCATTGATATCAATGATATTATTAAAGTAATTTTAGAAAACCACAGTATTTATAATATTAATATTAATTTTAACAAATTTAAAACTCTCATAGATTTTGTCTTAAAAGAAAATTACATTAACTTTTTTTTAATGGTTCATTATATAAACAATACAAAGGACTACCACAAGGAGGCCCAGCAAGCAATAGTTTGGCTAATTTATATTTACACTTTTATGAATATAATTATGTTATTAATAATGACTATTACATTTTTAGATATATTGATGATTTAATTATTTTTGGTAAAAATGATAATTTAAATCCCAATATTAATTTTTATCCTGCTTACCTAAACTTAGTTAAAATTAATAATAATCCAATTAAAACTAATTACTTAGATGTAACATTGTATATTAAGGATTTGAAATTACATAGTAATATTTATGATAAAAGAGATGCCTTTAATTTTAACATTCTCAAAGTGCCTTATTGGAATTCAAATTTACCAATATTTATCTATAGAAATATTATTTTTAACTATATTTATCGTAATAATGTTTCAGTTAGTGATAAAGCTAATATTTATTTAAACATTAATAACTTTATCAAGCAATGTATAGGACATGAATATCCTGCTAACTTTCTTTACAATTATATTTCTAATAGTTCTTAATGTTATACAATTTGTATTAATAACTTATTGACATTATGGGTTTTTTAAAACTAATTATACAATTATTTAATAAATGGCGCCACACATGTTTAATAATTCAATAATATTTAAACATTTCTAGGATTCATTTATATTTTACACAAATAATTATATCAACATATATTAATGATTTTGTAAAAGTATATATATATATTTATATAAACTTTATATTAATCTATCATAATTTAACTTTATGCGGAACTGCTTTCCCTCTCTTGTATTTGGTGGGAAACATAACCAGTTGATACACTCCCGAAGTAAGTCTTACTATATACGTTTTGCATCGAATTTAAATGTATAATGTGAATACTAGTAGGCTACAATTTTATTATTATATTTTATTAGTTTAGTGATTTTATTGTAATGTTTAAATTCCTCCAAATGTTATTCTTTCCTTTCCTCTTGGTACATAGTATGACAAACTGCAGGTGAAGGTTGGCTAGCCCTAAAACTCGTTTAAATCTGCAATCTTGGTTCCTAAGGCCAGGAGTTTGTTATTGTACTATTGTGCCTATTTCTTCCTTTTTAGTATAGTTATCTTAGGGTCTAATTATCTGTGTATTTTTATGTTTTTGATTATATATATATATATATATATATATATATATATATATATATATATATATATATATATATATTAAAACCATTTTTTAAAAAAATTTTCCATATTTCCTTATAAGTCAGTTCTGATGGCTAAAAAATTGCGTGCCCGTTTCGTAAGCCCAAGGTTGCGAGTTCGAACCCAGCTGGAGTCAATAGGTTTTCTGGATGCGAAAATCGTAGGCACGCTTGTCTTATGATTGCGTGGTATGTAAAATATCCCTTGAGTATCCATTTGGCTCTGGTACTCTTGACAAAATTAAATCTGACGAGAGTTTGACTCAAAAAAATTAATACAAGAGTCCAAATTTGTTTCGTAACGAGGCGCCACTAGATGCTGCCCCCATTAAATGGATCTTACATATGACGTGTATGTAAAGACTAAGTGGCCAAAATGCAGCTTCATTGGGAAAAAAATTGCTTACAGCAGATATATTTAAATAAAAATTTCAATATTGCCACAAATTGAATTTTGAAGTTCTTGTACCTTTTTCATTAAAAATCATTCTTAACTAAAATAACTCTGTGACATTATTTGCTTTAAAGTAATATATATGAGAAATTTTATTTTTGTTTATGCTCTATACATATATAAATTAAGTAATACTTTAGAGTATACAGTAACATTTTAAAAATTTTTCGTGATAGAAATATTAAAAGTAATTCAAGGTTTTCTTAAGAAAACATTATTAAAAGAATTTTAAAAGAAAACAGCTTTTCCTGAGCCGTTTTTTAAAAAATATAAAATAATGATTATTTAAATCTTTGGATAATATTTAACCATTTATATTTTTGGTTTTTTCTAATGAATTGAATTTTTTAGGAACAAAAGCTAGTTCTAAATTGAAAATAATACCTTCACTGAATTTTAATAATAATTTTGTAATACTAAAAATATTAAATTTGTCATTTTTGCAAAAGAAATATTAGATTTCTTGGACTTAAATGCATATTAATCTTTATAGCAATGTGTATGAAAGTATCTAAAAAAATTATATTCTATCTTTAACTACAAAAAAACCCCTAAAGATTAAAAAGAATTTGCAGATATAAATAAGTAAGTAAAATTTTGAAAAAAAAACACATTTAACTTTCGCAACAGCCCAAATTTACATTTCAATGAAACATACAAACAAAAAGGCAACA
Source organism: Trichonephila clavipes (assembly GCA_019973935.1). Lineage (NCBI taxonomy): Eukaryota > Metazoa > Arthropoda > Arachnida > Araneae > Nephilidae > Trichonephila > Trichonephila clavipes. The sequence goes on along the minus strand of BMAU01019951.1, from coordinate 405,846 downwards.
TGTAAATTAATTAAGATACATAAAACATTTGTCATTTTAGGATACTGTGTAACCTTAAGAATTATTAGAAATGAAAAGAATTTAATTACTAATTAAATAATCGCTTATACTGTTTTGAGATATCCAAGTATCAGCTTAATGATGAATCAAACTTTTTTTTAAATCTTTATTATGGAATAAACCTAGAATTTGGGTTGCATTCCATTCTTTCTTTTTAAAAAAAAGAATAGCATATTCAGGAAGAAATCTTCAAGAAACGAATTTTCTCTGTTTTACCATCCTTATAAATTTTTATCGTTTTTGAAGAACAATAGGTTTGTAGTGGTCAGTTGGCTTTCGGCTTTGGCGGTCGATATTTCGTTCAATTTTGGTTTTACATCGTCCCTTTTCAGAGTATAAATCCTCAAGGAAATTCCCTCGCGAATTTCACTATTCCTTCTTCGAAAGGACTTGCAACAAGCAAAAAAATTCTTTTGTCTAACAGGATTTAAAGTGCTCTTTAAGTTCTCCCGACTTATTTTCGAAGTCTGTTTTTTTTTCTTAAACATTGAACACCAAAGTGTGCAATGCTTTAAAAATAGAATCATTATAATGAAATGTAACAGAATTTTAAGGGTTCATTTCTTTAAAAACAAACGCACAAATAATCCCTGAAAAAAAGAGAAAAGAACCACTGAGTTTGTAGAAAAGAGAAAAACTTATACTCTCTCTCTATATATATACATCTAGTAAAGGGTGTTTTTTTAGAGGTATAGAACTTTAAATTGCAATAAAACAACGATGTATTATTCGATTGACATGAATTTTTTTATTCGAAAGATAATCTTGTGGCATTACATTTTAAATATGATTTCTGGCATAGGACTGCCACGGCTGGCTCCGATGTAATCCAATCTGGACGTCCAATTTTCGATGACTTTTCCAACATTTGCCGCCGTATATCGGCAATAACACGGCGAATGTTGTCTTCCAAATGGTCAAACGTTTGTGGCTTATCCGCATAGACCAATGACTTTACATAGCCCCACAGAAAATAGTCTAGCGGTGTTAAATCACAAGATCTTGGAGGCCAATGCACAGGTCCAAAACGTGAAATTAGGCGGTCACCAAACGTGTCTTTCAATAAATCGATTGTGGCACGAGCTGTGTGACATGTTGCGCCGTCTTGTTGGAACCACAGCTTCTGGACATCATGATTGTTCAATTCAGGAATGAAAAAGTTAGTAATCATGGCTCTATACCGATCACCATTGACTGCAACGTTGTGGCCTTCATCGTTTTTGAAGAAGTACGGACCAATGATTCCACCAGTCCATAAAGCGCACCAAATAGTCAGTTTTTCTGGATGTAACGGTGTTTCGACATTCACTTGTGGATTAGCTTCACTCCGAATGCGGCAGTTTTGTTTGTTGACGTAGCCATTTAACCAGAAGTGCGCTTCATCACTAAACAAAATTCGCTGATGAAAATCGGGAACAACGGCAATCTCGTTTTGGGCCCATTCGACGAATCTACGCCTTGCTTGATCATATTTAAAATGTAATGCCACAAGATTATCTTTCGAATAAAAAAAATTCATCTCAATCATGTCATCGTTGTTTTATTGCAATTTAAAATTCTATGCCTCTAAAAAACACCTTTTATAATAAAATAAAATAAGATACCAAGTGAAAAAGTTTTGTAACTTAAAATAGCAAAGAAGAAAGAGAATGGACAACAAGATACAAAACAAATGTAGATAAAAAAAAAGAGTTTTTGGACTAAAATGGAGACCTATTATGATTTATAGAGCTGTCGCTGAATTAGGCCAGATATTTAGGGTTAGCAATGCTTTATGGATCCACCTTCCCCGTACAGCAAAAATTTTGGACATAATAGAAAAAAACTGTGCCTTGTTGAAAAGTTAAGCCTATTACTAACTCTATCTCTCTTTCTATATTTATATATATATATGACAACTTAAATTGATATCTACTCATAATTCGAATCTCCTTTATTTATGACGTTTAATTCATATATCCTAATAGCCTATTTCGAAACACGCCTCAATTTATCCTTTTCTAAAGCATTAAAAACATTATGTTGGTATATTTATTATTAATTCTTTAGACCTTGAAACTAGTGATTTTAAGAAATATAAGATCTTTAATTGTTTTCATGAACCCTACTAAATGGGATTTAATGTTCCCTGCTCAATGATGTCATTTCTTTAAACAACTAGTTGTTCTCTTCACCTAGACACATGACTTTATTTTTTATAATTTGTGTCTTTCCTGTTGTTCCCTGTATATAAAAACTTGATAATTGAATAATTCCCTCTTTTGCTTTTTCTCATCGCCTTGTAGATATCGCGTCTTTTTTATCTTTGTTTCTTTGTCTTTCTCATCATCAAAATGTAACACGCGTGTGTGTGTTTTTATGCTGGATGTTTTTTGCTTAAAATATTTATGTTTGTCCGTCTCTACATGTTTAAAAAAACAGATTTCTCGCCATAAAGGACTGCCTGGTAAATGCAACATCGCCATCATGTGTACACCACTCGTCAGGACTATGACATATATATATATATATATATATATATATATATATATATATATATATATATATATATATATATATATATATATATATATATATATATAATTTAACTCAGTAATGCAAAAAACCATGAGGGCCAAGGCCTACTCAATCCATCTCAGTATACATGACCTTGAGCCCTGAGGTGCCTGAGCAGATGTTCCGGTCAGGTCATCCTTCAGGTGCGAAATCTCCAGTGTTTAGTTCCCAAGAAAGTTTGGTACTCATTTATCGATCCACTGAAGAGATAAAAGGCTGAATCGACCTTGCCCAGCCCGAGGTTTGAACTTCGAAAATGTGGTGTGGAAACGCGAGGCACTACCACTCAGCCACTGGGCTTCATTACATATGTTTTGCTTCTGCAAATTAATAGGAATTCCTTCAAAAATTCTAATCTATCCTTCTGTTTTAATTTTTCTTTTCTTTATTTAATGACGTAAAAACTTGCTTGAAAATGCTTTCATTGCAAAGACGAGATTATCACATGAACTGTTAAGTTCTCATACTATTTTCGAAAGGTATAGAATTTTTCACTTCCAAACCACTCCTGAAATCACATAATTAACTTTTACTCTTTCCAATGGAACGAAAGATTTGGGTTTTTTGAAGTTAAATTTTGATGTAGTTGGTATTTGAAAAAAAAAAAGATCTGAGGAGGGGGAGGGAACCAAATGCACGTAAGGCTCATTTCTTTAATATAAGTTTCCTTCTTAATTCATATTTAATGATTTTCTAACGTTGGAATAGAAAATTAAGTTTTCTGATTTAATCTACTTTCTATAAATGGGAAAAGAGCGAAACTATTTTTTTTCTCGATGGGAATATTTGTTACAAAAGTGTTGATACTCTTGCATCTATTAACAGAAATGTGTATATAATTTTTTTTTACATATACAAAGGTTTTATTAATATTTTTTTACTACAGGATTATTTCGCACTACTTAAAAATTGATTGTTAAAAAGTTCATTTATTTTTTCCCCTTCAAATGAAAATAATGATTATACTTGTGACGGATCTATACGCGATCCTTCAATTAATCCTCTTGGAAAAATCTTTGGGCAATCAATTCGAGTTATTTATAACCAACCCTTCGGATGAAAAAAAATCGTGATATTCAAATTAACTTCCTATATATCAGGGATGGTGAACCAATGGCACGCGACAGAATATTTTGGGCACGCCATCGATCAAAAACGATTTGCCTTTTAGCTTAAAATAATTAAGTTTACTATGAAGTATTATGAACAAACGCGAGTGATCCGTTGCGACGCCGACAAGTCGAGGAGCAGACTCGTTTGTTATGTCTTGCGTAAATACTTCGTATATTATAAATTGCTAATGATACAAAGTTTATCTACGCATAGTGTGTGTATGTAACTATTTCTAAATATATTCAAGTTGTTTAAAAAGCATATTCTAATGTTTACATTAATAGTTCAGCTTGTATACATCTAATTTATTAATGTGATCTAATTCTTGTCTTGTAAGTATAATTGGTAAAATAACTCTCACTGCTTTATTTTTAAAAATTTTAATGGCCCGAGACAAAAGCGAAAGAGCAGACACTACAGAAATCTCGTACAAGCACTCAATTTCCTAAAAACAAATAAATCTGCCCATGAGCCCGCAGTCGTGTGCAGTCAGTAAAAAGGGGGGTTGGCGTGGGGGGAATCAAGCGAGAGCACATAGAATAGTCAATTTCATCGACACAACTATACATTTAAAATTTTGTGTTAAACTTACGATTTTTAACTGCTGTTTAACATGGCTAGTTCGACAAAAAAAAAAAAGTGCATGATAGTAAGTGTAGCAGAGAATTTCAAACTTGGTGGGTTGAGAAATATGGCATGATCAATAAAGGCGACAAAGCGGTGCGTGTTTTATGTTCTGGAACAGTGTCATGCAAATCGGCATTTTGAAACAAATCACAAATCCTTTTGTGAAAAAAGCGAACCAGAGCAAAAAGAATTAATCGCAAGTGCAATAAAAGACAGAAATTAACAGTCGACGTCTATGTTTAAATATCTAAGCAAATATTGTAACACAAGTGCGGCAAGTTACTCGGCTGCAAATGCCATTGCTAGGCATGGTAAATCTTTTCAAGAGGGAGAGTTTTTGAAGGAAACTTGGTTGGCATGTGCGCCCCCTCTTTTTGATGATTTTGATAATAAAGATAAGATAAGATAATTCAGCGCATCAAAGATATTCCTCTATCTAGAAACACAATGAAAGATAGAATCATGAAACTGGCAGAAAATGTTACAGATCAACAAAAAATGACATTAACTCCGCTCCTTTTATATCGCTATGTCTTGACGAAAGTATCGACATTACTAAATCGGCACGTTTAGCTGTATTTGTTCTATATTGTGTAGGAAACATCATTAAGGATGAATTAATTGCGATAACATCGTTGTTAACAACTACAAAGGGCACAGATATTTCTACGGCAGTAAGAAATTCGCTTGCTGAGAAAGAAATTGATATGAAAAAAATTGTTTCAGTAACCAGTGATGGTGCTACAAATATGGTAGGCAACAAAAAAAAATGGTTTCATTTCTTCATTTAAAACAGACGTAGGACATTCGATTCTAGAATGCCACTGCATTATTCACCAACAAGCCTTATGTACAAAGAGTGCTTTAACATCTCTTGATAATGTAATAGCTTTAGTCCCAAAAATAGTCAACCTCATATCGTCGCAGGCTTTAAATAAACAAAAGTTTGATGCTTTGTTGGATGAAGTCAATTCGGTGTATAATGGCTTACTAATGTATAATAATGTTTGCTGGTTGAGCCGCGGGAACGTACTTCAAAGATTTGTTGATTGCTTGGAAGAAATCAGACTGTTTCTACAAAATGAGAGCAAAATTGAACAATACCCACAGTTGATGGATATTATGTGGCTTTTAAAATTGATGTTTTTTACAGACATATGCCAACATTTCAATGAATTGAACATAAAGCTTCAAGACCGCAATAAAATAGTTATCGTCATGATGGATCTCATTCGCGCTTTTGAAGCTAAACTATATGTTTTCAGAAACGATATTATTACAAAAAACTACAAGTACTTCCCAAACTTGAAAAAAAAATATCAAAGATTTAGATGCCTAAGAGAAACGAAATGAAGAAAAAGTTTTTGATGACTTTATTTCCATAATGGATTCTTTAATCAAAGAATTTTCAGCGATATTTTCTCAGTTCAACGAATTATCGGAGACGTTCAAATTTATTATGTACTCTGATGTGATTTCGTTTGATAAACTGAACTTGTCTCAATTCGATTGGTTATATATTGAAGAAATTGAAATGCAACTGATTGATGTCCAGTCTAGTTCAATGTGGATATAAAAGTTTATTGAAACAAGGAAAAAGTTGGAATTGATTGAAGCAAAAAGATTGACAAGCAATATAAGTAAAAATACCAGTAACGAAATTTTAGAAACATGGAATTTGATTCCAGATGCATTTAACTGTTTGAAGAAGTTGGCGTATGCTATTTTAACCATATTTTCATCTACCTATGCCTGCGAGTAATTATTTTTAGAGATAAAAATAACATCAAAGACTCGCTTAGAAACCGTTTAACAGACGACTCTAATTCAGCATGCATTCTACTAAAAGTAACATCTTATAATCCTGATATAAGTTATTTGTCATCTAATCTACAACAGCAGAAATCACACTAATGTTATTTTATAATTTAAATTACAAGTATAACTAATACATTTACTACTATACAGTGCAAAATGTATTTTTTCGTATTAAATAAAGAATTTTGATTTGTTCGTATTTAGTTTTATTAGTTCTTCAATAATCACAAGTCAAAATTATTTGATGGCACGCCTATAATGATTAAACGTTTTTTTTTTTAGAAAAAATAACACGTTGACCCAAAAAGGTTCACCACCCCTGCTATATATAGTTGAAGTTTTCTAGCTTGAATAGAGAGTAGGAGAAGAAATATACTCGAATCAGGTGACATTGCTACTGAAGGTATCATATTTGAATTATTCTGATTAAGAGCTCATTAGGAGGAAGTTTTAAAGTGACGATTGTTCACTGAGATTAAATTGTCGAATGATAGGTTAGATCCTTTATAATGTAAGGATCAAGTTTGATAGTCTCCTAATCGTTTGTGTTTTACCATCGTTGTTTCTTTTTCATGGTTAGCATTGAGAAATTCTCTTACTATTATTAGTTGAAATTGTGTCTGTTCATTGTGTGATAAATAAATAGATTTTTTGGATCATGGCGAGTGTTTCTTCCCTACCACCCACATATTTAGGTGCTCAAGAAAGAGATGCTAGCCTCTCACAAACTGATTGGAAATATTATTATACAATGCATAGTAAAAATAATAATATAGTTTCATAATGAGAGAATATGTATTTGTAAATGTGCCCTTAAAGCAACACAAGGATTATTGGCGTTGAACCTCTTAATTTTGAACCATGGTAAAGTGACCAAGATGACACATGAAATGCTCTTCCCTCCCACTCCTAACTTGCACACCTCACCACCATATGGACATAAAGCAATGGCAGGTTTAATGTTCATCAGCCCCTCTACACGGCGAATCCTCAGTCATCCCTGGGGTTTGAACTCAAGACATACCTCCCCCAAATTTATGACCATAACCTTTACGCTACCTCAGATACTTATGGTTTCATAAGTAAAATAATCAGTCTTTACTGAAACTCTAAACTTTTAACAAGAATTCAATTAAATTGTAACTTGTTGTTTAAAATATGAAGACAACGGAATTATAGTTTTTCTTTAAAAACATTCTGCGGAAGAGTTTTTAATCAAATAGACAGACAAAAGTGTAGGCCCTGTGGTAGCGTGTCGTCCGGGGTTCAATCTTTTGGACAAAGTTGACTCAGCCTTTTATTCCTTCAGTAGATCGATAAATGAGTATCAGCCTTGCATGGGGACTAAACACTGAGGGTTTCTCTTCAGACTGACCATCTGCTCATGCACCTCAGTGCCCAATGGTCTCGTATACTGAAATGGGCACAGTAGACCTTGGCCCTCAGGGGCTGTTGCGCCACTGAGTTTAGTTTAGAAAAATGTTAAGAGCTAAAAAGAATGTTTTCTACAGTATCAGTGAAATTAAAAGGGGAAGATATTAAAAATACCAGTGTTTAAAATAAACCGAAGCCTATTCTGTTTGTAATGCATACAATTGGATTCATTTATGAAGCATACAAATCCTTTCATTTATGTTTCTAAATAAACTAAAATTATGTCAATATATGAAATGCAAGTATTTAGTACAATCAAGCATTGTATAGTGGCAAAAGAAAACAGCAGAAATTGCTTTTGTTGCGAATTTTAAAATACAATTCTTTCACGAGCTTGCAATTGAAAGGTGAATTTTGAATTGAGATTCATTATTTAAGTTTCCAGATTGAAATTATTAACTTTTAAACAATTAATATTAAACAAACTGACACTTTTAACTATTAATGTTAAAACTAATAGTCATACATACACACATACGAGGATATAAAATTTTAAAAACCAATCTGTATATAAAATTACTTAGCATTTAGCGTACATATTTGCTATGAAGGAAGTTATTTTACTGTTTAAATACATTGTTTTGTATTAATTGAAATATTAATGGATACTTAACAAACTGAAGAGCATTCTTATCAAAGAAGGATATTACTTATATTATTAATCTTACAAAAAACATTTGGATCTGGAAAATTCATGAATTACGAATCAGATATGCATCATTGAAAAATATTTCTTGGCTACCTAAATATTCATTGTAAAGGGTGTTTTTTTAGAGGTATAGAACTTTATATTGCAATAAAACTACGATGTATTATTCGATTGACATGCATTTTTTTATTCGAAAGATAATCTCGTGGCATTACATTTTAAATATGATTTCTGGCATATGACTGCCAAGGCTGCCTCGGATGTAGTCCAATCTGGACGTCCAATTTTCGATGACTTTTTCCAACATTTGTGGCCGTATATAGGCAATAACACTGCGAATGCTCTCTTCCAAATGGTCAAGCGTTTATGGCTCATCCACATAGACCAATGACTTTACATAGCCCCACAGAAAATAGTCTAGCGGTGTTAAATCACAAGATCTTGGAGGCCAATTCACAGGTCCAAAACGTGAAATTAGGCGGTCACCAAACGTATCTTTCAATAAATCGATTGTGGCACGAGCTGTGTGACATGTTGCGCCGTCTTGTTGGAACCACAGCTCCTGGAGATCATGATTGTTCAATTCAGGAATGAAAAAGTTAGTAATCATGGCTCTATACCGATCACCATTGACTGTAACGTTGTGGCCTTCATCGTTTTTGAAGTACGGACCAATGATTCCACCAGTCCATAAAGCGCACCAAACAGTCAGTTTTTCTGGATGTAACGGTGTTTCGACATACACTTGTGGATTAGCTTCACTCCAAATGCGGCAGTTTTGTTTGTTGACGTAGCCATTCAACCAGAAGTGCGCTTCATCGCTAAACAAAATTCGCTTATGAAAATCGGGAACAACGGCAATTTCATTTTGGGCCCATTCGACGAATCTACGCCTTGCTTCATGATCGTTTTGATGAATTGCCAAACCAAACTGAGAATAAATCACTTGCCAGCTGTTAAATCGGTTGCCATCTTGGAAAGTAATGCCAACTTAAACTTCTATACCTGGAAAAAAAACACTCTTTATAAAGATTCCATTATTGTTAGATAAAATACACTCAAGGACAACAACAACAACAAAAAATTAGCGCACCAAGAAATAATAGTGGGATCGTAATAAAACTTGGCATGAAGATACATGTCGGGGAGATATGCAAATGATAAGAAATGCAGCGTGATTGCGCATTACGTATAGCCGGTAGAGGGCGTTTAATGTCGTTCTCTATGGAGTATAAAACAGGTAACCAAAGCTTGTTTAAGTGTGCTGAATCGTTTATAAAGGAAGAGCTGAGGTAGACATGCCATTACGCCGTTTCCGAAGACAATATGAGCAGCTGTCGCAGTTTGAGAGGGGGGGAGAATCATCGACATGATGGAAGCTGGGTGGTCACCTAGGTGAGTAGCTCGTCAATTAGGCCGCTCTGATTGTCTTGTGAGGAGATGTTGAGACCAGTGGATCCGAGAGATGTCATTTACACCAGTGTTTCTGAAACTGTGGAGCGCGTCCCCCTAAGGGAGTGTAATAATTCTACAAGGGAGTGCAAGCATATTTAAAAATTGAAAACAAAGGTTTATTTTTTTAAAAAAAAATATTAATTTACTGAAAGTAAAACAAACAAAATACGTTCTGACATAATAAAAAATAAAATTAACATTTGTACTGATATAATACACTTATATGTAACTGTACTGCACAGTGTATTTTATTATTAATTTAACAATACTATAAGTTCAGAAAAATTTTAATAATAACCAGTGTCCCCATGGGCTTGTCATGTATAAAGTTACATGAAAAAATTAACACTCATCTTGATAATTTTTACTGCTTATAATTAATCCCTTAACTGCCGATTAAAAGTTATAATAAAGGAATAAATAGTTAAATAAATAATAAATAAGGAATAAAAGTTATTAAAAGGAATAAATAAGGAAATCCTCTGAAATAGAGAGGTAAATCCTCCGCAAACACTGCCAAGGTACTTTTTTTTGTATTCCAAAACCTTTGTATTAATTTTATGGATAGCAGTGTACAGAAAATATTGAAATACGTATAATAATTTGTATATATACGTCCGGGGTAATTAATGACGTTTATTTACGCCAGAAGCCCTTACGAAAAAGTCTTTGTGTAGTATTGTATCTTTAGTGTTAAAGTTATTGATCTCAATACATTGTTATTTGTCTGAAGAGGGGCGCGATGAAAGTTGTGGTTAACTGTTGGATCCCCTAGATAGACCAGTCGTCGAGAAGACCAGCACATCATGCGGAATGGAACCAGGTTGTCTTAAGGCTACAGTGGACAGTTAAAATGTGGAAAATTGACTAAAATATCGAAAAAAGTTTTTTGACTTATTTTAATATTATATTAGCCTCTCTATCCAACGCAAAAAATTTTTTTTGGTTTCATGCATTTTTTACTGAGTTATGGGGTAGTTCCGATTCAGTCATCCATGACCACGCCCCTTTGTTTACATTCTGATGTCATGCTGACAAAGCTGTCATGTACTTTGACTGTACGAATTTTATTTACTGTAGACATAGCCTCTCTAATTTTTATTTTTAAATGTTAAGGGGACACGGTACCCCCTGTACACAATTTTTTTTACTTAGATATTTATAAGAATAAAATTACATGCACTGTATTCGAACACATCTGTAATAAACATTTCATAAGCAAAATACTATTTTTAAACAAACAATAATTTTAAATTTTTAAATTTTTAAAAATATTTAAAGTTATTAAAATCCCTACTACTTTTACAAATTTGAGTATTTTTGATCCATTTTTTCCCCTGATATTCCTGGAAGTATTTCCCACAATTCTGTGCATGGGATTAGTATTACAAGTGATACTTTTATTTTTAGAATTTTTTTTCTCTTAGACACTATAAAAAACAATAAAAAAACAGCTATATCTAACTTTATAGATTTCTAAAAACATAACTGTTCCTCTAAATACTTATTCCATGCACAGAATTATCAAACATATTATTTAAAACAACCAGAAAAAGTTTCAAAATTTTATAGTGAATATAAAAAAAGCCTTAGCATTTCAAACACATGATCATCATGAAAAATAAGAAGCTGAGAAAAAGCAGTTTAAAGTTTTTGAAATAAAAAAAATAATTGAAAGAGCTAAAATATAGTATCCATTCTAATATATATTAAAATTCAAGTTGTACTAAGCATTTTTAATGCAAAATTCATGCTGAATTAGCACATATTAAAAAGGAAATAAATTAAGATTAAATGGAATGAAGTGATACAAACCAGTAAAAAAAAACATATATCTAACTTTATGGATCTTTTAAAAAATAGCTCTTCATATAAATCAAGCTATGCACAGAATTATCACACATTTTATGCAAAACAACCAGGAAAAGTTTCAAAGGTTTATAATGAATACAAAAAAAAAGCTTTAGCATTTATATATATGATCACGATGAAAAATATAAAGTCGTGAAAAACGTTTAAACTTTTAAAAGTCAATAAAATACATGAAAGAACTAAACCTTGGCCTTCTTTCTTACATATATTGCAATTTAGGTCATAGTCAATAGTTTAAGACAGTAATATATTCTAAGTTATTACATATTATTAAATAAAGATATTAAAATTAAATGTATTAAAATATTACAATATATATATATCAAATGCACTAATCAATTGTTTTGAAATTATAAAACATTCATTTTATGTTCATATGATAATTGTAAATAAATATTATTAAAAACCACCCCGTTCATATGTGATTCCTTCTTTAATGATTGAAGCATTTCGCCGCTTTTTGCTAACGCAATTTTTTCCGAGCAATTGCGTACACCGCCAATCTTTTTCTTTTCCTCTGATAAACTCTACGGTAGTCTCCCCAAACAGCCAACATTTTTGAATGTTTATTTGAAGCAAGCCCATTTTCCTTTTGCAAATTTTCTAATGATTTTTTTGTACCAAAATTGAATTCACAAACTGCATCACAAACAGCAATAGTTAATCGACGCAGTGTCGCTGATGTTTCTTTTGAACATTTACCCCATATGATGCTGTGAAGGCTCTCGTTTGCATTTTGTGTCACACATCTTATGCATCTTTGAAGGAGTTCATTCGAAGCTAATCTTTGATATATTGGCATAATTTTAGCTAAATGAGTTTCCTTCAAGGGTGTCTTCACATGCTTCGCGTGAGAACCCGGTACTTCACCACGAGCAAGAGCAGCCTGGAAAAAGCACCAAGAATCTTTTCCAGTCGGACATTTAAAATGTTAAAGGTTTTGGTCCGTTGATATACTATGAAACAATGTTGCCTAAATTGCAGTTTTCATTGCTTCTACTTCACCTTTGTTCGAGCGAATCGCATTTTGATAGTAACGTGACAATTTTTTAATTGTCTCTTCCTTTAATCTACCACGGGATTTCCCTCCCAAGGAAACACCTCTTGCCCGCCATTCTTTAACAGCTTTTCGTAAAGATAAACCTAGCCTCTTGCTAACATGGTTTATGCACTCTTCTTTCTTTATTTTTATCTCAGGACCATAAACTTCCTTAGTATTTAAATATTGATATGTTTTTGCATCACCATCTGACAATAGTGTCGTGTATCGAAAACCACTATCTTCAGATCTTTGCCATAATTTAAGAGCAACCTCTTGTTCCATGGCACAAGATGATTCTACGTGATTGATAGCACATGAAGATATATGTCCTTCTCATACCACACATGAAATTCTGCTGAATGTTCTCCCAAACCAGATTTTGCGTGTTCACATTCAATGCAGCGTTTCGACATAATTCCAAAATCCATGACAAATCCAGTAAGAAGGTCAATCACGCAACCTACACCTATTTGAGATGAATGTCCCCGAGTCAACCAAGTACCATCAAAAGTAACATCTATATCAGTAATGGCGCTATTACTTTGATAAGCACTTTTCACCGAACATCATTCAAGCTTTTTACTGTAGATCTAACCAAAGATTTACATAACTTTTTTTTATATATATTGAATGTTCTGCTTGAGGGTAAATCCATATTCATTAACATACAAAATTTTTCCATAGCTAAATAGCCATTCCCAAAACTTAAAAATGATTGCACCATGCGCATGTTTATGTCGAATGATTGGTTTTAATTACCTTCACTGTCAGAAATTCGTCTGGATGTAAAGTTACTTGATTTAATTATATCAAAAGAAGTGTAAAATATAGAGATTTTTCTGGAAAATCCAAGCTTTCCACCAATGTCAATTTTTAGTGAATACGATTTGCAAACATCACACAATAAGTTTTTTAAAAGTCCTTTTAAAAACTGTACATCTATTATCACATAATGAGGGGCTTCAGAAATTTCTCAACAATTTAAATCATTCAAGCAGCTGTCTTCTAAAGTTTGGCACATCTCATATTTCTTTCTGGTAATGCTGAGGAAATAGAAGTTTCATCTTTTCTGAAAACATCAGTTTCATGACTGTAGTGTTCACTGCACCATCTCTTGTTAGCTTTTTGTTTACTAACAAGACTCGATCGCTTTTGTCTAGGCATGATGAATTAAAGTGTACTTATTAATAAAAAGATATTCAAACGAATATTTAAAGTTATAAAGAAATAAATTGATTATATAATTGGCTTTGAGAGAGAGAGAAAAAAAGCCTTTAGTTTTGATACTAATGGTTTTAGAATAAGAAAAAAGGATGCAAAGCAAAATGGAATAACGTTTCTCTCTTGCATAAAAACAAACGAATTAATTCACTTCTCTTCTAATTAAAGTATAAAGCTTTAGAATCGCGTGTAAAAGTAAATCAATCGAAATTGTTTAGGCTAGGATGATAGCGTCTGCATAAGAAGCAGACGGCATGTCTTTTAGTTTCGGTTTCGCTTCAACATACTGTCAAAAAAAATTTAAATAACTCGCAAAATAATGCAGCTACAGCTACCAAATTTTATAAACATATTTAAAAAAGTCACACAACTAAAATAGGCAATAAAAAAATTCGTTAAAATCTTCATTTTTAGGGTAATGTGTCCCCTTAATTTATCAAGGTCTGGATGGCAACAATTTGTTTTAACTGTATCTGAGACCTAAATCGGCATTATTTGTTTACAATTCGTTCGAGTTTGCATTTTTCGTTCAATTTTATTCAAACTTTATATTGATTTTACCAAAACAAAAAGTTCTTTTCAGAACTAAAGTTCATTTTAAATTGCCTTTGTTATTTAAAATTTTTATAATGGATCTTATATCATCGAGATATAGAAGACCTAAAGGTCGTCCCACGAAAAGGAGAAAGATGTTGGCTGAAAATAGCAAGAAGCGATGGCAGAAATCTTCTAAAACTGTTGATGAAAAAAACAGTAATAGTATGGTATTGCAGAGAGATACATTATCTGAACCGAGTACATCTTCCCAACCTGAGGCAAGCTATATTTTCATCCACAAGGCTGTGTTTTCTGAACTATTGCAGAAAGTTCCTTGTAAATATTGTACAAACTGTACCCTTGCTATAAAACAACACCATTCCATGGGGCATTCTACAAAGATGGAACTTTTATGCGAATCATGTCATGAAAGCTATGGAAGTGTATTTTCAAGTTTCCAAGAAGAGGCCAAAAATTCACATGATATAAACAGCAAACTGGTTAGTGCCTTCCTATCCATAGGCAGAGGGCATGCTGCTTTGGAAACGTTTTCATTTGTGCTCAACATGCCAACAATGGACCGAAAAACATTTGCCAAATGCATGCACAACTTATCCGTGAAAAACAATGAGGTGAAGAAAAAAATGCTCGAAATGTCACGTCAAGCTGCTAGAGAAGCTCACGTAAAAGTTGATGCTTCTCTAAAAAATCAGGAAATAATTGATGTGAGTGTATCATATGACGGTACTTGGCAAAAGCGAGGACATACATCTAACCTAGGATTAGGAATAATCATCGATATCCTTAGTGGACTTGTCCTTGATTTTGAAGTATTGTCGAAATATTGTCAGAATTGTGTAGCTGCTGGTCGAGATATGGGAGTCGATAGTGCGGGAATTCACATATGGCAAAAAGGACATGCGGATGAGTGTGACAAAAATTTTGATGGAACTTCTGGAGCCATGGAGATGCACTAATTATGTGGAGGCGGTCAATTAGTGATTGCCAAATGAGATTCGTTTCCATGCTGAGTGATGGTGACTCAAAAACTTTTCAATTTTTGTCGGACAATAAAATATATGGTTCTGATATAAAAATCGAAAATGAAGAGTGCCTGAATCATATGGCAAAAAGGCTAGGCACATCGTTACGCAACAAAGTGAAAGAATGGAAGGTGAAAAAAGTGACTCTTGGTGGACGTAAGCAGGGAAGCCTTACAGATAAAAACATCACAAAGTTGCAAAATTACTATAGAAAGGCAATAAAAGATAATGTCCCTGATAACGATAAAATGAAAACTGCTATATATGCCAGCCTGATGCATTGCTCGTCAACTGACAAAAAGCCTATGCATGGTAAGTGTCCTGAAGGGAAATCATCATGGTGTTTCTATAAAAGAGCTATAGCCAAAGGTGAAACCCCAGGGTCACTCAGTTCCATGAGAACTTACTTGTCGCCACAAGTAGTGGAGAAAATTATGCCTGTTTATCAACGTTTAGCTTCAGACACCATTCTTGAAAGATGCGTAGCAGGCAAGACGCAAAATTCGAATGAAAGTCTGCATAGCTGCATTTGGCGAAAATGCCCAAAAGAGGTATTCGTCTCCAAAAGGAGGCTGGAAATAGCAGTAACGGATGCCATCGAAAAGCACAATTTTTGCTATGTGAAATCTTTTGAAGCTAAAGAGGACTCATGCTTAAATGACAGTTTTTCTTTGACTATTGCAGAAAGACAAGATAAACGACGCATTTCTCAGAATATTTCTACGAAATAAAAGAAAAGGAAAAGAAATGCCACGAATACAAATGCAGCCTATAGTGCCGGTGCTTTTTAAATTTTTTTTATCAGACTTAGCAAACAGTTTTCTTGTTATGTGTAATTAGATTTGTTATTTTTTTTTAAATTTTTGTAATTTAATTGTATTGAAATGCTTTACTTTTACTCATTGTGATTAATGAAATACTCGTATGTAATATATTATCTGGTTGATGAAATAATAATGAAATAAATTCTGTTAATTTACTTTACATTTTATTGGAATGTTCTTGCTTACTTCAATTTTTATCACTATATATATTACATGTCAATGTGACTGTTACAATAAATATTGCAGAATCATATACATATATTCTATGTTTATCTTATCTTTATGATATTAGTAATTTTCAAATTTATATGAATGTTTTTAATTGTTTTTTAAAAAAACTATATAAGTTTTTTACTTTAGAATAAAAATAGCTGTTTTTCTAAAAATGAAAGTTTCCTCGAAAACATTGAATTTTTGTATTTTAATCCCTTTGAAATACTTTATTTTTACTCATTATGATTAATTAAATACATAATATACTATCTGGTTGAGATAAAAAAATAAAATACATTCTGCTAATTTATTTCAGATAAAGGGTGTTTTTTTGAGAGGCATAGAACTTTAAATTGCAATAAAACAACGATGTATTAATCGATTGACATGAATTTTTTTTATTCGAAAGATAATCTTGTGGCATTACATTTTAAATATGACTTCTGACATAGGACTGCCACGGCTGGCTCGGATGTAGTCCAATCTGGACGTCTAATTTTCGATGACTTTTCCAACATTTGTGGCCGTATATCGGCAATAACACGGTGGATGTTGTCTTCCAAATGGTCAAGCGTTTGTGGCTTATCCGCATAGACCAATCACTTTACATAGCCCCACAGAAAATAGTCTAGCGGTGTTAAATCACAAGATCTTGGAGGCCAATTCACAGGTCCAAAACGTGAAATTAGGCGGTCACCAAACGTGTCTTTCAATAAATCGATTGTGGCACAAGCTGTGTGACATGTTGCGCCGTCTTGTTGGAACCACACCTCCTGGACATCATGATTGTTCAATTCAGGAATGAAAAAGCTAGTAATCATGGCTCTATACCGATCACCATTGACTGTAACGTTGTGGCCTTCATCGTTTTTGAAGAAGGATTCCACCAGCCCATAAAGCGCACCAAACAGTCAGTTTTATTGGATGTAACGGTGTTTCGACATACACTTGTGGATTAGCTTCACTCCAAATGCGGCAGTTTTGTTTGTTGACGTAGCCATTCAACCAGAAGTGCGCTTCATCGCTAAACAAAATTCGCTTATGAAAATCGACCATTATTTTCGAAATAAAATTGCACAATTTGAAAGCGTTGTTCAGGCGTGAGTCTATTCATGATGAATTGCCAAACCAAACTGAGAATAAATCACTTGACAACTGTTAAATCGGTCGCCATCTTGGAAAGTAATGCCAACTTAAACTTCTATACCTGGAAAAAAAACACTCTGTATTATAAGAAAGTTCTAGCTTACTTCAATTTTTATCACTGTATATACCACGTGTCAATGTGACTGTTACAATACATATTGCAGAACCTTATGTATTTATATTCTGCATTTATCTTATATTTGTATGATATTAGTGTTTTTCAATTTCAAATTCATATTTATATCTTTAACTTTTTTTTAAAAAAAATAAGTTAATTTCCTTTAAAATAAAAAAAGCTGTTTTTCTCAGAATCAAAAATTTGCCTCGAAACCAAAACTCAAAATGTTCCATGCGTTGCAATTTTTGTCGAATTATAACAAAACTTTCCAAAAGTATTCATCTAATGTATACTAATAAATTCTTGGATGCATTGTATTCATAGTGATAGGGTGAAAGAAGAAATTAAAGTTTTTTATGTAGGAAATCATTAAAATTCTTGAAATTTTTATATAAAAATTTGCGTTTACCCATATTTTGTAAATTATCATATAAAACATTACATTGTATGCATACATTTGTAAAGAATTGCTTAAAGGAGTTAAATCAGGTGAAAATAAGAAATTTAAAAAAAATCAAAACGCATGGAACGTTTTGAAATTTTCGTTAAAATTTTGTTTTAATTTTAAATTTCTTAAAAACTAATCATTTTTTTCTCACCAAATTTTTTATATGGTTTTAGTTCTAAGTTACATACGGCCAGTAAAAATTTGGGGCATTTTTGTAGAAAATTAAAAAAAAAATTTTTTTACTGTCCACTGTAGCCTTAAGATTCAATCTCAGCAGTGATGACAATCGTGTTCGTGTGTGGAGACCCCGTGGTGAACACCTCAATAATGCTTTTGTTTTAAGCGACACGTCTCTCCCACAGCTGGTGTGCTGGTAAGAGGTGTCATTGCCTACAATACATGGTCACCCTTAGTATTGATCCGTGACTCTATGACAGCCCTGCTGTATGTCCATGACATCCTGCAACCGCATCTGTTGCCACTCATGCAACGGCTCCCATGGGCCATTTTTCAACAAGACAATGCTCGGTCTCACGACTGTCACAAGACTGTCTCCGCACTGTTACTACCCTTCCTTGGCCTGCCTGATCCCAGATTTGTCTCCAATCGAGCATATCTGTGATCTCTTGGGATGGCGAGTTGGGCATTCCACGAGTTTGAATGAAATAGAGCAAGGTTACAGAAAATATGGAACGAAATGTCTGAAGACATCATACAGAACGTGCATGCCTCAATGCCCGATCGTATGGTATCGTGCTAGATAGGGTTTAACAGGGTATTAAATTATCCGTTCTTTTGCCTTTTTCTCTGAAACAAATGATCTTTTTACTTTGATTTTCTAATCATTTACTTATATCAAAGTAGTCATTATGTATGTATAATTTCGTTTCATTTTGACGACTCCTTCTTGGTGCGCTAATTTTTTTTTGTCCATGATTGTATTTGAAAAGCTGAGAAAATGTGTTTGATATTACGGGATCTGTATGTCACTAAATGGAAAATATTGGACTGAATAAGTAACAAAGAAAATGTATAGATGTATGTGCTCAAGATTGAAAAAGAAAAATTCGAAACAATTTAGAAATATCACATTCTCAAAATTTGAATGGTGAAAATGGTATTCTGCCTCCACCCCTAAACTTCAAAATTAATGAAAATTGGTAAATTGCTAAATTTGTAAATATTTCCATGAGGAAAGACTAGTAGCTTCTGCTGGTAAAATGGAACTGAGTATCAAAATCAAAAGAAAATTACTATGAAATGGAACTAATATCAAAATCAAAAGAAAATTACTGTGTTACTTTCCACGTATAGTAGTGTGAAAATTATAGCAGAAAGATACCAAATCACCTTAACTTGGATCAACATTATCAAATTCATCATCAATAGCTTTTAATTATTTGGAGAACGAAGTTAATTTGAATCATATATCCAGACATCAACATTACCCAAAAGTATTTTTTCTTCTTTCTTTCATATTCCATTCGAGATTCATTACTGTAGTTGTCTTCAGGAAAAAATAAAGAGTTCCGTCACAGAATTTCAAAATTTCAATCCACCAAACTAACAATACGGAATTATAAATTTACTTACCAATAAAGCAAAGTTAACTTATGGACCTTAGATCATCTGATGAAATAACTTGGTGAGTAAATTATTAACTTTGCAATCGTAAATGAGAAAATTCATATTTATTTTACCATTAAAGAAGACTGCAAGGGGTCTCAGGGGAGTTAAATTCCTCTAGAGGTCTGAAAATATATACAATTTTCAAACAGGTATAATTCTTTTAAATTTAAATTAAATGATTCGAATCTTTTATACTTTATTTATAAAAGAAAGGGGCTACAGAAAAGTATAAAATGTTTAAAATATAATAATAATTTTAAAAATCATAAGCATAGGAAAATTCTGGAATAAATATTAAGTATTTTTTGCGTTGCGTACGCTATTATCTAAAATAGTAGCCTCTGATGTTTGTAAAACATTGTAGAATTATAAAATACATCATACTCTTTAAACCCTACCCAATTTTAGTATTATATATCTTTTGTATTTCAAAATATTTGCATAATATTGCAATTTTTTAAATATTTTTTAAAAATGTATCTTTTTTTATTTAATAAAATATGTAAGTTATTATTTTATTTATATAAAAATAGCTACAGGGTAATAAGAATACATTTAACTTTATTAATCAACTTATAGCTAGTAATCAAAGCTACTATTTTAGAAAATAGTATGCGTGACGTAAAAACCTCAATAAATATTTCTTATAGAAAAGTTTCTTACTTTCATACACTTATAATTTTTAAAATTATGATTATATTTTAAACATTTTATACTTTTCTGAAGTACAATTTCTTTATAAATAATGTGTAAAAGATTCGAATTATTTAATTTAAATTTAAAAGAATTATTCCTGTTTGAAAATTGTTTATATTTTCAGACCTCTAGAGAAATTTAACACCCCTGAAACCTCTTAATTTAAACAACAATTACACTTTAAGTGTGCCTACGTGAATCTAATGCTAACCATAGATGCAAACACTACCTACGCATCCAAAGCAAAAAAATCTGCCACACAATCTCTTTTTAGTAGCATCAAAAAAATTAACTCTACTTATATAAAAGTAAGTTGATGAATTAATGTTTCTCTTCTACTGATCTCACAAACAATTCAATGCATTACTGTACGACACCTTCTAACACTAACTCATCTTCGACATCTTCTGAAAATAATGAATAGTGAGTGAAGATTAACGTCGCACTGTTCAGCTGCACGAGGGCTTTTGGCGACGGACCACGTAATTTTGAACCATGGTCAAGTGACGTGGACGACACCTGAGCTGGCACCCCCCTCTCCTAACTACCACACCACACCAACGGGAGGACGTTTCAGCTCTCGACAGATTTAGCGTGCATCGCTGCCCTACACGGCGGGTCTTTAGTGGTACTGGGCTCGAACTCGTGACAAAGCCAGCCACGATCCGATGCCTATACCACTCGGCTACCGCGGCCACTGAAAATAATGAAAGATAATAAATTTTACTTCGACACAAATTTAATTTACTTTAATTTTTATGGAAATTAGGAGACTAGCAAATGAAATATCTGTGTTAATATTTTGTTTTAGTTTCTAATATATTTTGGACTAAAATTTATTTCCGTTTTAGCTAGGATTTGATCGTGTTACATATATTAAAAATTAAATTCGAATCGAAATCTATCGGATTACACGTTTTTTTTATTCATTTCACTTTTTCTATTTTAAATCATTTTAACACGAGATATCTGTAGTTTTAATACCTTATTTACATATCACAATAGACCTAATAATTAAGTTGAAATAAAAAAAACTTTATTTAAAATATTTAAAGCTAGAGGTACTAACTGAAGGGTTATGCAGGTACTAACTGAAGGTCAGATGTGTACATTTAGGTTAAAATTAAAATAAATTTAACACACGGACACATCACAGTATTCCAAATTTTACAGAAAACGCTTTTGCATAGGTACTGATAGTTAGTGTTTGAAAAAATGTTTTTTAATTCTTCTTATACTTTTAATGTTTAAATGGTTCTTTTAATTCACTTTTTATTTTCCCTTTATTCCATAAATATGTACCAGATTGTGTTCAGCCATAGAAAGAAAACAAATATGTATGTATAACTGTATTTAGTTTGCATAAAAAATATATTACCGAATATTTAATCATTGACTGCTGGACAATTGCTAAGGACGGATAACACTATCATCCATAGCAGGCCGCGGTAGCCGAGTGGTATAGGTATCGGACTGTGGCTTGCTTTGTCACGGGTTCGAGCCCAGTACCACTAAAGACCCGCCGTGTAGGGCAGCGATGCACGTTAAATCTGTCGAGAGCTGAAACGTCCTCCCGTTGGTGTGGTGCGGTAGTTAGGAGAGGGGGTGCCAGCTCAGGTGTCGTCCACGTCACTTGACCATGGTTTAAAATTACGTGGTCCGTCGCCAAAAAGCCCTCGTGTAGCTGAACAGTGCGACGTTAATATTCAATCAAATCAATCATCCATAGCAACCACAAAATGAAAGGAAGCAAAATGTGGAAAATTAGAATAAAAGCGGGATATTAGTAAGTATGAGTATGCAAATTTTTTCCACGTCTGTTCATCACGTGATAGCGTTCATAAGAGTTTTAAGAGGACTTGGTACCCTAAAAATCACAAACCTACCGTTTTTTTATTTTCATTTAATCTTATTCTTTGCATTATTATATTTCGATTGATATATCACTTGTGCATGTCGGAAAGTTAGAAGTTGAATAAAACTTCATTTGAAAACAAATTAGGCAATTCAGCCACACCCCCTTTTTAGGAAAAAAAGCTAAAAAATCCATTATGATAAAAAAAATCTATTTTATAAATAGAAATAATAACTATAAAAAAGAATGTGTAGTATTAAAAGCAGAATATTTCCGAGGCAATACAATAATGTAATTTTTCTTCCTTGTGAAATGTGTGCATGTAAAACTTTTAAATTAAGGCATTTTATATTAATAATTTTATAATTTCAGTTATTATTCCTGATATACTTTTCATACAAATGTAATACTTTAATATTATAAGAAGAAAAACAGCTAAAATTTCTGTCGTGACAGAAAATTTTTTTTTTTTAAGTTTTTCTTGAGTTTTCTTGTGCAATTATATAGTACTCTCTAAAAGTTGATCATTTATAAAAATGTCTGGGTTGAAAAATATGAAAATGCAATTGTTTTAAAGAAAAAAACGTATAAGTAATACATTAAAGTGGTATTTTAAGTTTAATTAAGCTTATAATAATTATTTTTTCAGAATTATAAACTTTAAAGTGGTTTTTCTCAGTTTGTGTTTTTCGAAACCTTAGTGCATTCAAAATGCTACTCCTTCGACAATTATTTACCAATCACTTCAATTTTTTTCCTGCGTGTTAAAAATAAAGCATGTAATAAAATTAGGTATCCGTTTTGCTCTAAACTGAATACTTTTTTTTTAAAAAAAATAAAATATAAGACATGTTGGCTTTTTCGTTGATTTTTAGCCTGTATATCAACATTTTATTTTTTTTCTCGAAAACGAATGAAGTTATTCTAAAATCGATCCCTAAAGTTGTTAAGAATATCCATAAGAATATTGTAAAAAAATTTTAGGTCAAAAGATTAATTTTTACAAAAGGAGTAGGATTTTAAAATTTTCCCAATTTTCTTAAAAAATTTAAATTTTTAAAATTATGTGAATAATATATGAAAATTTTCATCTAGTAACATTTTCTTGAATAAAAACATTGTATAAAATGTTAAAATATAATTTTTAAATACGTAAATAAAGAAGTTTGCTCAAAGGGTGCCAAGTCCCCTTAATAGAAAAATTCACAAAACAGAAGTTCGTAAAATGGAGGTCCGACTGTATTGTAGACTTTCTGTTAGCTTACTACATCTACACCACTAGGTGGATCGCAACACCTTAAAAAATTAGAAGTAGCCCGTACCCTAGAAAAGTCTGCCCACCCCTGCTATAGACTATATAGACTTGTCTTAGGATATATATTATAAACGTTAAAGTTTGTGAGGATGTTTGCGCGTGTGTGTGGTAGTCTTTCTCCCAAACACAACTGAGAATGAATTTTAATGAAACTTTACAATAGCATAGCTTATATACATCATGATAACACATAGGCTATAATTTATAAAGATACTATGTTAAGTGCCAAAAATATAACAATAGAATAAGTGCGGGATATTAGTAAGAAGAAGTATGAGTACGCAAATTTTTTTCCACGTCTGTTCATCACGTGATAGCGTTCATAAGAGCTTTAAAGGTTTTGACGCGCGTGGACAGTTGTTGTTTCAAGTCAAAGTTTTACAGGAAAGATTTAATAGACGAACTTAGAATTTTTGGCTTGTCTTCCCGACATCACATAGATGATTTTATGCGTGGCCGAATTATTGGAAAGATCGAAGAAGGGCGAAAAATAACAGATGTTGCCAGGGAGTTCGACATTGCTCACAGCGTCGTTTCACGGTTGTGGAAGTCATTTAAAACTACTAGAATGTGTAGTAGACGGCACGGGGGAGGTCGTGGTAGAAGTACGACGCCTGCAGAAGACAGATATATCGTCCTATCAGCAAAAAGGAACATGCGCACCACAGCTCAGCAGGTGGCAAATCAGTTTCTTGCTGCCTCAGGAAAGCAGATTTCCCGAAAAACTGTTGCCAGACGTTTGAAGGGAGGAGGACTATACGCACGCAGACCTGTTGTGTGTGTCCCATTGACCAGACAGCACCGTACTTCCCGTTTGCAATGGTGTCGTGAGCATCACAATTGGACTGAACAGGACTGGGCATGCGTACTATTTTTAGATGAGAGTAGGTTCAGTCTGTCATCGGATTGTAGACGCCAACTGATATGGCGCGAGAGTGGAACTGCTTGTCGTCCAGAAAATATCCAGGAAAAGGACCGATATCCGACATGTAGTATCATGGTGTGGGCCGGCATCATGATCAATGGCCGCACGCGCCTACATGTGGTTGCGAATGGGACTATGACCGGCCAACGATACATTGATGAAGTTCTACTTCCTCATGTTCGTCTTTTCCGTGGTGCTGTCGGTGATAAATTTGTTTTTATGGACGACAACGCAACATGTCATCGAACACTCGCTGTTCGGGATTGTCTAGACAGCGAGGGTATTCAACGTCTCGTGTGGCCAGCGCGTTCTCCACATCTAAACCCCATTGCAAATGTGCGGGATGCTTTGGGGAGGCAAGTTGCTGGTCGAAACTATCCTCCGACAATCAAGAACACCCTCATCCTTGCACTCACAGAGGAATGGGATAAATTGCCTCAACAGCTTCTGGATAATGTTGTGCAAAGTATGGTACGACGTGTGGAATGTTGCATCACACTCCACGGTGGACATATCCCGTACTGATACCTTTCTTTAAGGTGCCTGCTGACTTTTAGATGCATTGTTCCATTTCTCCGTATGCAGAACAAATGAACATTTTTTTTTCAGATGTTTCACAGCTTTTGTACTTTCCAGAACAATAAATATTCTTTATTCTAATGTCTGAACAGTGTGGCAACTATATTTTATCCTACTAGGCCTCATGTCTCGCTTAATGTTATGCTACATAGCAATTTGTGATCCGTCCTTAGCAATTGTCCAGCAGTGTAATACGTAATAAAGTGCTGGAAGATTTCCTTTTTATGCAAATAAAATCATAACTAGAAATAACTTTCAAATATTACAACCTTTATTTGTAATTACGTATTATACCATCGACCATTTTTTAAATTTATTAAGACGTTGCTAAATGCCGCAATATGCTGTCAATAGTAGGAAACCCGCTCATGTTCTAACACATTAAGGCTACACGGTACCTTTTTCAAAAAATGTTTTTGGAGAAAATTACAGTAAAAAAAATTGATGTTTTATATTTAGATTATATTATTAAGCTGATTCTGTAAGCAAAAAGTCAGTTTGGCCAGCCATTATTTTAAAATTTTAAAAAATTAGGAATTTTAGAAGTTTTTTCAAACTCTTATAAAATACTCAATTTTTAAATTTTTTAGTAATTTTAAGTTATTTATGATTCTTAGATTATTACAAACAATATTTAGTATGGATTTGAAAATCTATTCCCTTGTTGATTTTTAATAATAATTTGTCTAGAAAAACCTGGAAAAAACATGAAAATTTTTAAAATATCAACTTTAGCATTTTTTAGAAAAATAACTAGAGTTCTCAGCCCTAAATCCATTCTAACTTTTATAGAACATACATTTGGGAGTATATACAAAAAAATTCAAGGCTCTATCTTGAACACGAAAAAAGCCTTAGGGATTAGAAAACACTTATACCTTCAAAATTAAAAGTCTGAGAAAAACGCAAATTAAAAGTTTTTAAAGTCATAAAACAAAAACTTATAATGCCCGTAAAACTCTAATTTTTTAAAATGTTATTTTCCAATGTATGTTTTACATTAAAACACTATTTTTAGTAAATATGACTGAAAATTATATTTTTAATTCAAAATATATTTTTGCATAATATTGATAGCATTTGTTAAGACGTCAGTTTATTCAGCTTTATCTTAACCTAATATTTCACAAAAGTTTTGAAACACGAAGCATTTATGTACAAAATAATAATGCTACTAACTTAAGCTAAAAATAGTCAGGTTTGCTAATAAAATTTAATTTTTTTCAGTTTTAAATTGGGGCAGTTTAGGAAGTTTTAGCTCTTGTCGTACGACTTTAAAATACTAAAATATAGTACTACGATATGTTTAGTATAATGTAGTTTGGTACATCAACGAAATATTCGGTTATATCTGCAGCATTTGAATTCAGAATACTTGTATTCGGAAGTCTAATTGCAGAATCAGCTGAGGACTGATTTTTAGATACATCATTTTCAGTAGTATTCCATCTCTTCGAAATATTGTTTCTCACAGAAACCCAGAACGCATTTGCCATGGCATTTTCTCTACAGGAAAAAAATTAATGATAAAGCTTTTAAGTTATATAAACTATTTTTAAAGCAAAAATTGGCCATGAAATTAATCTTTATTAAAATATTATGAGAACTCAAAAAACTCAAAACATAATCAAGCAGAAATGATTTTAGAAATGAAAATTGGAATTAATAATCATTTCAAACTAAAAGCTCAAAAATATTTTTAATTAATTCAACTTAAGTGTGAAAAAAGGCTTTAAAAGGAAACCGAAACCAAAACCATAGCTCATAAAACTTCAAATATCATAAAAACTAATTTGCTAACAAATCAGAAATTTCGTGGCAAGCATCTAAATGATATAGGCTACCAAAATATGCAAAAAAAATTCGGTAAAAATGAAATTTTTAGGGTACTGTGTAGCCTTAATAACGATGATAAGATTTGGTGACGTCTTTTGAATTGGCGATGTCTTTTTAAGTAATGAAACTGACCGACGGTGTTATAAATAAGTACCGATAAAGGTAGTAATATATTTAAGCAATTATACGGCTTAAGACATCCCCGACGGCTTAGGAAAACTAAAACAATAATGAAATCTTATTTGAATCTTACTTTCAACTTTGAAATTAATATACTGGAAAAATTTTGTTTTAGTCCATACCTTAGGTACTGAGACGAAAAATAAATATCGTGATACATTCCGCCAGTAGCCTATTTTTCTATATTAGACTTATATCCAGTATGACAATAATAATTCGCTAATTTGGTGATAAATAAATTTGCGGGCTAAAATAGGATTCAACCTGTAACATAAATGAGTTATAAAATTTCTAATATTTTTTAAGTATACGCAATTCAGCACAGCTATATTTTACTTACAGAAATCCATAGGATCAATATGTTCTCTAAATCACTTCAGGATAATTCAATAAAGGTAGTTCCAGAGATATTTATAACATGATCATAGAAGAGAAAGCATTAATTCGTTTCTTAAATGTCCCAAGCCACTAATTCGAAGCTTTGGCTTTAATCCAATATCATCGTCCGAAACTTCTTCAGTTAATCACTTGAAACGAGCCATTCCCGAAGTGGCGCCGGCCATTGTCATCAGCATTTGCCTACAGATCGTTTGCTCAAACGACACGAGGAATGCTTCGCCAAACGACTCCCTGGGGTGTCGTATAGAACCATCAGCCATCTAGTCGAATAAATAACCGGACTGTTTCTTTGAGTAAGTCCAAGAGATGGTCTTCAACTACGTATGGATTTTGTAATTTGAAAGTTATTTCGAATGCACAATTTGAGATCATTTCTTACATCCAAATGGGTAATCTTGCAGTGAAATAAAATGCTACTTTAAATCTAGGAGGCATTTGCACGAAAAGTGTATTTAACTAAGTATTTTTATATAGCTATAATCTATCAATTTTTCGTAATGAGGACGGATTTTTTCAGATGAATTACTGTTTTATTTTCGAGTTTCATTACGATACATGTTGTAATGACCTTGATGGTTTTATTCACAGTCCGATATAATGTTCCAAATGAACATGGATACTAAAGTATCCCATTTTGTGTTGTGAGCTTTATGGTAAGCGACATTCGAACAATGATTCAACCAAAAAACACGACGGAAAAATTTAAAAAAAAAGGCTACTCGTTAAGCTTTTTTAGAGCCTCGAGAAGGAAAGAAAAATTCCTGTTTTGTCTAATACATTCACCTTGTATGCAAGAACAATAGATTTAAAATTATATAAAATCCAGCTTCAAACTACAAAATGTTTAATTTGTGGCTGCATCAACTAAAGAGAACTAATTTAACTCTTAATTTCTTTGTTGTTGTTTGGCAACATAAAATTGTCTTTCCATATTGTTTACCTTTCTGTAGAACATCGTGTTACAATGTATCTCACATATTTTATCTAGTAACAAGCAACATTAAAATTCATTTACTCTTTTATGATTTGTGAAACATTGTTTAAACAATAAGCAGCATTCTGAGAACACGCATTATAGAAAATTAATATCCTTCTCCAACCCATCTTACCATCACCAAAAATGTATACGGTTAAATAATATATAAAAAGTATCATTGCTATTCTCTGATTTTATCAATAAGGAATCTAATTTTAAAAAATTATCCAGTGAAATATTTTGCAATTAATAAATTTTAAGCAGGATATATTGCTGAATATTTATTTAAATAATGTACTTTTGAAATAGTAACGGCTTACTAATGCGTTTAATAATGATATGTGTGCAGTTTTATTATGAAGTCACCATTTATCACACCATGTATTAATAGTCATCTTACGAATTATAATGTAAAACTATATCCGCTGTTAATATTCAAAAATTAATATATGCAGATATACAGTCAATGCCTTTTTAAAATTTTTCAAGGTCTATTCATATTCCCACAATCGAGAATTTAACATTCAAACCGAGAAAAAATTATGTTATTTATATGGTAGTGAAGGAACATCGATATATTCGAAAATGGGTAAAGTATAAAGAAAATCAAATAATAAATAATAGAAAGAGAATAAATAGACTGTAATTTAATTACAAAACTAAAACAAAAATGAAAAGAGTTCCTCAGACCCGCAATTAAGTTCTTTTATACTATTAGAATAAATGTTGCATTTTTGCAAAATTTTGTGCTTAGAAAAACAATACTTTTCTTCACTTAAAACCAACTATATGTGTTTTCTTTAATTACAATTATTAAACCTATTAAAAATCATCTGTGCATCTTTCAGTTGTGGTATACATTAAAAAAAAGGAGCAATACATAGCAGGGAAGGCAATTAAGAAACATATGCAGTAGATTTAACTTTTTTAAATTTGTAGCAGCTGCGTGAGGTAACATGGGCTACAATTTATTTTTCGAATTACTTTCAACATACTTAGCTCAATATGTCGAACAAAATCAAACTGTATCAATTTTCATTATTTAACTGTTTAATTTTATTTTATAGAAAAATGCTCATTTTAGCTGTTTAAACATACAATTTCTAAAATAAAATGCTCTTATTGTAAGGGGATGCATACACACATTGAATTTTTCATACAAAAACAATTAAAGCATCGACCAGATTTACAGTAAAAATTCTTCCTCTTCAAACAATTATTTTGGAGAATTACAGTTACCATAAATCTATAGTTCAATTATATCATTTAATTCCACTGGACATTAGATATATATATCCTTAAAATTCTTGAATAAATTCATCTTTGTTAGAAGAATTTACTTTAAAAAAGGAAGCTTTGGAAAAGCAGCTCACTTTTTTAAAGTTTGCTTTTCATTATTTCTCTGAAATTAAGGTTTAACATATTTTTTACCCTGAATTTCTCGGGGAAAAAACTACACAGTTGCCTCAAATGAACCATTTATGAACCTTTAATTAAAAAAATTTTTTTGCCTTGATTAAAACTTTCAATGCACAAAATTTTTAGAGGATTAATTAAGCGTTTTAACTTTATATTTTTGACGATCTTCGCGTCATTTTGAACAAATTTATGTATAATTTCTTTAAGACAATACTTTTATTTCTCAAAAAAGCGTGAGTAAGTAAAACCAGGAAAAGTAGAGCATAAAAGGGCTATTTTCTCTGCGCTTCTCTTAAATTTGCTTTTACGCAAATGATTTGCTTAATAATTCTTTTGTACCAATGCCTGAGCCATATTATCGGGAATTAAATTTTAATTGCCTTAGACTTAGATCAAACTATTTAACAATATAAATAATTATAAACTTCATTGAATTATATATTAATATTGTCTCTGCTTGGCTTTTTTTTCTGAGTGTTCCTCAAACAAAGTAAAAAAAATCTCGAATAAAGTTTATAAAAAACAATCATTCACATGAACTCATTGTATATATATATATAGTCTAATTCTACAAACAAGAGATAAACATTCATGAATCACATTCGAAAAAAACACAGAGACAGTAAAGAGATCAAATAATGAAGAACACTAGATTAAAAATTATAAAATGGCTGCTGCAGTATTATAAACATTGCTGACTTAGGACAGCTAATATATATAAAAAAATTTATATAAAAGTGGGGGTTGAACATGTTATTTGGGCAGCCAACCTTCTTCCTTTATGTAAATAATACTGAGCAAAAACCTATTGAAAGTAATGGATAGGGATATCTAATATATATATATATATATATAATATATACACAAGGAGTTTTTGATTCCAAAATTAATTTTTTCATTTGCTTAATTTCTATATTAGCAAGAGAATAAAGTACAATTAAATTCGATTCACTTGATGTACAAACGTTTCTTTTTATCTTCAAGTTATTCTAAAAAATTATTATAGTAGAGATAATTAATCTTATAAATTTAGCGTAATGACGATATTTAGTTCTACTGATTCATCAAGATTGAACTTTAAAATTCTTAATTTATTGACTTGAAATTAATTTTTTGATGAAATTGTGTTTAGTCATTTTAAGACAACTGATGAATAAGCGCAATTCTGAAGAGAAAAACATAATATGAAATTTTTTAGCTTATATATTAATAGTTTATCATGAAATTATTTTCATGCCACTTAAAACTTTAAAAATAACTTAAACATTATTAAAACCTATTCATTTTTCGGAAAACTAAATTAAGTGTCCATTAAGAAATTGTAAGACCACCTGAGAAAATAAGTACATTGTACGTCATATTAGAACCATTATGAAACACATTTGTTAATATTACTTTAAAGCATCACTCCATTAGCAGAAGTACAAACTTGATTATGGTATAAAGGAATATTTTAGCCGGATAAAGAGTTATCTGAGTGTAAATTGAGAAAAATTTTACTTTATAAGAGTCCTTGTAAAGCTTGATTAAAAATAGCAAGCTCAAAGAATTATTCTAAATCTGCATGATTAGAAAATGTGATTCAAAGAAAATAAAACGATTTGGAATAATCAGGGTTTTGACAGCATAAACGATCGACAAATGTGTCCTCTAATAACTAAGAAAAGGTCGTTCAACTCACGAAAGCTCGAAACATTTCAGCAACAACACTTCACGGGAAGCAGTTTGGAAGCCTTAAATCAAATACTATTAAAAAAGGTGGGGAAATGAAAAAAACATCGAAGTTATTGAAACGTCATCGAGAAGAGAGACTGAAAAAAAATGTCCTGTCTTGAAATGACGAGAAGAGACAAAATTCATATTCTAATGAATATATCTCTTGGCGGTTTCGATGACTACAAACATTTTTGGAATGACTTGAGGATGGAGCCGAACGAAGTTTCAATCGACAGATAGAAGGAATATCAGTGATGGCTTTGAAAACCTTGACTCATGATAAATTGAGCAATTTACACCAAATTTCAGGACTTTTGGATACTGCCCAATATCAAAATATGTGAGACGATATGATCATTCGATACTATAAGGGCTGTTATACGGGAAAGCCAACTTAATACTTCAGTGGGACATACATCTAAATCCACAAGAGAATGGTTTAAAAAAGAAAGAAATGTTTTGCCATGGCCATGTTAAAGTCAGGACTTGTTCTCCATAGAAAACTTTTAGGGTATATTATGTCATAAATTTTGTGCTTATAATAAACAGTTTTCAACCGCCAGTGTACAGAAAGTAGAAATTGTATAAAATGTGCTACAAATTTCTAAAACTGAACTTTAACACGTGGGCATTTCAAAGAAATACAGAGTTATCTTATAATTTGTCGATTATTTTTCATTTATTTCTAAAATGTTTAGCTTAATCCTTATTAGCATTATTAAAAATTATTGAAATCTACTTAATATATATATGTTGTAATACGATATATAGATACCCTAAATGTGTTTAAACTATAGTTAGAACTTATTACTTCATAATTTTCGAAATTAAAGGGATCTTATTTCTTTACGAACTACATTAGATTTCTTGATTATGCATAATTTTAGTAACTTTTTAAGGTATCCTGCTACCCTAAAATCATGATTTTTTTCAAAAATTGACAAATTTTGTTTATGATTTTATTTTATAGGCCATCATATAAGCTTAATAAAACTACCAAGTTTTTTATTTTCCATTCACTAGAACAAAATTACAAGTGTTTTAGTAAAAGCAGATGCCATAACTTTACACAAGATGACAAACTTTAAAATGCGTTTTACTCGAAATGGGGGTTTTGCGAAAAGTTCAAACGGGGACAGATTGCTCAAAAAATTTTGAAAATAATTTGCTGAAATTTTTTGTGTATGTTATGTATAACAGTAGAAGTATTTTGATCTTCAGATTTATCAATCGCTGCTTTATTTTAAAATTTACAGTCCTTTATGTGAATATAATCACTTTCTTTTTAAGCAATTTCGTATAATCACTAAGATAAAGTGCTCTAGGTTTTGTAAAAATTGAAATATCTCTTATCCTGAAGGTCATTTCAAACACGAATAATAATGTAACACATCAAAATTGAAATATTGAGAATTTTCTCATAAACATTTTGTACAGAGCGGGCCCCGTTTATGTAATTTTTTTGTACATTTTTACCAGTTTTTTCCCATTTTAATAATAATAAATTTTTTTTCTGCTTTCAATTTTAAGATTTTTTCCTTAAAATATACTAAATAAATCTAAAAATCACAAAAAAATCCTCATATTTCCATTTTTTTTAAAAAAAAGTTGTCGCAAGTAGTCGGATACCTTTCAATTTTC
The DNA here is from genome assembly GCA_019973935.1 of Trichonephila clavipes. Lineage (NCBI taxonomy): Eukaryota > Metazoa > Arthropoda > Arachnida > Araneae > Nephilidae > Trichonephila > Trichonephila clavipes. Next base: position 372,504 of record BMAU01019951.1, on the reverse strand, counting down.
TATCAGTCTTAATAATGTATAGCTTAAAATCTGATCTTGGAAAAACGTCTTCGTTTAACGCATCCATTGTATATATTATTTATACATATACAAATACTTATGACATAGTTTTCAAACTAAGGAAATATAAATTTAAAGATACCTTTTTTTGGTTAGTTATCTCTCATAATTACATCTTGAGAGAGTTTTTGTATCAATTAAAGATCACCTCCTCTTGAACTTTAAGATATTCCAAAAGATCAGATGATTTTAAGCTTGTGAAGTTCTCTCGTTCCCGCTTAGAGATGTGGGAGAAAGGGAAGGAAGATTACCTATATCCAAAAATACTCTATTTATTTGTCACACAATCAACAACACAAGTTCAAGTAATCTTAAATAAGAAATGCGCTAATTGAAGCAATACCTAGATAAATAACGAGGTACGTGAAGTACGAGAGGACTTTAAATACCAATTACACTTACTTCAGGTTCGAATCCCATTTCCTAGCTATCTAAGCTCTATTGAAACTCTAGTGACCCCAATCGTCACTTTAATTATTACAAAAATCAAGTATCTGAATTACACTATAAATTGGATTAATGCCATATCACTAGTAATCTATCCTATCTCCCTCAAGTTCTCTCCCTAAGGTTTGAAATAGCATACCTTATTTAAATAATCAAGTTTTCTTCTTCAGAGGGTTCGTTGCGAATAAAATAGTTTTAAAAGACCAAATATTTCCCAAGAGGACTTGTTATTAGGAAGGACGTGGATAGAACCATCGCAAGCTTCGAAGTTATATTTTTTTTAAGTTACTACCTACATTCGGACTAATTTTTTTTTTAAAAACAGATTTTTGGAACAAATTGAGTGTTTTTAGGAAATAAATAAAAAAAATACGCAAAATACATAAAGATTTTTAAATAAATATTGTACTTTTAGAAAAATTGGTTCTTTTCAAGGAAATTTTACCATATTTTTACTAAAACGCGTAACACTGTATAAAAATTTCTAATGCAATTATCATAATTTTCTTTATACACAGCATACAAATTACGGTGCCAAAAATGAACCAAAATCTAAGAGAAATGTTAAAATACAAACAAATTTCAGACAATTATACATAATAGTATGCAAATTTTGATATTTTTTAAAGTTTTTCTTTATAAAAACTACCCTAAATGAAAAAAAATACTTAACCTACAACAAAACTTATGGTCCAATTTGTGAAAAATAGTATAATAAACATTCCCACAAAATTTCAAAACGTTATCTGGCTTGGGTTCTTATAACATGTATCTGCTAAAGAGTTTTTTTCGAAAACATAATTTTGAGAAAAACGCATTTGAAGTTTCATCTTACCTCCCTTTTGCATAGAGTGGTGTTTTTTTTAAAATAACTATAACTTTATTTCTATTTCGAGTAAAGGAAAAGAAAAACTGTTTTGGGAAGAAAAATGTTCAAACTATAAGATTTTGAAATAAAAAAAAACGTCATTTTCAAGGTAGGCAGTCACCTTAATAATAGACATCAAAATTCCTTTGAATTTTTTTAATTATAAATGATAGGCCACTTGCGGGATTCTATAGAAACACTTTGATTAATTATATTGACAAGAAGTGAAAAAGTAATGAAAATATTTCAATATATAGCTTTAAATTCGACGCGGTTCAATTTGTTGGAGAAATTTTAGGTCAAAAATTTACTTTTTAAAACATTTTTGATTATTTAAAATTACTCATTATTGAATCACCCCCCCCAATCATCAAAAATTTCATGCAAACACATTAATGCAATGTTATATAAATTTAGATTTTAATTTAAGCTAGTCATTTCCTTAGGATCAAGTATAATATATTATTTATATATTGAGGTCTATGATTCTGTGAGTAATTTTACTTGTTCCGGATAATTTTTCGTATTTTATATAAGACCTTATTCACCTGTCATGTGAAACTTTTTTCATTTAGTGCTTAATAAATGCATAGAATATCATTATCATATGTAACTTTCTGCCTCTTCGCCCATCATTAGCGAAAATATGTTTTCTAAAAAGAATACCTGTTTATTAAGTTCACGAAATATTTCATGCCGTTACAACATATGACCTTAATTGAAAATACACGACATCATTAAACTTCCAAGTATCCTCATTCCAAAAATACTGGTAAACTTCGTATAAATTATCCGCAACCACGGGTAGAATTTCCTCCAGGGTGTTGTAATTACTTTCTTTAAAATAATGGTGTTTAAGAATTGGTCGTGTTATTGGATACATTATCAAACGAATGTAAGCCTGAGCAAGACTACTTTATCTTGCAGAGGAAGCACTTGAGGTATTTTAATAATGAATCAAATATATTTGTGTTGTTTATTACAATTCTGTCATATTATTTAGAATTGATTCTTCTTTACAAAAAAAAAAATTTGTAAATTTATCATAAGGTAAAATATCAAAATTTATTAACTTGTTAAAAATAAAGCAGATTGAGAGTATGATACGTCACATCATTTAAATTTAGATATTTTTTTAAATATGATAATTATATTTTTGCTTGATTTCTTATTTATTGAATTATTATAGAACTTTCTAAATAGCTATTTTTCTTCAAATCGAAGCAAGAGAAAAAAGCAATTACACAAAACTATGTTAATTATGTTATTTTTGGCGAATGCTTTAAAATAACTATGGCAGTTTTCATACACCAATGCCACACACTTTGTACAATAATTAACTTAATTTATTATCAAATTAGTAAAAGGGAAATACAATTAATTAAAGATTACATGCAAAGTTTTACAAGGACAGTTTTAGAAACCAGTGATATATATATCGATGGTTTTAAGAATCAAATTTTTACAATAAAGTTTTGAAAAGTGAATTCAGATTTTAATGAGTGAATGAATAATAACGTCACACTGTTCAGCTACACGAGAGCTTTTTGGCGACGGAACACGTAATTTTGAACCATAGTCAAGTGACGTGGATGACACCAGAGCTGGCATCCTCCTCTCCTAACTACTACACCACATCAACGAGAGGACGTTTCAGCTTTCGACATATTTAACGTGCATCGCTGCCCTACACGGCGGGTCTTTAGTGGTACTGGGCTCGAACTCATAACATGCCTGTCAAGATCCGATAGCTTGACCCCTGGGCTACTGCAGCCCTTCAAATTTTAAAGAAAAACGTACATAAAATACATACAATCAAATCATACAAATGTAGTAAATTTTTATGTTAAGAAGAAAAAATATTTCCATCAAGTTGTCTTAGAGATAATGGGCCTGCTTCGTAAGCTAAGGTTCCGTGTTCGATCCCGGTTGCAGTCGATGGATTTTCTGGATACGAAAATCGTAGGTCACATGTCATATGATATGGCTTGCAAAAAGATCCCTTGAGCATCAATTTGACTCTTGTACTCTCGGCAAGTTTTAGCATTCGAAAAGAGCTTGAATTAATGTTAATCCAAGCGTCAAAATTTCGTAGCAAGAGCCGCCACTACATGGTGCCGCCATGAAATGGTTCTCACATTTGGGGACTTACCATATCTGCAAAGGCTTAGTTGCCAAAACGAGCCAAAACAGCCCATTTGGGCTTAGAGAGTTGTTTTTTCTCTCCCATACATCATCAATTATTTTAAAACATTTTTAATGATCTGCCAAATCATAAAAGCATGTTATTGAAACGAATATAAAGGTAAATTGAAAAATTGAACGAAAAGAAAATATAGAAATAAAAAAAAACCTTGGTTTCTCATTTTTTTCCGTTTAAATTTTATATAATTTTTTCCCATTGGTTCAATAATTTACGCTTTAAAATATATTCAAAAGTTCCCAAGGATAATCTTCTATTCACAAATTCAAGACACCAGAAGGAGGATGATCTGAATGGAATTCAAATATTGAAAAAATGTCAACATTTTTGACATTTTCAAAGTGTTACCAGGATAATCTTATGATTACTTTTACACGTCGCTTTTGTCCTCTTTTGACTCATTTCATCTATTTTAATAACATATATGACAAAGGATAATAAGAAGAAAGGTTCTTCGAACAATTTCTAATGGGCAAATATAAAAAATGGACTAATTATATCATGAAATAAATAGTTGATTAATTATGATTCAAGTACTCTTGACATAAATATGAAATTTTACGTCAGCACGCATGTTAAAATCTTTTTGATCATTATTATTAATTATTAATAATGAGCACAATTTATTCAGTATTTTATCAACTAATATAATTAGTAGATTGATTACTACTATGAATGACAACATTTAATTAATTTATAATAATTAAGAAGTAAATACATTCAGTTAGTTTTACTTAGAGTACAGAACTTGACTGATTTCTGTATCAATATATTTTATCTATCGGTATATTATATTGATATGCTATCAATTTTTTATGAATATATTTAGGTATATTTGACTAATTCTTTTTTCAATTAAAGGTAAAATCGGTATCATTTTTAGTCCGAAAATGGACATAATCTCTGGGGGTATCATCTGTATATAAGCCAGTAACAACCTCTGTACTGAAGTAATTATTTTGGTCTAGTGATATGTTATGTGCATACGGAACCGAAGGTTGCGGTTTATGCCCTCCGGAGTTTTCAAACAGTGCCACAAATTTCCGATAGGATCAAGATCAGGATTGTTTCCTGTCCAGGACAATAACTCAATAATCTTATAACGGTACCAGTCTTCCAATTACTTTACTGTGTGGCAAGGAACAGAATCTCGCTGAAAATTAAATGAAGCATTGTTGGTAAATAGGTCCCTTATGGAGAGCAGAAGTTTGAGTTCTAGAAGGGTGTCAATGTATTTTATGACATACAGTGTCCCATCGATGATATGAAGGCGACCAATACCATCTGCTGATATGCATGCCCAACTATGTGGGTACTTCACAGATGTCTGGATGCAGTCAGGATGCAGAATTTCTGCTATTCTACGTCTTACATATTTTAGTCTTTCACTACCGAATAATGATATTTTAGCTTCGTCCCTCTATATAACTTGTAACCACTAATCATTTGTCGAATTAATGAGTTCCATATTGCCCACTGTATTCTCTTATAGAGATGCTGTAAATTGAGATACGGCTTTTTCGGGGATTTCTACCTTTTAGTCTTACATGTGCTAATTTACTCACGCTTGTTTTTGAACAGGCAGAAACATCAACATCACTCAGATCGCTTCTGATGGATGTCCATGAAATTATTTTATCTCTGAAACAAAGTATTTTTGTTCTTTTGTCATCAGCAGATGTGGTGTGCCTTTTTCGGTCTTTTCCTGCTCTTTTTAAATTAAATTTGTCTCCTAACATCTTAAGCAAATCGTTCAGTTTCCAGATGTAGTCACTGAACTACCCACCTGTTATGTATTTTTAACATAGTAAATACCACTTTCTCGTCACACCTGTGTCCAATCTTCTCTTTTATTTTATAATATTGCTTTTTGACTATATATCATTGTTATCCTGGACAGGAAACAGTTCTGACCTCAATCCTAACGAAAACTTGTGGCACCGTTTGAAAATTCTTGTCCGAATGATGTATCCATAAAGTAAAAAGAAACTAATTGAAGATGTAATTGTTTTCTGGCATCATGTAATAACGAAGGAAGAGCTTAAAGCTATTTTCTGCTTAATGAAACTTCGATGTGAAGCTGTAATAAAGAATAAACGTAACCTCATAAAGCTCTGATAACTCACTGTTATCATCAGTATCTAATGTATATCGACAGTTATTACAACATAAATTTTTGTGTTGCAAATATTTAAATGTTCTTTTATGTATTGATTTTAGTATTAAATTGTCTTTAAAAATACATAAAATACTTTGAATTTTGTGCAATCTAACATTTTCTATAAGCATACAAACTTAAAAAACAAAATAAAAAAGTGTCCATAATTTTGGCCACCGCAGTTCCTGTTACAATGTAACTGTAACTGCGTTTTTAAAGAACTCTTGATTCTGTTAAACCCTTATTTTCAATAATTAGGGTTTGAATGACATTATAGCACTTTTAACTGTTCAATTTAAATCAAAATACTTAGATAAAATAAATGTTGTTTATAAATTGAAAGGAATTACATGGATAGTGTTTAAATTGTATTATAAACATTAAAAGTTTGTGGAAAAAATCTAGACTAAAAATTTTCCCATGTTCCGGAATTGGGAGCGATATTAATCAATCCGATTGCAGCCAAATTTTTCTTTGTTATAACGTATTTTTAACACACAAAATACGTTCAAAAATTTTCAAGCAACATGTTTTTTTGTCTTTTATCACTCTTTGACATTTTAATCTTTTAAGGAGCTGTTGTATCTAGTAGTCAGTTGATTTTCTTCCTTCTTGGCCAAAATTTTGTTGAATTCTAGTTTTCCATCACCTCTTTTCGAAGTGAAAATCATCAATCCCATAAGATTCAATCTTTTTGAACCATTTAGTCTTCAGAAAAACGTACATAAAACTTTAAATTATTTTTATCTCACATAATTTGAGGGATGGTCTTTTTAAAAATTCTAGAAGAATTGTTTTAAAGTTCTTCGTTATGTACAGCCTGAGATTCAAAAATAATTTAAGTATTTTTGAAATAAATCAATGGAAAACAAATCGCTGAAGTTTAATCAGAAGAAATAAGTAACTTTCAAACAAAACAGTAGTAAAAAGATGAATATTAGGGGTTTTGGAATTTTTAAAACAAAACAATGAGAACAACTTTTAAGTATTTTGCTGGTAGGTTTGGAAAGAATAGCTGTAGAGAAAACATCATGTGAATGTAAAAGTTTGAAATCTAGATAACAATCTACAAAAACAATATTGCATGGTTTTGTAATCTAAACTCTTTTTGAAAAGGTTTTCGATGAGAGAAAATAATACTTGGATATGAATATTAAAAATAAGAAACAAAAGATAAACAAAGATAACAAAAATAATCTTTTTTACTTTCGTGAACCTTTTACAGTTAATAGTTTTTTAGAAACCTCAAAACTATCAAATGCTTCCTTTTGAAACGGAATACTTAATTATAATTAACATTATAATGAACTCTGAAAAGATTTTATTTGAATATTTTGTTATTTAAAATAATAATCCTCTTATAATTTTCTTAAAATAGGAATATATGCAATATGTTAAGAAATAATGCTTTTAAATAATTTGTTTTTTAAAAAGTATCAGAACACGTTCGAGTGCTTTTTTAAAAAAAATAGCATACTAAAACATAATATATGTTTTTTAGGGATTGATACGAATAAATAATGTATTTAACTAACAATATTTTTAAAAGGAATATCTACATCTTACAAAAATCAAAATTATAAATGAAATTTATGAAATATTTTTTTAAAAAAACATCAAACCAATTTGAGAAAAAAAAGTAATATAGCAGTAAATTATTATTAAAACAAATTCGGTGCATTTATCTAGAGAATGTACTAAAATTTTAATGTTTTATTAAAATTTTAAAACTTAAAGATGAACGTGTAAATATTGCAAGAAATGTGACAATCTTTATGAGACTGTTATTTAAATAACCGGCCATAACTGAAAAAATATTCATACAATGAAAGATATTTTAGAACAATCTCTATAAATTAACATAAATATAAGGTTCAAAAAGTTTCATAAAAATATATTTCTAATATTTTGAGTTATCAGACTGACCGTGATAGGTTTTGAAACATTTAAATATCTTCTTCTGGTAGATTAAAAATAATCCAATTCGCGTATTTTTCTCATTTTATAAAATTGTGCGTAACTTGGCCTCTAGGAAACGTGGGAATAAAACAAAGTATGTTTTGTAAGACCAAAAGAAAACTCTGTTCAAAAAAATAAAATAAAAAAATTGTGTTTTGGCTGAATTTGAGCATTTTTTAACGTGTTGGAATACCTAAACAAGAAAGTAAAATACATTCAATCTATTGAAAACCTAAAATATTTGAATTTTATAACATTGAAAATAATATTTTTCTTGGCTAAGACCACAACTAAATAGGATACGGATTTCTCAGTTAATATTCCAAAATCTTTCGACAAATAAACGATTGAAGAAAATTTCATTATTTGGAACAATCAGTACACTCAATGAACTCACTTTATACCGACAAAGAGTATTTTTTTCAATAATTTCCAGCAATTATTTTCTTAATTTTACCAACATCTAATTCGTTTGTGGTAATTTTAATTAGCATCTCAGCAGATTTAACCTGTGCCCTTCCAAACTTTTTGACTGTAATGCTGGTGCTGAACAAAATGTTGAACATCTAATCCTTTCCTTGTTCAATATTATTTTGACAAAGAATTTCTGAAGGTTAAACTGCATCCTCTTAAAATCAACTGGCCACCTAATTTTATTCTGCTTGTTTCCAAAACAGCTACTTTCACATTAGTTTGTAACTTCATTGATTTCATTTTGCAACTTCACACGCATTGGTTCGTCTCAAATCTAATGCAGTGTTGTCTTTTATTTTCTCCGTCAGATTTTGCTTACTTCTTAACCCAGTGTTTCTCAAACTTTCAATATTTGCGGCCCAATATTCAATCACAATTTTTATTGCGCCCCCCATCCATACATAAACAATGCATAGAATTCAATAATACTATACATTGATGCTAAACCTACAGTACGACTTTAAATGCCACCGGCGTATATAAACGTCTTTCTCAGCCAGTGTTTTAATTGCCCTGACGTATATATATGCGTCTTTCGAACCTTTCCGAAGTACCATATTTTCAGTGCACTGTTGTCGATAAAATTATTCCGAAGCATTTGGAATGCAATAAAAGGATCCTGACAGTGTTGGGAAGGATATACTTGTGTTTCAGAGGATTTGCTTATTTATATATATATATATATATATATATATATATATATATATATATATATATATATATATATATATATATATATATATATTCCTTTTTTATCCTTTTCTATCTATCCCCCGATACACCACATACGTGTTAAACAGTGGGGAGCAAATCGCGTAACTTTTAATTGGCATTTAAAAGATTAATTATAAAGTGTATAGACCCGAGGTGGACATTAAGGGGACACAGTACGATTCAATTGACAAAAATCGGTCAAAAAATCAAATCTAATTTTTTTAGTCTAAATTATTTTTTATATTCTTTTCTATAACCTCACAAAATTTGAAAGCTCTAGGCTAAAAGAACGTAGAATTATGATAGCTTTAACATTAGTTTTTATTCACATCCCTATGGGAAATCAAAACTTTAAACTGCCTTGTGTTGGAAAGATAAAATAACTAGTTTGTCCTCATTTAAAATGCTAAGGCTTTTTTTCAATTGTGCCTGATGCTTTGAATTTTTTTTTACCTATTGCTAATAGTACATGTAACAAAAGTTGGTATGCATTTTAGAATCAAAGCAATACTTATTTTTTAAAAAATAATTGAACTTAGAATTTATGCATTTTTTTAAAGAAATTTTCAATAAACATTCATAAAAAGAACTATTTTACGAATACCAATCGTGTTATCGTAAAACCCATACCAACGTTTATTATGCATAGTTTGACGTACTTGAAAATGAAATTTAATGCGTGCATGTAAATTTTTGTAGGGGAGGAGTAGCATTTTAAAATCACTTCCCAAATTTTAAGTTTTTCCTTAAAAATTAAATGGATAGCTTTTTATGAAATTTTGAGCTCGAAATCTGTTTTACTTAGTATACATACATAGGATGGAACCAAAAAATTTTTGAAAATCCTTAAATTAAAAATTTTTTGCTTAAATCGTACATGTCCCCTTAAGTTGATCACGATCGACCGGTGAACCGCCAAGACATTTTGGAGTGACCGCTTTCACTAAGATCTAATAATCATCCATCATACGTAGGTCTAGAAAAACCGTAGTTATTCGAATCTTTTATTTAGTCACCACCGATTCTAAGTAGTGCCCCAAATTCTCAACAAGTATTTGTGAAAATTGAAAAATAGTCTTATAAATGGTTTATCGATATCCAATTTTACAGAAATTAAATTAAATTAAAGAGGAAAACTAATAAGATGAATAATTAGTATTTTTAGCAGTATTATAAACTTTTAAATACATGCATGAAGCTGTAATTGCTATAAATACCCCTTCCAACATTTTTTTCCCTTCGTGCCCGATTTTCAATTGCATTCATTGGGGAAAAATGCGATTTAGATTCGAGTAAATACGGCATTTTAAAAAATACGGAGGAAAAAAATCGAATTATAAGAGAAAATTTCGTTGAATAGAAAATGTATTTCACTATTTGGAGGCTATTTTACGACGAAAATCGTAAAATGTTCTTGATTTCATGCAAAAGTTCGCTAACTAGAGAAAATCGTAAAACAGAGGTCCGTAAAATGTAGGTCCGACTGCCTTGTATACTTTCTTTTAGCTCACTACACCTACACCACTAGGTGGACCGAAATACATTGAAAAAATTAGAAGTAGCCCGTACCCTAGAAAAGTCTGCCCACGCTTGGTACCGATCAGGGATGGCGAACCAATGGCACGCGTGCCAATGATGGCACGCGACAGAATACTTTGGGCACGCCATCGATCAAAAACGATTTGCATTTTAGCTTAAAATAATTAAGTTTACTATGAATTATTATGAACAAACGCGAGTGATCCATCGCGACGCCGACAAGTCGGGGAGCAGACTCGTTTGTTATGTCTTGCGTAAATACTTTGTATATTATAAATTGCTAATGATGCAAAGTTTATCTACGCATAGTGTGTGTATGTAACTATTTGTAAATATATTCAAGTCGTTTAAAAAACATATTCTAATAATTACATTAATAGTTCAGCTTGTATACATCTAATTTATTAATGTGTTCTAATTCTTGTCTTGTAAGTCTGATTTGTAAAATAACTCTCACTGCATTATTTTTAAAAATTTTAATGACCCGAGACAAAAGCAAAAGAGCAGGCACTACAGAAATCTCGTACAAGCACTCAATTTCCTTAAAACAAATAAATCTGGCCATGAGCCCTGAGTCGTGCGCCGTCAGTAAAAAGGGTTTGTTTTGGTGGGGGAATCAAGCGAGAGCACATAGAATAGTCAATTTAATCGACACAACTGTACATTTAAAGTTTTGTGTTAAACTTACGATTTTTAACTGCTATTTAACATGGCTTGTTCGACAAAAAAACAAAAAGTGCAAGATAGTAAGTGTAGCAGAGAATTTCAAACTTGGTGGGCTGAGAAATATGGCATGATCAATAAAGGCGACAAAGTGGTGTGTGTTTTATGTTCTGGAACAGTGGTATGCAAAACGGCATTTTGAAACAAATCACAAATCCTTTTGTGAAAAAAGCGAACCAGAGCAAAAAGAATAATTGCAAGTGCAATAAAAAACAGAAATAAACAGTCGACGTCTATGTTTAACTATGTAAGCAAATATTGTCACACAAGTGCGGCAAGTTACTCGGCAGCAAATGCCATTGCTCGGCATGGTAAACCTTTTCAAGTGGGAGAGTTTTTGAAGGAAACTTGGTTGGCATGTGCGCCCCCTCTTTTTGATGATTTTGGTAATAAAGATAAGATAATTCAGCGCATCAAAGATATTCCTCTATCTAGAAACACAATAAAAGATAGAATCTTAAAACTGGCAGAAAATGTTACAAAACATAAAAAAAAAATGACATTAACTCCGCTTCTTTTATATCGCTATGTCTTGACGAAAGTATTGACATCAATAAATCAGTACGTTTAGCTGTCTTTGCTCGATATTGTGTAGGAAACGTCATTAAGGAAGAATTAATTGCGATAACATCGTTGTTAACAACTACAAAGGGCACAGATATTTGTACGGTAGTAAGAAATTCGCTTGCTGAGAAAGAAATTGATTTGAAAAAAATTTGCTTGAGTAACCACTGACGGTGCTACAAATATGGTGGGCAAAAACAAAATGCTTTCATTTCTTTATTTAAAAAAGACGTAGGACATTCTATTCTTGAATGCCACTGCATTATTTACCAGCAAGCCTTATGTACAAAGAGTGCTTGAACATCTCTTGATAATGTAATAACGTTAGTCACAAAAAAAGTCAATCTCATATCGTCGCAGTCTTTAAATATGCAAAAGTTTGATGCTTTGTTGGATGAAGTCAATTCGGTGTATAATGGCTTACTAATGTATAATAATATTCGCTGGTTGAGTCAATGGAAAGTACTTCAAAGATTTGTTGATGGCTTGGAAGAAATCAGACTGTTTCTATACAAAATGAGAGCAAAATTGAACAATACCCACAGTTGATGGATATTATGTGACTTTTTAAATTAATGTTTTTATAGACATATGCCAACATTTCAATGAATTGAAAGTAAAGCTTCAAGGTCCGAATAAGACAGTTATTGTCATGATGCATCTTATTCGCGCTTTTGAAGCTAAACTGTATGTTTTCAGAAACGATATTATTACAAGAAACCACAAGTACTTTCCAAACTTGGAAAAAAATATCAAAGATTTAGATGCCCAAGAGAAACGAAATGAAGAAATAGTTATTTATGAATTTATTTCCATAATTGATTCTTAAATCAAATACTTTTCAGCGAGATTTTCTCAGTTCAAGGAATTATCGGAAACGTTTAATTGTATTATGTACCCTGATGTGATTTCGCTTCATAAGCTGAAATTGTCCTAATTCGATTTGTTGGAAATTGAAGAATTTTAAGTGCAACTGATTGATGTCCAGTCTAGTTCAATGTGGATAGAAAAGTTTATTGAATCAAGGTAAAAGTTAGAATGGATTGAAGCAGAAAGATTAACAAGCAATATAAGTAAAAATAACAGTAAAGAATTTTTGGAAACACGAAATTCGATTGCAGACGCATTTAACTGTTTGAAGAAGATGGTTTATGCAATTTTAACCATATTTTCAACTACCTATACCTGCGAGTAATTATTTTCAGAGATAAATAACATCAAAGACTCGCTTAGAAACCGTTTAACAGACGACTCTAATCCAGCATGCATTCTACTAAAAGTAACATCTTATAATCCTGATATAAGTTATTTGTCATCTAATCTACAACAACAGAAGTTATACTAATGCTATTTTAATTTAAATTACAAGTATAACTAAAACATTTACTACTGTACAGTGCAAAATGTATTTTTTCGTATTAAATAAAGAATTTTGATTTGTTCGTGTGTATTTAGTTTTATTAGTTCTTAAATAATCACAAGTCAAAATTATTTGATGGCACGCCTATAACTGATTAAACGTTTTTTTAGAAAAAATGGCACGTTGACCCAAAAAGGTTCGCCAACCCTGGTATAGATTATTAAGATAAGCATTAATTTTTTTTTAATATTAAATACTAGCTGCATGGCCCGGCGTTGCTAGGGTTTTCTCTACTTTTATATAAATTTTCTCTTTCCTTCACAAAATCAGCACTTGTAACACTCTTTTTCACAATGACTCCCCACCTTCTCCGCTTAGCCCGGCATTGCTCGGGCCTTTACCGAGTGTATAACTTAAAATTCTCTGTTTCAAAATTTTTTCGCTTCTTTTCTGTCAGACTGGTTTATATCCCCCCGGCATTCCATGAACCTTTTAAAAGCATAACACATGAATTCCCCTTCCCCTCTCGCTATGATATCTCTAGAGTAAGTGAACAGTGGCACTTGAATATTCCCTCACACACTTTGCAACTTTTTAGATCCCGAAAACGAAAATATACCTTTTTAAAAATAGTTGTGTTGAGAAAAGTAGATATTTTTATAATTACAATATTTCGCAATTGAATTAAATGTTGAATTAAAATTGTGAGCATTTTTTGGAATGTTTCATACACAGAAAAAAGTTTCAGGCAATTATTTTTATAAATGAAGAAGTTATAAAAACTATGAATTTCATAAGTAGTAATTAAATATTTAAAATTTGAGTATATTTTAACTTTGATGCAAAATATTTAAAAAATAAAATACTATACAGAATTTAAATTTATTTAAGTAATTCCCAATTGAATAGAAATGGGACTTTGCCTTCTATTTTTTAAAAATATTATAACTACTCTTTTTACTAATTATTATAATACTTATTATAACACTTTCTTGAAAGGTTTAGAAATATGCATAGACGGACTTTTGTAAAACCTTCGATATACATCTAGTATCAATTTTACTATAGATTCGTTATAGGTTTATAATATTGCTAACTATCCACCGTTCTTCAAGTTTAGTGAAATGGGTATCCTACACTTGGCCTTTTCAACTAAAAAAAAATTTGTTTTATATTTTAATATTATCTTTTGAACTGTAAATTTGTTTCAATATTATTTGAGCCACTATAAATAGTATTCAAATTTTAGATTATCGCCTTGCTTAATGGGAACTATTATTACAACTTTGCATTCAAATAGAAGAATCGATCTTACGTTGAATTTAAAAGACAGTTATTGAGTGTGAGGACCTGTTAATATTTACCTTACAAAATAATCTTAGTAACGTAATTCAAACTATTCAAATATCTTTTTTTCTCACGTTGTGTAAAGCGAAAAGTACACCGAATCTTCGAATTCTGTGTAAACGACCTTAAATTACTATAACCGAAAACTATATAGCACGATTTAAAAAACAGTGAAAAGCTTTTTCTGAAAAACGGCGTTAATCTATCTCAAATGCATTCTTTTTCATGTCGTCTTATTCAAGACGTGTTCGTTTTTGAAAGGATTTTTATAGAACAATTGCCTGTGTTTTGTGTTTAGAATTTCAGCGAATTTTTACTTTAATTAATGTTGCGCAGTCCGTAAGTATTAAGGTTTAAAATTTAGCGAACGTAAAATACTCGAACTTTTCTAAAATCATAAGCAAATAAACAATGTTCTTTTTTCTATTAAAATAGTATAAATAATTTATATCTGGAAGTGTAATACGTTAATACTACTTTTGTTGTATTTATTTTATGTTAAAATTGTAATCAGCCTCACACTCAGCCTGTTCAAGTTTTCGCAGTTCCTGGCGCCTGGCGTAGACAAAACAAAATGGAAAGGTTTGCTTTACACATAAAAAAAAGATATTTGCTGTCGCGGGCTTTTTTGCAGATGACAGAATTTTTTCCTACTTACTTGACAATTATTGTTATATTTTTGGCACTTAACATAGTATCTTTATAAATTATAGCCTATGTGTTACCCTGATGTATATAAGCTATGCTATTGTAAAGTTCCATTAAAATTCATTCTCAGTTGTGTTTGGGAGAAAGACTACCACACACACGCGCAAACATCCTCACAAACTTTAACGTTTATAATATATATCCTAAGACAAGTCTATATAGTCTATAGCAGGGGTGGGCAGACTTTTCTAGGGTACGGGCTACTTCTAATTTTTTTAAGGTGTTGCGATACACCTAGTGGTGTAGATGTAGTAAGCTAACAGAAAGTCTACAATACAGTCGGACCTCCATTTTACGAACTTCTGTTTTGTGAATTTTTCTATTAAGGGGACTTGGCACTCTTTGAGCAAACTTCTTTATTTACGTATTTAAAAATTATATTTTAACATTTTATACAATGTTTCTATTCAAGAAAATGTTACCAGATGAAAATTTTCATATATTATTCACACAATTTTAAAAATTTAAATTTTTTGAAGAAAAAATTGGGAAAATTTTAAAATTCTACTCCTTTTGTAAAAATTAATTTTTTGACCTGAAATTTTTTATAATATTCTTATGGATGTTCTTAACAACTTTAGGGATCGATTTTAGAATAACTTTATTCGTTTTCGAGAAAAAAAATAAAATATTGATATACGGGCTAAAAATCAACGAAAAAGCCAACATGTCTTACATTTTATTTTTTTTTAAAAAAAAAGTATTCAGTTTATAGCAAAACGGATCCCTAATTTTATTACATGCTTTATTTTTAACACGCAGGAAAAAAATTGAAGTGATTGGTAAATAATTGTCGAAGGAGTAGCATTTTGAATGCACTAAGGTTTCAAAAAACACAAACTGAGAAAAACCACTTTAAAGTTTATAATTCTGAAAAAATAATTATTATAAGCTTAATTAAACTTAAAATACCACTTTAAGATATTACTTATACGTTTTTCTTTAAAATAATTGCATTTTCATATGTTTTCAACCAACACATTTTTATAAATGATCAACTTTTAGAGAGTACTATATAATTGCACAAGAAAACTCAAGAAAAACTTTAAAAAATTTTTTTTCTGTCACGACAGAAATTTTTAGCTGTTTTTCTTCTTATAATATTAAAGTATTACATTTGTATGAAAAATATATCAGGAATAAAAACTGAAATTATAAAATTATTAACATAAAATGCCTTAATTTAAAAGTTTTACATGCACACATTTCACAAGGAAGAAAAATTACATTATTGTATTGCCTCGGAAATATTCTGCTTTTAATACTACACATTCTTTTTTATAGTTATTATTTCTATTTATAAAATAGATTTTTTTTATCATAACGCATTTTTTAGCTTTTTTTTTCTAAAAAGGGGGTGTGGCTGAATTGCCTAATTTGTTTTCAAATGAAGTTTTATTCAACTTCTAACTTTCCGACATGCACAAGTGATATATCAATCGAAAGATAATAATGCAAAGAATAAGATTAAATGAAAATTAAAAAAACGATAGGTTTGTGATATTTAGGGTACTATGTCACCTTAAGCGAACTTTTCCTGGAACTAAGAAAATGTTACGGTTTGCTTCGTAAATAATCTCCAAATAGCGAAGTACATTTTCTATTTAACAAACTTCTTCTCTTCCTCTTTTTCTCCGTATTTTGAAAATATTTCAAGACCTTCGTTTGATAAAATGATTATTAGGTCTTAGTGAAGGCGGTCACCCCAAAATACCTTGGCGGTCCACCGGTCGATCGCGATCGATTTAATGCCCACCCCTGCCTTATATCGTATTATTTAAACACAGTCCACGAAACTATGTACTGGATAAGTATTTGTTGCTGCAAAACAGATTCTTCAGAACAGTATCGAAGATGTATAAAACGAGAATTTTTGGAACTTTTTTAACACATTCGCTGCAGCAACGGCGTTCCTTTGTCTCACACTGCGCTGAGATTCTGCGGCACTCTTCACAGCGCTAAAATTGAAACAAAACCCAAACTCCTTTAAAACTTGTTAATTTTACTTTGAAAAATAATAATCAGTTGCGATCAATAACAATTCTCACTACTAGGATTTATTTGTGAATCCTGGAAATCGAGTTTTCTCGTTCCTCGTGATGAAAGTGTTAAAGGGGGTTGACTAAAATATACGGATTTCCTAACCTCCGGGAAAAAAAACAAAGTTAAGGAATGTGATTTTTTTTGTTTTATTTTCTCATAAGCTATGTGGTAGCGATTTTATATGTAAGTTTTGAATATATATAATAAAAAAAAGTCATATAAATCCTTCAAAATCAAAATCTGATTCAAAGTTTTCGATCAGTTTGAAAAATTTGCATTCACTTATTGAGATGTCTGAATGCATGTGAGCTTTTCTTCCAGGGCATGAAACATAGGTCAACGATCACGTGTCGTACATAAATCTCTCTACCCGATCTTTTTCATGACAAAAAAATTGCTTCAGAAAGCACAGACAGTGTACAAGATTACAAATGAACAGAAAAAACACGTTAGTTTCAAAGAATGCTACCACAGAAATAAAACTTAAGTCGTTGGTGCCTGGTGTTTAACTCTGTAGCAATTTGATTGGAAAATATTGCACCGTTTGACAACATGTTTAAAAATTACAGAAAAATGAAATCTTTTTTTTAATTTAACTTTAATACAAGTTTCAAATTTTGGTTAAATTTTTGAACGAAAGCACACTCACGGCTTATATTCGGAAACATACAGCTTCTAACCGAAGTGTTAAGTAAGAACTGTTTCCTGTTCAAAACAATAAAATAATAAATTAGATCCTAAAAAGTATTTAAAACCAGAAAAATGCATTCAAATCACACAAGATTTTAATCTAATAAAGATGGAATGAGAATGACCCCCTAAGAAAGATATATTTAAAATATCTTAGAAAAATTATTACTTAAATAATCTCATAAAAAGAGTGTAGAGATAAATGTTTATAATATTTAATCATAAAGGGTGTTTTTTTAGAGTTATAGAACTTTAAATTGCAATAAAACAACGATGTATTATTCGATTGACATGAATTTTTTTATTCGAAAGATAATCTTGTGGCATTACATGTTAAATATGATTTCTGGCATAGGACTGCCATGGCTGGCTCGAATGTAGTCCAATCTGGACGTCCAATTTTCGATGACTTTTTCCAACATTTGTGGCCTTATATCGGCAATAACACGGCGAATGTTGTCTTCCAAATGGTCAAGCGTTTGTAGCTTATCCTCATAGACCGATGACTTTACATAGCCCCGCAGAAAATAGTCTAGCGGTGTTAAATCACAAGATCTTGGAGGCCAATTCACAGGTCCAAAACGTGAAATTAGGCGGTCACCAAACGTGTCTTTCAATAAATCGATTGTGGCACGAGCTGTGTGACATGTTGCGCCGTCTTGTTCGAACCACAGCTCCTGGACATCATGATTGTTTAATTCAGGAATGAAAAAGTTAGTAATCATGGCTCTATACCGATCACCATTGACTGTAACGTTGTGGCCTTCATCGTTTTTGAAGAAGGATTCCACCAGCCCATAAAGCGCACCAAACAGTCAGTTTTTCTGGATGTAACGGTGTTTCGACATACACTTGTGGATTAGCTTCACTCCGAATGTGGCAGTTTTGTTTGTTGACGTAGCCATTCAACCAGAAGTGCGTTTCATCGCTAAACAAAATTCGCTTATGAAAATCGGGAATAACGGCAATCTCGTTTTGGGCCCATTCGACGAATCTACGCTTTGCTTGATCATATTTAAAATGTAATGCCACAATATTATCTTTCAAATAAAAAAAATTCATGTCTATCGACTAATACATCGTTGTTTTGTTGTAGTTTAAAGTTCTATACCTCTAAAAAAACACCCTTTATTATTCTTGAAAGTATAGAATCGAGAACCAGAAAAGACGGTATTTTTGAAAGTCAAAACTTTCTTTCTAAAAATAAGCTGTGTGTGTGTGTAACATAAACAATTTTCGTTTTTTAAATAGCTTATAATGTTCATAAAAGTTTCGTAATTTCGTTTCCATAATTAATAAATAAAATACGGTGACAATGAATCACCCCAACTTGTTTGCAAAATGATTCAATTTCAATTAATACCTTGGTAAACATTTGCATGTAAAATAGCTTTCCTGACATGTTGTAGCTATTTTAAATCTGAATCAACTTGTGAAAAATTTTAACTACGCTTCGTGGAAGGACTCATACTATTTATATTACTCTTGAAAGATAGAAAAAAGACTCACATAAAAGATTTTTACTCGGAGTTTTCTTTAAGAGGGATGTTGCAAAAATATGAAGTTGTACAGTTGATATTTTGAATGATCATTGAAATAAAATTATTATTATAATGAAGAAAAACAAAGTATTCTACCCAAAGTAGAATGCTAAAAGACTATCAAAGCAAAACTTTAATATCTCCAGTTTAAAAAACTTGTAACCACTAGAGATGAGAGCAAAAAGGTATTCACATAAAAGATTAATCGGCAGGATTCCATTTATATGTACTGAAAAGTGAACTAATTAAAAGAAATAATAGATTTCTTTACACATTAATTTTCAATTTCGGAACATTCATTGCGTGGGTTCATTTAGGTCCAAAAAGTTATCGAAAGCTTTTGATTCTCACAATAAATTAAACAATATAAAATTTATTCTTTTAGGCATAAATGACATGATGTATATTGATAAATATTTTAATCTTATCACTAACAACATTCGCAAAATAGATTACAACTAAAGTGATTTAATTTATTGGTTGCAAGGTTTTACCTATTAATATATCCTTTTTGATAGCTTTAAAAGTTGTAAAATTATCCGAAATTAAAATCTAAAACTTACCTTGTATCTAAACAAGATATAATACACAGCTCTTTATAGATTAAGGCACAAAACATTATAGATGGTAGGTGTAGGTGGGTGTGACGTTTTCCCACCACACAGCTGGAAGTCGGCTTCTTTTTTTGGTTAGGACAACCGCGTACCTATGTACACGTGCACTCTTAAAATATTGTAGGGTTTTGTCTTTGGTCATCTCCCCAGCAACCTTTGACACCGTGAGGAACCCCTTACTCCACCCACGAACTGGATGTAACTCGAGAATAAAGAGGCCGACCGCTACCATCCCGAGACGCTAGAGAGGGCAGAGAGAAAAGACGGTTTGAAAACTTCGATGAGAAAGGATGCAATATCCTCCCTCACAAACAACAAAATTTGAATTCTAACGAACTAAGCAATCCTTTTAATAACTTCAATGTATTTACTGTAATTAACAGCTGTGACGTAAATATACCAAATATTTAAATTAATAAATATCACGCTACCATTATTTTTCTCAAACATCACAGTATGTCATCATTAATCATATGCTAAATTACTAGAAACCCAACTGAAGGGCAAACAATATGAGTTATAGTAAACTAACCACAATAATGCATTAGCGGGCTCTTAAACTTAGAAATAAGGTGGTTAAACATAAAAGGCGTCAATCTTCCTCTATATACTCATGAAATTCTAACTTCATATTATAAATCACATAATTTTAGTTAAATAAATAATTTATAAATTAAAGAATCAGAATTTTTTCATGTCTATGTTAAAAAAAATTCCTTTTAAAATTATCTGAATTTCATTACAGAACATGTTCTCCCATAGTTTCAATATATCAATAGCAACGTCTTTGCATTATACAGCCTCTTACATCCTTTTAAAGACCTTCATGGAAAATTTAGTGCTACAACTTGTCTGCCTCAGTCTCAAATGTTCTTTATTGGCTTAAAGTCAAGCGAATGTCCATTCACTTAATGTCTTGTTCAAAAAAGTATTGGTAAACAAGGCTAGATTAAATGTGGCTAAGAATAATTTCAACCATTTAAATGAATTCTTATCCTGAAAAGCAATAATGTAGGATCTCTTAGAATGATCAATGTTTTTGGTCTGATGCTTTGTATCTTTTAGAGTTTTTTTTTAACACAAGCTAATCGGGTGATCTCTCAAAAAGATTCATTGACACACCAGTATTCCAACTCTTATACCTTCCTATGATACTTTATCATTGGTAATTAGATTTCTATTTTTTCCAATCAAAACATGAAGAGAATTTCTCTCTTTCTATTGAGGATCTAGACTCCTTTATGAAGACTATGTGGTATTATTCTTGTCCAATGGGTTTGTTCTCTAATCCTATTTAATCAGTAATTTCTCTGAATTCTATTTAAAAGGATCTCGTACAGCTCAACTTTTTGTGTAGAAGTTTCGAGAATCAAAACATGTTTTGACTGTAGCTGTCAAAATTCTTATTCCCGTCTCCGATCGGAGATAAAATGAATTTCTGTTTCTAACACAGAAAAAGATCGAAAACTATGCATATTTGGAAAATCATATAACAAAAGGGTGGCTTTTGAATAAGTTTTTGGATTCATATTGATTCAAAAGCCCCGTTGGACTACTCTATGAAAAACATTGCATGGCTTAATAGCATTGAGCTATTAGCAGCTTCAGTTCGTGATAATTCTTCTCACTCTACCAAGTCTCCTTTCATATAAGGCATATTTTTGGTTAAAATATCTCATAGATATACAAAAAATTGAACCTACAACATTATTATTCTGTATCATCTTCCATAAAAACTAGTTTTACTAATTGTATCAATGATATTATAAGAGTAAGACGAGTAAAACATACCCTACGTTAACTTTTGGAAGCCATTATACATGATAAAATAAATTAAATCGAATATTTAAAAAAGCGAGAAAAATAAGCACATTTTTTCTAACATTATGAACTGCATTTTTGTAAACTGATATTCAACACACATGTTTTTCAAGTTCCAAATACAGAACACCATTATCAAATGCCATCTTAAAACTTCAAGAAGATGGAATTCTACACATTCTGAAAGAACATTGGTGGAAGCAGAAAAAGGGTGGTGGTAAATGCATGGAGGATTCTAAAGAGTCATCCAGTGGGGTGACAGAACTCGGTCTCGGCAATGTGGGAGGCGTTTTCGTCGTTCTCCTCACAGGCCTTGCCTTGGCTGCTTTTGTAGCCGTTATTGAATTCTTCTGGAAAGCAAGAAAGTTAGCACACGTCGACAGGGTAAGTGTACAAATGCGAGGCTATATTAATTATTGAGAATGTGAATATTTGTTAGGTACTTTTATCATTTAAAACCAGTGGCGTAACGGGAAATAGTAGAACCACCCAGAAAAGTCGAATTTTGCCTAAAATGTTTCATAAATTGGTTAAATACGTGCTTAGCATCAGTCAGGCTTTGGGCCCCGTAGACCCCCGCAGAATTCTACGGGTTCTGACTACTGATTTCTACTGATGAAAACCCAGATAACTTCCAGCCCCCCGAAAAAAATGTCTGAATTAAAAATGAATTATATGAAACATTTTGAATGTGATGGGTATAAATATTTCAGATCTAATGAGTAGAAACTTCAAAATTATTCGTCTCGATTTAAGACGACATTAAATATAGAGAGAATTCAGTTAATATAGAGCAGGGGTGGGCAGACTTTTCGAGGGCGCAGGCTACTTTGAATTTTTTCAAGATGTTGCGATCCACCCAGTGGCGTAGGTGTAGTGAACTCAAAGAAAGTATACAATACAGTTGGACCTCCATTTTACGAAATTCTCTATTTAGCGAATTTTTTTTTGGAACCAATAACATTCTACAATTTTCTTCGTAAAATAACCTCCAATTAGCGAAATGCATTTTCTATTCAACGGAATTTCCTCTTATGATTCGATTATTTCCTCCGTATTTTTTAAAATACCGTATTTACTAGAATCTAAGCCACACTGTTTCCCCAATGTTAATGTTACTAAAAATTGGGCATGGTTTAGAATCGAAGGGAAAAAATTTGTTGGATGGGGTATTTAGAGCAATTACAGTTTCATGCATGTGCTTAAAAGTTTATAATACTGATATAAAATGACTGATTATTCACTTCTTATTAGTTTTCCTTTTAAATTTATTTTAATTTCACACAAATTGGATATCGATAAACCGTTTTAGACTATTTTTCAATTTTCATAAAATCTTGTTGAGAATTTGGAACACGGCTTAGATTTGAATAAATACGGTATATCTCTAGACCTTCGTATGATGGAATGATTTTAAGGTCTTAGTGCAGGTGGTCACCTCAAAATGTCTTGGCGGTCCACCGGTCGATCGCGATCGACTTAATGCCCATCCCGGGTCTATAGGATCACTGGTAATTATTAAACTTGTCCTTAACTTAGTATTGTCATTATGAAATACATTGTGCAGTATATATATATATATTTTTAAGTGTATTAATGTAAATATGTGTTTTATTTTTTATTATGTCAGATTGTATGTTACTTGTTTACCTTCAGGAAAATAATAATTTTTTTAAAATAATATTTTGTTTTAGACCTTTCAATAGGCTCCCCCATTGTAGGGTTATCACGCCCCCCTGGGGGGGCGCACCCCACAGTTTGAGAAACACTGTTTTAACCCTCTCGTAGTTATTTTATCAAATTAAGTTCATAAATTGTGTATGGTTTTATTACGGATTTCAAATCTACATATTAAATGTACATTTTAGAGTTAAAATGTGCAAAAAAAATTTGTAAAAGAGTTTTGGTTTTAAATAAAGAATTTGATAAAAAAATATGAACATAAAAACGTAAATTAAAACAGGAACAGCACGGATTGCACAGCCAAACAGTCGGAAAAAAATTCATACCCGCAGAAATCGTGGGTTGTGCAAATTTTGCTACATCTACGTTGCCCTTGGAAATCGCGGGACTTGCAACGAGAGGGTTAAGTCTCTTGTGATATTTGTGGAAAACAAATATTTTATCTTTCAATTAAAAAAAACAATTTATTCGATATATGCTACGATCCACAAATTTGTATAAATTCTGAAGTCGTGTTACGGCATGAAAATATTGAAAAGGTCACAAAAATCACAGGCATGAAATGAAATGATATAATTAATTCTAACAAACAAACGAAATTATTTTCAAGATATCATATTTTTTTTCCCTAAAAAAAGTATGTCGTGATTCAACCGTGTATCATATAATTGTATTATTTTTCTTTAGTTTCTAAAAAACATTTACTCTTTTTTTTTTACAATTTATGAATCGAAGTTAAAAACGTAATCATTATTTTGATTCTGAGATATATAGAATCAAACTGAAATATGACATGAAAAAAATTCTAAGGTTCTACTTTCTGTACATTTACACAAAGAATTAAAAAATGCGATTTATCACTCTATCTGTTAAAACTTTTTAAATATTTTATTCTATATTATAAAAGCTGGCTTAAAAATACTTTTATCTTTGAGATTATAATAACTTCGAGTAAAAAAATTCTTATTTGACTTACGAAAACCACAGGTTTTTCACACCACAATCCTCCCTTAACTCACATAATTAACATCTGCTCTTTCCGATAAAAAGAACGATTCGGGTGGCACGAAGTTAAATTTAGATATAGTTGCTATTTTAAAATAGTAAGAGAAAAATTAAAGCCGTATAAAGTTTCTACCTTTAGATTTACGAGCTTAAAGATAATTTAATAATAGAAGAAAGTCGAATTTTTTCAAATTTAACTTATTTTCATTTTAAATAAAATGGAAAAGGAAATTCTCTCTTTATGAACTTATGTGCCAAAAAATATTTTTTATGCATTTTTGCATCCATTATTGCACAGTGGAAAGCAATACGCGTTTTGGATTAGGAATTATTTAAAGAAACACACTCTCAAACAAAACCTGACATTATTTAAAATATAGAGAGGTTGCTTAGTTCAATTGTTTATGCGAGCTAGATTTCTAATAAAGAGTGTTTTTTTTCAAGGTATAGAAGTTTAAGTTGGCATTACTTTCCAAGATGGCGACTGATTTAACAGCTGTCAAATGATTTATTCTCAGTTTGGTTTGGCAATTCCTCAAAACGATCATCAAGCAAGGCGTAGATTCGTCGAATGGGCCCAAAACGAGATTGCCGTTGGTCCCAATTTTCATAAGCGAACTGTGTTTAGCGATGAAGCGCACTTCTGGTTAAATAGCTACGTCAACAAACAAAACTGCCGCATTTGGAGTGAAGCTAATCCACAAGTGTATGTCGAAACATCGTTACATCCAGAAAAACTGACTGTTTGGTGCGCTGTATGGGCTGGTGGAATCCTTCAAAAACGATGAAGGTCACAACGTTACAGTCAATGGTGATCGGTATAGAGCTATGATTACTAACTTTTTCATTCCTGAATTGAACAATCATGATGTCCAGGAGGTGTGGTTCCAACAAGACGGTGCAACATGTCACACAGCTCGTACCACAATCGATTTATTGAAAGACACGTTTGGTGACCGCCTAATTTCCCGTTTTGGACCTGTGAATTGGCCTCCAAGATCTTGTGATTTAACACCGCTAGACTATTTTCTGTGGGGCTATGTAAAGTCATTGGTCTATGCGGATAAGCCACAAACACTTGACCATTTGGAAGACAACATTCGCCGTGTTATTGCCGAATTACGGCCACAAATGTTGGAAAAAGTCATCGAAAATTGGACGTCAGATTGGACTACATCCGAGCCAGCCGTGGCAGTCATATGTCAGAAATCCTATTTAAAATGTAATGCCACAAGATTATCTTTCGAATAAAAAATTCATGTCAATCGAATAGTTCATCGTTGTTTTATTGCAATTTAAAGTTCTATACCTCTAAAAAACAATTCCACGGTTGTTTAGTGGCATTTTTAAACTGCCATTCAAGAGTTTTTGAATCTTACATCTTGAAAGAGTAAGTAAACAGGAGACTCAAACAATTTAACATTTCATTATGTTAGAAACAATGGACTCATTGGCTGTATGGAATGATCGGAAATGCTACCCGACATAAAAGGAACTTTAGTTATAGTTCCTTCAATGAGGTTCAATTTGATTATTCATTAATACAGCATTTAAAACATCTATATGTGTCGTCTTATCTAATTATTCATCCGATATCTCCAAATTTTCAAAAATTGACAATTTGGCGCGTTTTTGAGGGTTGTGTTTTGGAGTACAAATCCTACGATTTGGCAGTTTTGACCCCTTATGGATTTGGCGAGGAAAAGCACTGCGGGATAAGTGGCTAATACGAAAATCCAATTACAATTGATATAACAGAAAGTTATTTTTGAAATTATTTCCAGATAATTCAATAAAAGTAATGCCAAAAATTTATATATCATTATTGCTGAATGAGAAGAAGAATGATTCATTACCTTAGGAATAAAATTACTACCCCTCTCCGTTGATAATAGATTAAAAGCTGCTTCAAATCTAATATCACCGTCTGAAAAATTTCCTGTTATTCACACTGAAAAAGGTATTTCTAAAATTGCGCAGGCCATTGTAATCAACATTCGCCTACAGATAGTCTGCTCAAATGACATGGGAAATAACCTACCAAACGATTCCCCCGGGTGTTGTTGTCTTGGCCCATAGGCCATCTTCTTGCATAAATAACTCAGCTTGTTTCTTTGAGTAAATCCAAAAAATGGAATTCTACTATGTAAGATTTTTAAGGTTCTGAAATGTGTGTGTTATTTCGCAGATACACACATTCCGAGATATCTTCTAACAAGAACTAAATACAGGGCTAAATAAAGAATAATCTTGTTGTGAAATTAAATGATAGTAGGAATATATTATCATCTTATATGAAATTAGATGATAGTATGATAATATTTGAATGAAAAATATTTAAGTACAGGCAGACCTCTGTTTAATGAAGTCGCAAGGTCTCGAAAAAAGTTATCTATAGTATAATTCACTAAATAGAAATGTATCTTTTAATATACTTTAGAGACCATATAAAACAGAACTTCAATTCATAAACAACCATATATTATTTAAAAAAGTATGTATATTCACACTTATTTTTTTAAAAATTAATATCTATTCATTTTAATATTTGACTTATCAAAAAGAATACTACAAGGAGAACAAGATAAAAACGTTGCCAAGAAATACACTGTGTGTGTGTGCATTTTTAATTTTAAAAAATAATTTTATATTAAAATCAATGGTTTTTTATCCACATTTTCTACTTGTACACCTACAAATAATTTTAAACATGAAGTTTTCACTAAAACATACGTCCTTAAATTTAATTATTGTTAAAATGTGTTAATTTTACTTGTGTTTTTTCTTTGAGAAATTATGTCAATTTCAATGCTGTTGTAGAATTAGGAACCTGGTAAAATCAGTTTAAGACCACTGATCACTAAAAAGTGTGTTAAAAGAGCGAATAATTTTAAAAGTGTCCAGAGAAATATTTTAAAAATAGAGATGTGAGTGCGCCCCTTTCGGGTGCCCTTCTCCTTGATTATCAGCGTGAGCTAGAGGTGTAGGAATAAAAGAAGAACTAGGAGCTGTCATGATCTTAATTTGACTTTATTAAGATCTTTAACTTAACCCGTTAACACCCAACTTAATTTAAAATTGAAATTTTGTTAAAACCTTTTAAAATTATGTTCTAAATACTTAAATTAAATATAATATGCAATTAAACTCAACACCATTGATTTAGGATCCGAGATAATTACTGTCCTATAAATAGGACGCTGGGCGGTTATGGAAGTTTTTGAACACTTAGTACTTCTTCTTTGTTTTTAGTTACTTGATTACATTTCTGTTCCCAAACAATTGAACTTTAATATTTAATGCAAAATAAAATGAAACACAAATAAATCTGACATTTTTTATTAAGTTTAAAAATATTCACACTACTTATGGTAATTTGGAAAATACTTTGTACATAGTTACATCACAATTCTTAAAAAATGTAAGATCTTTTCCCGAAACAATTTTTCATTTAACATCGTCTTTGTTTTTCTCTTTTACCAATTATACGGTCAACTCAATCACATCTAAAAGTGTCTATTTCCTTCAGTCGAGATGAATTTGCGTAACTTGATCTGCCAATTTGTTTTTGTACTGTGTTGCCTTTTTTAGATAGGTATTGCAATATGTCTCCTTATTTCTTTGATACTTCTTTTCTCTGCATTTACCATGTTGTAAAATAGAGCAGGTATTTATAACAGGCATGTCTACAATTCGGGAAAAAATTAGCCAATACCATTTGTTTCCACGGATTTTTATGGTATGTTTCTCTAAAAGCCAATCATGATAATCTACACCACCCATGTTTTGGTTATAATTATTTACCGGACATGAATGTTCGATTTTATTTTTTTCAGCTTTTCCCTTTTCACGTCTTGAAACAGATGTTGGTGATTCAATTATGTCAATAGATGTCGCAAGTGTAACGCATTTGTTATCATGCCATTTTACTGCAGTAATTTTATTTTTCACATCCTAGTAGAATTCATGTAAACCACGGCTAGTCTTTTTGAAAGTAGAATCAATTTCAAGGGCCCAATGCTGTATTCTGTCACTTTTTATTGTTCCTGTTGCTCGAAATCCACTCTTTCTAAGGTCAACTAACAAATTATAGGAATTAAAAAAAAATATCAAAATAAACTAGATGACTCTTGGAATCAGTAACTGGCTGAAGCCTTTTTTTTACAACTCGAGTTCCCAAGGGCTCTTTTGAAAGAACCACGGTAGAAGCAGCATCGACAACTTCCTTGCAGCAGTACAAATCAAAATTATAGCAGTAACCATTGTTCCCACATAATGCTCGCATCTTATACCAAAACCTTATGGGTTTACCTTTAATGTATTGCTTGAAGTAACGATGACTGTAATATCGAATCATCATTTCCTCAATAGATAGATGCTTGTCAAAAGTTTCCCATTTCTGAAAATTAGCGTTCATTTCAGCAATTAATTTTCGAATTTTTTAAAAGCTGTGTCATTTGTTTGGGACCTTGCTTCATTATTATCAGCTAAATGTGTCATAGATTTTATTTCTAAGTATCTGTTTCTAGCCATTGAGTTTCTTACTATAGAAACCATTAAATCATCTTCATCTGACCAATAGTCACATTCACTTGATAGTGTATGATATCCAGAGAAAATTAAAAAAAACGATAAATGTTTTTAATTGTATCAGTTGTTAAGGAAAAATCTTGTTTGTTTTTCCATTGTTTCGCGTACTTTTCTGTTTCTGTTAAAATAGGTTCCAAATATGTCGGAGACAAAAATTCTTCATAAACTTCAACGGGCGTAGACCCTCTAAAGTACTTTCAGCTTTTTCATAGTTTATTTTTGAGGCATTATTTTCATTAGAAAAATTATAATTTGGCGGATTTTTTTCCAATCTGCTATTAACTCTTTTTTACCTTTCTCACGTGTATTTGATCCTGATTCCGAGCAACTTCGCTTTTTACTTTTGTTTGATACATCTTTCTCTCTATGATCATCATGGTTTTCATATACAGAAATTTCAATTCTACCTGCAACGTCTCTTTACAGATGGGCTATGAGTTTCAGTGTCATCAAAACCTTCTTCATCTGTTAATTCATCTACTTCAGGTGGCAAAATAATCATTTCGGACTCTAATTCCTCAGGAAATACATATTTTACAGCTTTCTCGGCAGTTTTAAAAACTTTTTTCCGCGACATCTTGAGTACCTATGAAATAAACTACATAAGTATCAGAAAATTTAACGAATCCGCCCAGCGTCCTTTTTATAGGACAGTAGTTTAAATTTGTAATTAAAACTAATAAAAGTAAAAATAATTTTAACACGTTATAAGATATCTGTTAATAGAATATCTGAAATATATATTTTGAAAAAATATTTAAACTTACCTTCAAAACATTTTCGTACTATTACAATGAAGTTCAGCAAGAAAAAAACATGATAATAGCGAACTTTACGTGTCTGCAGCTGGCTGAAATATGCTTCCATCCGGTCCAAACAGGCTTAAGTAATTCGGGTGAAGCCATTACTCTTCAGGGGGTAAAAAAAGTTGGCGAAACGTTCAATAAATTTATTTATAATAGTGAAAATGAACTGTCCTATAAATATGACGCTGGGCGGAAACAGGTTAATCGTCTAACAAATTAGATTATAATAATATAAGTGAAAGAATCTACGGCGGCAAAACACACAATATATATATATATAAAACCGAAACTACTTAACTCGGACCATTATCAATAACTAACTTGCCTAAGCTCAATTAGAAAACTATCACAGATCCCAATACTAAATGGTCAATTCTACTTTGATGTAGTCTGAAGTAGCGATCACAATAATCCTAGATGAAGTTGCGTATTTACTCGAGTGCAATGGTATGCACCTTGACTTAAGGGTTCTCTCTATCACTTATAATTTCTATTTACTACCACGTAGCGTGTTTCAAAACCTCTTCACGCTTGAAACACGGATTATATTTACATTACTCAAATTGCCACACAGCTTACTCTAAGTTCTGATATTTAAAAGCTTCCTAATTTGCATCTTTCATTCACGCTTCACTTCTTGGATTTGGTTGGAAAATAGTTGCCATTAATTCTGGCCCCAAGGAACCCAAAAACATGTTAAAGAAAAGACGCGTGAGCCCGTCACAGAGAGAAAAAAAATCTAGTCCCAAGAAAAAAAGTTCGTTAAACAGAAAATGCACTTCACTATTTGGAAGTTATTTTACGAAGAAAATAGTAAAATGCTTTTGATTGCAGGAAGAGGTTCACAAAATAGGGGTTCGTTATGTGGAGGTTTAACTGTAATCATTTTTATCTATAAATCCATCGGTATGGCAATAAAGAACATTTGCTTTCGTTTGATTATTGTTTGATTAGAGCTTCATAGCGTTACAATGAAATGAATGAATGTTTATTAACATCACACTAGAGAATGTAAATGAGAGCTATTGACGACAGACCTCGCAATTGTGAACCATGGTCAAGAGATGTGGTCATCACCTGAACTGGCACCTCCTTTTTCTAACTTTCACACCACACAAACGTGAAGACTTTGTTTGAGCCATGACAGATTAAACAAGCAGCAACCCTTCTACACGGCAAGTCTTCGGTGACACTAAGTTTTGAATTCATAACGAGCTACGAGTCCGTGACCATGACCGCTAAGCAGTATTAGAATGGAATAGAATTACTTCAGCGTTTCTCAAACTGTGGGGCGGGATGACTCAACGAGGAGGGCGCGAGCATATTGAGAAAAATCAAAAATAAAATATTACTTAAAAATTATTAATTTATTGAAAGCAAACAAGCAATATACATTCTGACGTAATAAAAAATACACATTTACACTCATGTATTATACTTATAAATGTATCAATGCTACACAATGTATTTTATAATTAATTTAACTATACTAAGTTAAGAACAAGTTTATTAATTACCACTGACCCCCCATGGGATTATCATATGTAAAATTATATACAAAGATTAACACTTATATTTTTAATTTGTCCGGTTTATAGTTAATCTCTTAACTGTCGATTAAAAGTTACGTGATTCACTACCCAATGTGACCGGAAGGCCTGGGTTCGATGCCCGATGCCACCAAACACCCTCCGAGTACACACGGAGTACGTGCTCGTTAAATCTGTGGGTCCGTTGTCTTGTGGGCTTAATCACGAGCGCAGGGACTGGAGATTATTTCCCTCCCCTTCCGTTAACATGCAGAAATTGTGGAGGTGGAGATAGAGGTCGTGTCGCCATCTATCGTCCCTTAGGGGAATTTCGCCGAGCTAAATCGCACTGTCACCTGTATGGTGCTCAAGGCCAACGACAGGCGTACCTCTTGCCCATGCTACGATGAATTTCGTGGGCCTCGGTCTGACTACGTCAGACAGGTGGCATCAGAAAACAACAACAACTACCCAATGTCAACCATTTATCACGTAGACGTGTGTATGTTATGTATTGGGGTGGGGAATAAAGAAGCAAAAATATTCAGAAAGAAGTAAATTCTTCGCAAATATTGTCAAGGTCCTTTTATTGCATTCCAAACTTTCGGAATAATTTTATGGTTAGTAGTGCAGAGAAAAGATCGTACTTCTGAAAGACGTATATATACGTGCGTGGAAATTAACGCTTTTCTGAGCGAGACGTTTATATACGCCGGTGGCACTTAAGAAGTTAAGATCGTATATCATAGTTTTAGCGTCGAAGTATAGTATTGAATTCGATACATTGTTATTGTATGAGGAGGCGTGATGAAAATCATGGTTGAATATATATTAGGTTGTGAGTATTGAAACTTTGAGATGCACTGAATTAATTAAATGATCCATGGTGATTAGTCCTGGTCAGAGGCGTGGTTATTCTAAAGTAATGCTCCACTCCTCAAACTACACAACTCTAAGCAAGGATTTAGAAGCTAGTAAAGTCAAACTTATATATTGGTTCCAAATCTTCAATCTTGAATTTTTTGGAAGGAATCAGTATTTAATGTGTATTATTTGGGCCATTGTAAAAATACCTGTTTAATCAGTAAGTTTCTTACCCAATAATATTCGGTTCGATATCTAGGTACGAAACCATTTACAAATAAAAAACAAATTTCTTGGAATAAAGGGAATTTTTAAGGTAAGACAATATGCGTTAAAAATAAGTAATTTTAATTTAAGTTACACTAAAATACTTAACTGCTATTGGTAAATAAATTAACACTATTGGTCTTGGAAAATTTGATTCAGTCGAATGAGGAAGGGAGTGATATATTTGTGTCCTTACGTTTCACACCTTAAGAGGGATTTGAAGGTAAGCTCAATTTAAAACATTGAAATTCTCCTTTTTTGTGCTAAGGAGTGGTATTAAAATTTAATTATGAGTCTCTATTTAAAGCCTCCCTGGCTACTAAGCTGATTAGCATAACCACTAAGACACTACTGTCCCAAAAGGCCTGTTCAATGTGGTACATAAATTAAGATTTATGGCCGAGTTCAGGTATCATCTTTGTTTTCACTTCGTCTCTGTTGTTGTCTGTTATATCTCTGCCTCGGTGCCTCCTTCTTTAAGTCGCAAACAACAAAGAACATGAAAAAAAGCCCTTAACGACTGACCTGAAAAGGGATTTCTTTCTTCCCAGTCGTCTGACGTGTGTACTTTGGAGGCAGATCGCAAGGACATCATGGGTCTTCCTCCCCCTCCGTCTGTAACAGCTCGTCGGCTAAGTGGTGACCCGGACGGGATTTGTACACGCAAGTTTCTAAATAGCTTGTCACCGAAGGTCTCTGTATTTAAGGTATCTGACTACGTTCGGAACCGTTATTTTAAAAAAGCGTATAAATGGATATTTTTCATGATATTTAGTGCCACTTAGATTAGAATACATGTACAAAATTGTTTTAAAGACATTTTGACAAAAAAAGTTTATTCAAATGCAATATTTCGGCATAAATTTACTTAGAATAACCTTTTCCAAAATGTTCTCCTTTTGAGAAAAATACTTCTATTATAGTAATATTTTGCCTGTTTATAGCTCAGACCTCTGTACAGAGGCTCAACCATGACTTTTGAGAAATTCACTTTATTTTCAGAGTTACTACCAATTGAAATAATTATCAGCGTTTCTTTCTTAAAATTTCTCCCTTCTGTTGTCGTAAAACATGGATATATATATAAACCCACTTCTAAATTATATATATCAAAAATTCTAGTTGAGCCTCTGTACAGAGATCTGAGCTACATACAGGCAAAATATTATTATAATAGAAGCATTTTTCACAAAAGGAGAATATTTTGAAAATAGGTCATTCTATGTTCTTTTTTTGTCAAAATATTGTATTTAAATATTTTTTTATTGTAATATTATTC
Organism: Trichonephila clavipes; assembly: GCA_019973935.1. Taxonomy (NCBI): domain Eukaryota; kingdom Metazoa; phylum Arthropoda; class Arachnida; order Araneae; family Nephilidae; genus Trichonephila; species Trichonephila clavipes. Next base: position 338,648 of record BMAU01019951.1, on the reverse strand, counting down.
TTAAAAAAATTTATATATATTTTCTAATCTAAGTGACTCTAAATATCATAAATATTAACCATTTACACGCTTTTGCAAAATTACGGTTGCGAATGTAGTCGGATACCTTAAGAATAAGAAAACGAAATACCATATTTTAATCGGCAACTTTTTGGCATTAATCAGCTAATGATCGTTACTTTTTTCCAATTAGACCACAATGAAATCTGTATACAATGAAATCTGTATTTAAACTGTTATCACCCCCTATACATGTGATGCAAATTAAATTTTTAAAAAGTTTTTGCCTTTTATTTATTTAAGTAAGATAGTGAGATGAAACAATTTTTTGTATCACCATTTACCTTATATCCTTTATAATTCTATCTAACACTGTAAGAAACAAGTGTAGGCATTGCGATGGAATTAAATTAACAGAATCGTACTTACTAAAAAATGCGGCATTCGGGATATTTGTCAAAAAAATATATACCCAGAAGAAATTATCACGAAACTCAGCAAGAATAAGAGATATGCAAATGATAAAATTTCGAAGTGAGATACTATGCGCATATTAGTTGCGCAACTGGGAGAAAAAATGTACAAGCGCCGTATTAGGCTTTGATATATTGAGACTTCACGAGCATTTACCACCGCTTAATAGGACTTTGGGTCGGAGCGATATGGTAGTTTCTCGGTGTTGGCAACAGTGGATCACTGATGTGGAGAAAACACAAATGCCCGTGGGGATAATCGCTACCAATCTAACCAGTGCCATGAGAAAACCATAAGAAGACACCGAAGTTGTTGAGGGGAGGGATTCATCGGTTGCGATGGAATCTCTCTTTGAATGGTTCAACCACCGCACACGTTGTAGCGGTCCAATCCGGCATTTATTGTCATACTATGTTCCAATTTCTTGGGTGAAAATGGTCCTTCAAGGCATTTGACAGCTGAAACATTGCCGGATATATATAAGAAATCTTGCTCTGCGCGATATTTCATCTATGGCCTGCCATCACCATAATAGAGCATGTCTGGACACGCTGGGAAGGCAACGCAGCCGTCCCGGAGATACAGGAGAATTATGCGCAGATGCAAAGACTATGGATCTTCTTCCACAGGGGGTCATATATCTAATTGAATCGATGCCACGCCGAATTTCGGCTTGTATAGCTATGGCTTTATATTATATTTTTAATATTTTTGGAAAGCTGTATATATATATTTAATCATTTGTTTTTATTTTCATATACACTACATATACCAAATTTCGTGAATGTAGCTCAATTTCTTCTGGGTGCATATATTTTTTGCGACAGAGTGTATATATCTTGCTCCATATTTCATCTATATATATATATATATATATATATATATATAGTGTATATAAATAGATGTTTGTATATATATGACCTCGCTTCCCTCCAACACCATTCAACCAATCACTATGAAAATTGGTATGTATATGTATTTTTTTTTGTGGGGAAGGTTTTTATACTATCATCTTTGTTACAGCTCCCCACCAGGTAGCGCTACAGTTTATCAACTTATGCACCGTTCAATCTTTCGCCAAGTTGCCGACATGGTCACCAAAAATAATGCCAACGTGGTTCTACCGCCAACATTTTGCTTGTTTTCATTGAATCACCGTTATAATGTAAGGAACAGTGTTGCTTTCGAATATTACAATTTTAAGATAAAATAAACACAACAGAAAATAATATTAACGTATTATTCATACAGATATAAATAATTTACACTACATTAAGTGTTCATTAAGCAAAATTTGCAGCACTATGTCACTTTAGCTAAGCAGAGGTCAGCTTAGGAAGGTGTTTTCAAAAATCGATCCGCATAAAAGTTACAGGACGTTATAAGTTTTAAAAAAATCCTCTTTAACAGATATTAGATCTAAGGGCTTAAAATTCAACAAATATGGTTTTTCTGTTCAACTTATTTATGCAAAACGCTTTTTTTTATTTGGAATTCACGTAAAATTAACTCATTAAAAACTTCTTTATCCTTCAATCTGTATTGTTTAATTTGTCAATTCACCCGTGCAATTAACGGGTATACCAGCTAGTACTACAGAGTGTTTTTTTCCAGGTATAGAAGTTTAAGTTGGCATTGCTTTCCAAGATGGCGACCGATTTAACAGCTGTCAAGTGATTTATTCTCAGTTTGGTTTGGCAATTCATCATGAATAGACTCACGCCTGAGCAACGCTTTCAAATTGTGCAATTTTATTTCGAAAATAATGGTCGATTTTCATAAGCGAATTTTTTTTAGCGATGAAGCGCACTTCTGGTTGAATGGCTACGTCAACAAACAAAACTGCCGCATTTGGAGTGAAGCTAATCCACAAGTGTATGTCGAAACACCGTTGCATCCAGAAAAACTGACTGTTTGGTGCGCTTTATGGGCTGATGGAATCCTTCTTCAAAAACGATGAAGGAGCCACAACGTTACAGTCAATGGTGATCGGTATAGAGCCATGATTACTAACTTTTTCATTCCCGAATTGAACAATCATGATGTCCAGGAGGTGTGGTTTCAACAAGACGGCGAAACATGTCACACAGCTCGTACCACAATCGATTTATTGAAAGACACGTTTGGTGACCGCCTAATTTCACGTTTTGGACCTGTGAATTGGCCTCCAAGATCTTGTGATTTAACACCGCTAGACTATTTTCTGTAGGGCTATGTAAAGTCATCGGTCTATGCGGATAAGCCACAAACGCTTGACGATTTGGAAGACAACATTCTCCTTGTTATTGCCTATATACGGCCACAAATGTTGGATAAAGTCATCGAAAATTGGACGTCCAGATTGGACTACATCCGAGCCAGCCGTGGCAGTCCTATGCCAGAAATCATATTTAAAATGTAATACTACAAGATTATCTTTCGAATAAAAAAATTCATGTCAATCGAATAATACATCGTTGTTTTATTGTAATTTAAAATTCTATACCTCTCAAGAAAACACCCTTTACATACATGAGTTGTTGGTGATAAATCGTAACCTAAGATATGCCTGAGATATACCTCTTTAGGACTGCTTCAACAGGCAACACTATACCTTTATTTCGAAGTTGTGAAATTATTTGGATGAAGCATTGTTCCTTTTTTTGTATAAAAGTTTCTACACATAACATTGTTCAACAGTTTAATTAATGATATGGATAGTCGATACCCCAAATATTTTAGAAATAAATTGTGACTCATTTTTTATAATTCAAATTTATTTATTTATTTCTCACAAAAATAAGCAATTTATTTTTTATTAAAGTCAAGGACTTAAGTAAAAATTTAATTAATGTGAATAATTATTTGTTGTTCAAACTTGGTGTTAAAATTATGCAAAAGTCAATAAGCTAAATAATGAATATGTAAATAAAAATATTTTTTATCAGTGTTTAGGTTCTAAAAAAATAAAAATGCTTCCTACTTTTTAAATATTACTCCTCCCCCAATTTGTGTTTTTCACAGTACAGTCTTAACATTATTTCTCTTAAATAACTGATCAGTGTATTTTTTAGTTTCTGAAAAAGTATATTGGCTTAGTAGCTTTAAATTAATTATTTATGGGCTTTTAATTAAAACTTTTTTTCTTGGCTAAAATTCCCGACCCACATACATTTAAGAGGGTTTTTTTTTTAAAAGCCTTTTTTTTTCTTTTATATATTGGTTACTTTCTTTTAAAAAAATCTCTTTTCAAAACTGTTTATAGAATTTCCCAAAACTCTCACTCCATTATTATTTTCTTTTGAAGAATATGAATAGAAAATAAAATAAAAAAGATTTAAAAGTGCTGTATACAGATCATTCTGCTTAAAAAAATATTTTTCATCGTTTGAAATTTGTAGAAACCTTAGTGTAACTATTTTTTATCAGTATTTCTATTGAAAACTGAAATAAATTGAGCTATTCCATCGGTATTTATGCTGAAATGAAAACAAAGACAAAAATTCAAAATCATCATTGTATATCCGATATACACATGTTGATCTCACTGTGTTATTTTTTTTAGTCAAGCATGCATATGTTTTAAGATTTCATTCTTCATGTAACACTAATATTTATCAATTGTCTAAACATAGAATTTATTGCAAAATAAAGATAGAGAATATAAAATATTTTTAAAATTCTATCAATACTTCATTTATTTAAAAACTTACATTCTGAAAAAAATTAATTCTACAGAACTATTACTGTAGCAAAAAGTTCTGCAAAATAATATGGATTTCAATATTTAATTAAAGTAGAATCTCTACGATTTTAATTCGAGATATAACTGATACAATTTTGACTATCAATATAGTATCAGTTGATGGTTTAGCGTGATGATAGTAATGATGATTTAGTGTGTTCCTTTATAATATACAGGGTGTCCAGCCTTAATGTGACCCAATAGCTAATTCCCAAACCACCGGATTAGATATGCACTTCCAATTAAAAAAATGTTTTTAAAAAGGTAAAGAATGTTTTTGCGTGCTTTTCGACCCAAAAATACCATTTACAAAAAAATTACATAAATTAAATTTTTATACGGTCCCCACGTCCTATCACTTATATTTAAGAAAAGATGCAATACACAAAAGGTTTCATTTTATTACGATAAAAACTGACCGAGTTATGTCTACATAAAGTTAAAGCATCTGAATTGCTCAGAAAAGGGAGTGGTATATAAATTGAGTTTAGAGAACACAGTATTTCACTACCTATAGAAGATCAAAAGAAAAACATCATAGTAATATTAATACAGCCCAGTAAACATCACAGATTGACAATTTGTACTGCTGTATGGCAAACAATATAAGTTAAATTAAAGAAACACAAATTGTACCGAAAAGATTAAAACAGCTTGTTTTAAAAAATAGCAGCAAAAGAATACAAGATTTGCCGTTTAAATTATAGCATAATGTGGAATGATGCTCCAATCATGAGTCAGGGGCTTTATTATATCAGAATGACAAAATTTACTTAAATGATGTTCAAAATGACTGCCATCCGCAGAAATGGAGTACCGAACCCGCGTCAGAAACTCCGCCTGCAGCTTCTGCAACATACTTGGTGTCACAGACCTGCATGCCATGCTGATTCGATTGAGTAAATCAGATTTACTCATGGATTCACGTCCGTACACTTAGTTTTTAGGAAGCACCAGAGAAAGAAATCCAGAGGACTTAGATCGGGTCATCGCGTGGGCTACTCCTGTTGACCACCGTAGTCGATTATTCGAGTGTCAAATGTCTGCGCCCAAAATGTAAATGGTTGCGCAGGTTTGTGCGCGGGGGCACCATCACGCTGGTACCACATGCGTGACAAATCTCGTAAGGAAACTTCAAATCTTCTAAAACATCGGCTAACGGTCCAGATAAAATTTCCGTGTATGATTCTGATGTTAAAGGTAAATCGAAATACATTGTGCCATTTAAGGTGCTCTTCCATATTCCGCACCACTCATTCACCGACCAACTCATTGTAGGCGATTCGGTCGTATTAGATGTGGGTTTTCGAGGGATCAATAATTCGTATCCTGTGTATTAAAAATGCCTTGCCTCGAGAACTGGCATTCATTCGACCACAAAACTTCACTCAAAAAATCTGGATTTTCTTCCAGTGTGTTTAACACGAAATTGCAAAAATCAAAACGACGCTCCTGGTCTCTGGACATTAGTTTCTGCGCCAGGACTGAACGATAAGGATATGCACCGCATATGTAATATGTTCCACACCGTCAATTTTGAGTAGGAACAAGCCTTGCTAATATACCTAACACTACTTTCAGGATTAACCAGGGCATATCCTAGAATAGGAGTGGCGAACCTTTTTGGAACAACGTGCCATTTTTTCTAAAGAAATGTTTAATGAGTTATACAGGCCTGCCATCAAATAATTTTGACTTGTGATTATTGGGAAACTAATAAAACTAAATACGAACAAATCAAAATTCTTTATTTAATACGAAAAAACACATTTTGCACTGTATAGTAGTAAATGTTTTAGTTATATAAGTAATTTAAACTAAAATAGCATTAGTGTGACTTCTGTTGTTGTATATTAGATGACAAATAACTTATATCAGGATTATAAGATGTTACTTTTAATAGAATGCATGCTGAATTAGAGTCGTCTGTTAAACGGTTTCTTTACGAGTCTTTGATGTTATTTATCTCTGAAAATAATGACTCGCAGGCATAGGTAGAAGAAAATATGGTTAAAATTGCATTAGCAATCTTCTTCAAACAGTTAAATGCGTCTGGAATCGAATTCCATGTATCCAAAAATTCTTTACTGGCATTTTTATTTATATATATGTAGGGTTGGATATGTGCAATGGACAACCTCTCCCCCTGTACTTAGGGTGGAGCAGTCCACACTGACGTCACACCCCGTCAGGAATGCCCGACTAAAACGAGACACGGGAAAATATGCAGACGGACGTTAGTGACGCTAAGCTTTAGACGTAGGAGAAAGACGTTCTCCTTTGCTGTTCAATATAATAATCTAGATCTTTCTCATCTTGTTAAATAAATCATTTATCATCCTTAGGTTGTAGTCATTTTCCCCATATTTTGGGGGCTCGGCCTTTCTCTTGCATATTAAGGAAAATCTCCTCTGGACGAGAGAAAATTTTAAGACGCGTTAATATTTTCTTCAGTGGACGCTACATTGCAAAAAGCGTAAAAACGTGTTACTGTTGGAATTTCTTTTTCTTGGATTCACTTAGTGCCTCAACTGGTTTTGGATTTATTGTACGGACTGCTCCCCAACCCAGGTAGGCAAAATTTAATTAAACGTATTTTTTTTTTGTTTTTATTTTTTTTGCTTTAAAATAACTGTATTTAGTAGTTTTAACTCAGAGTGTGATAGGGAAATTTTGATTACAACCTTGCACCGTCTAAATTTTCAAAGTGATTAATTTTGTATATTAAGATGTCCTGTAAAAAAAAATTAAATTAGGCGATATTCCCATAATTGCTAATTTGTTGAAATGTGGTACAACTCGTGCTGTAAAAACATTAAATTCTATATTAGGATTCACCGAATTTGACCGTTCTTCGCGAAATAAAATAAGAAATTTTTCCTATATTCCCTAAAGAGTTTAAAGTTGAAGAACACAAAGAAAAAATTTTAACCGAATTCTCATTGCCTGATTTTATCTCAGTCGCTAATTTATTGCATTTAGACGTAGAAACAAATGAGCAAAATTTATGCAATAGTATATTTAAAGCTTTGACGAACTTAGATGAATTCCAACTAACATTAAATAATTCGGAGGCATCCTTTTCTGAAGGCGAAAACGTAGTTTCAAAAACTACGTTTCAAAAACGAAACACGTTAGACAGGAATTTTTCATCGGAAAGGACAGACCAGCAATCCGCGTTTCAGGAACATCCAGTCAGCAATTCTCCCCTGCCCAGCGTTCAAGGTCATTCTTTCATGTCGGCACATCAAAACGTTTTATCTCTTTTTACACAAAATACTTTTCCTCCCTATTCAAACGAAGCTTCCCTTACAGAGATGAATACCCAGTTTTGGACTTTATTGCGGGATATTTCGGCGACTAGTAGAAAATTTACCGGGTAAGATTTTTATTCTGTAAATAGTTTCTTTCGCGATATTGAAGAAAATTTTGATTTATTCCCAGCTATCAGTTCTTCTCAAAAATTAATTTTCGCGAAACGTCTAGTATTTGGAACTGCTAAATCATTTCTTTTTTCACAAAGAAATTTAAATACATACGAGTCATTCAAAAAAGCTTTAATTGAAGAATTTTCGGATTCAGTAACCTCCATAGAAATTCACCACGAATTAGAAAAAAGAAAAATGTATAAAACCGAGACTTTAATGCAATATTTTAATTTCATGCGTGAAGTAGCAAATAGATGTGATTCAAAAATTGACGAAGCATCAATTATCCAGTACGTCATTAATGGAATTGATGGGCCTCGTTCATATAAAATAATCCTCTATGGTGCAACCTCATTTTCCGAATTTAAGCAGAAATTACGTACCTATGAAACTGTCATTAAAAACATGGGAATACATAACTCTAATTCACCGAATTTTTGTCATTCATATGAAAGCCGAGGACGCGATTTTAAACAACAAAGCTTCCAAAAAAACCCACAAAATTTAACGCTTCCGACGCAGCTAGAAATCCCCAACGTTGTTTTAATTGTAATGATATAGGTCATCTATCAAAATCTTGTCCTAATCATTCACGTGACCCCAGATGCCTTTCATGTAATCTTTATGGTCACAAATCATTTGAATGCCGACGAGCTAATTTAAATAACACCTCTACACCACCTTCTGGTGTAAATGCTGTGCATGAATTGCCTTCTCCTATTAATATGTGTAAAGACGTAACAATTTTTGGGCGTAAACTTAACGGGTTAGTAGACACAGGCAGCAATTTAACACTATTAAGAAATTCTATTTACATAAATATAGATGCACCGCCACTGAAACAAACCAACACATTATTAACAGGTTTTGGTTTTCGCGAATTAATGTGATAGGAACTTTTGATTCTGAAATTACTATCGATGATCAAATTTTCCTGTTACTATTTCTGTTGTACCAAATTCTTGTACAAATTATGACCTTATAATCGGTTGTGACGTAATTAAACAAGCACATCTAAATGTATCGCCTACAGGCGTAAAATTTGCACAAATTTTAAGGCCCTCTGATAATGCAAATGAAAATTTTATTATGACGATTTCTGACGGTTCACCCACATTTGATATCGGTCCAAATGTTTCTCAACATAATCGAGCTGAAGTCGAACAACAACTGCTATCGACATACACGCCTAAAAAAACAAAAACTGTAAACATTGAGCTTGATATCGCTCTCACTGACGACGAACCGATATTTCATAAGCCCCGACGTTTGCCATTTGCTGAACGAGATATAGTGGACGCTCAAGTTGATGAATGGGTTAAAAATGGAATTGTTGAGCCGTGTTCATCCCCTTACGCTAGTCAAGTTGTGGTAGTAAAGAAAAAAGACGGGAAATCAAGAGTTTGCATTGATTATAGACGCTTAAATCGCAAACTTATTAAAGATAACTATCCTCTTCCTTTAATTGACGATATTTTAAATTGTCTCCAAAATGCTAAAATATTTACTACTCTAGATCTAAAAAATGGATTTTTCCATGTCGCGGTAAATGAAAGGAGCCGTAAATTTACTAGTTTTGTTACTCACAATGGTCAGTATCAATTTAGACGAACGCCTTTTGGACTGAGTACTTGTCCTTCCACCTTTATGCGGTACATAAATGCCATTTTCCGACATCTGATTTCGAAAAGTATTGTTCTCCCATATATGGATGATGTCGTTATTCCCGCTGCTAATGAGTCCCAAGCCGTTGAATATCTAAAAATTGTTCTAGAGGTAGCTTGTGATTACGGACTTGAAATAAATTTTAAAAAATGTCAATTTTTACATAATACAATTGAATTTCTTGGCCATATTATAGAAAACGGTAGATTGTTTCCTTTCCCTTCAAAAACTAAAGCTGTTATTAATTATCCTGATCTTAAAAATATTAAAGACGTTCGCCGATTTCTTGGTCTTACTGGCTATTTTAGAAAGTTTTTACTCTCATATTCGACCATAGCAAAACCTTTGAGTGACCTCCTTCGTAAAGACTCCCTTTTCCAATTTTATGCTGAACAACAGACAGCATTTCAAAAATTAAAATACTTACTTTCCCAACAACCCGTTTTAAGTATTTTTAACCAAAATTCTCCCACTGAGATTCACACTGACGCGTCAATCGATGGTTTGGGTGCAGTCCTACTCAAAAATCCATACATGACAACCAGTTTCACCCTGTATTCTACATGTCAAAAAAGACATCAGACCATGAACGAAAGTACACTAGTTTTGAACTAGAAGTCCTTGCAGTGGTCGAAGCACTTAAAAAGTTTCGCATCTATGTACTAGGAACATCATTCAAAATTATTACTGACTGTGACGCCCTCGTCAAAACACTAAGTAAAAAAGAGCTTAACCGCAGGAGAGCCAGATGGGTACTTTATCTCCAAGAATTTAATTATACAATAGAACACCGTACAGGCTCAAAGATGCCTCATGTGGATGCTCTCAGTCGACCTCCACATTGTATGCCAATCCAAAATAGTGTCCATTTTCAATTTCTCAAAGCACAACAGGCTGATGACCAAATAACAACGATAAAGACGCTTCTAGAAACAACGCCGCATGACAACTATATCGTAAAAAACAAACTTCTGTACAAAATAGTCAATGGCACCGATTTACTAGTGGTACCTGACGAAATGCAGGCTAACATCATTAAAACTGCACATGAACGTGGCCATTTTGCTGTTCTACGCACACAAGATTTAGTTAGCAAAGACTTTTACATCCCATGACTTAAAGACAAAGTTGAAAAATGCATTCAAAACTGTGTTACATGCATTCTCACAAACCGGAAACGGGGAAAACAAGATGGCACGCTTAACGCGATAGAAAAAAACGATTTACCTCTCCATACATTTCATCTAGATCATTTGGGTCCCCTAGCGACAACTTCTAAGAAATATAAGCATGTTTTTGCAGTGATTGACGCATTCAGTAAATTTACATGGCTGTATCCCACTAGATCTACGGACGCTGCAGAAGTCATAAATCGATTAGAAAACCAAAGACATGTCTTCGGAAACCCCGCTAGGATTATCACTGATAAAGGATCCGCATTTACTTCCTCCGCATTTGAATATTACTGTAAAAAGCAAAACATCCTTCATATTTCCATTACAACTGGTCTTCCAAGATCTAATGGCCAAATTGAAAAACAAAATTCCACCATCATTGCTGTGCTGTCAAAACTTTCTGTCAACGATCCTGAGAAATGGTACTCTCACGTACCCCACCTGCAAGAAATCCTGAACTCAACTTTTCAAAGAAGCATCAAGATGACTCCATTTGAGCTCCTTTTCGGCACCAAGATGAAGTCTTGCCAGGACATCGAGATTGTCGAACTTCTTAACGATGAGATTACACCTCAATTCCAAGAACAGCGTGATGCTCTCCGTCAAGATGCCAAAAAGGAAATCTACAAAGTTCAAGATGAGAATCGCCGCACGTACAATCTACGACGCAGACAAGCTCATAAATATTAACTACATGACCTAGTAGCAATTAAACGCACTCAGTTTGGTCCAGGCTTGAAACTTAAGCAAAAATACCTCGGACCATACAAAATTACAAAAGTGAAGCACAATGACACTTATGACGTAGAAAAGTGTGATTTTGTCGACGGACCATCAAAAACGTCTACTTGTGTAGAATTCATGAAACTCTGGCCAAACCAAACTAACTCTACTTGATTTCTCCATTAAAAACTGTTCACAATTTTTCTTCCTGTGAAAGACTTTCGTTATGGACATCATTAACAGACTTTTTATCTATTTATTTATTTTTGATACCATTTTTATTGAATGACTCTAACATTTTCTTATTTCATTTTAGTAGAAATTTAAGTGTTTAGCAGTAGGAGCATCTTGCTTCAATATGTTCCTGTTCCTTATTCCAGATTCTTATTTTAGCCTTGATCTTATTCGTATCGTTAACATAATTTGTTTTACCCCAGTGGTAATGTATGAAATTTTTTCTATTTATGAAATATTACTTTAAATTTGTTCATTTTTCAGTATTTTCGTACTTTTTCTTTGATGATATTTTGTGTTGTGTATAGTTCTTTCATCTACTGTGTGTAACTGTGTACATTTTTAATATTTCTTTACTATGTATCTGTGCATTTTATCATTGTATGTAATCAGGCGAGGTCGCCTTCCCGGTCATGATGGCCGATGTAGGGTTGGATATATACAATGGACAACCTCTTCTCCTGTACTTAGGGTGGAGCAGTCCACACTGACGTCACACCCCGTCAGGAATGGCCGTCAAAAAGGAGATAAGGGAAATCATGCAGATGGACGTTAGTGACGCTAAGCTTTAGACGTAGGAGAAAGACGTTCTCCTTTGCTGTTCAATATAATAATCTAGATCTTTCTCATCTTGTTAAATAAATCATTTATCATCCTTAGGTTGTAGTCATTTTTCCCATATATATTGCTTGTTAATCTTTCTGCTTCAATTCATTCTAACTTTTTCCTTGTTTCAATAAACTTTTGAATCCACATTGAACTAGACTGGACATCACTCAGTTGCACATCAAATTCTTCAATTTCCAACAATACGAATTAGGACAATTTCAGCTTATGAAACGAAATCACATCAGGGTACATAATAAATTTAAACGTTTCCGATAATTCCTTGAACTGAGAAAATCTCGCTGAAAAGTATTTGATTAAAGAATCAATTATGGAAATAAATTCATCAATAACTATTTCTTCATTTCATTTCTCTTGGGCATCTAAATCTTTGATATATTTTTTTCAAGTTTGGAAAGTACTTGTGGTTTCTTGTAATAATATCGTTTCCGAAAACATACAGTTTAGCTTCAAAAGCGCGAATAAGATGCATCATGACAATAACTGTCTTATTCGAACCTTGAAGCTTTACTTTCAATTCATTGAAACGTTGGCATATGTCTATAAAAACATTAATTTTAAAAGTTACATAATATCCATCAACTGTGGGTATTGCTCAATTTTGCTCTCATTTTGTAGAAACAGTCTAATTTCTTCCAAGCCACCAACAAATATTTGAAGTACTTTCCATTGGCTCAACCAGCGAACATTATTATACATTAGTAAGCCATTATACACCGAATTGACTTCATCCAACAAAGCATCAAACTTTCGCTTATTTAAAGCCTGCGACGATATGAGATTGACTATTTTTGTGACTAACGTTATTACATTATCAAGACATGTTAAACCACTCTTTGCACATAAGGCTTGTTGGTGAATAATGCAGTGGCATTCAAGAATCGAATGTCCTACGTCTGTTTTAAATAAAGAAATGAAAGCATTTTTTTTGCCTACCATATTAGCAGCACCATCAGTGGTTACTGAAACAATTTTTTTTCAAATCAATTTCTTTCTCAGCAAGCGAATTTCTTACTGCCGTAGAAATATCTGTGCCCTTTGTAGTTGTTAACAACGATGTCATCGCAATTAATTCTTCCTTAATGACGTTTCCTACACAATATCGAGCAAAGACAGCTAAACGTGCCGATTTATTGATGTCAATACTTTCGTCAAGACATAGCGATATAAAAGGAGCGGAGTTAATGTCATTTTTTTTTGTTGTTTTGTAACATTTTCTGCCAGTTTAAAGATTATATTTTTTATTGTGTTTCTAGATAGAGGAATATCTTTGATGCGCTGAATTATCTTATCCTTATTATCAAAATCATCAAAAAGTGAGGGCGCGCATGCCAACCAAGCTTCCTTCAAAAACTCTCCCTCTTGAAAAGGTTTACCATGCCAAGCAATGGCATTTGAAACCAAGTATCTAGCCACACTTGTGAGAGAATTTTGCTTAAATATTTAATAATAGACGTCAACTGTTTATTTTTGTTTTTTATTGCATTGGCAATTAATTCTTTTTGCTCTGGTTCGCGTTTTACACAAAAGTATTTGTGATTTGTTTCAAAATGCCGTTTTACAGACGATATATATTCTGCATACCACTGTTCCAGAACACAAAACACACACCGCTTTGTCGCCTTTATTGATCCTGCCATATTTCTCAGTCCACCAAGAGTTTGAAATTCTCTGCTGCATTTACTATCTTGCAATTTTTGTTTTTTTGCTAAACTAGCCATGTAAAATCGTAAATTTAACACAAATAAACTTTAAATATACAGTTGTGTCGACGAAATTGACTGTTCTATAGGCTCTCGTTTGATCACACCGAAAAACAACCATTTTTACTGACTACGGACGATTGCGACAGCGATTTTTTTGTTTTTTGGAAATTGAGTACTTTTACGAGATTTCTGTAGTGTCTGATCTTTCGCTTTTGTCTCAGGTCATTGAAAATTTTAAAAACAAACCCTTGAGAGTTACTTTATGAATTAGACTTACAAGACAAGAATTAGATCCAATTGATAAATTAGATGTATGCAAGATGAACCATTAATGTAAACGTTAGACTATATTTTTTAAACAATTTGAATATACCTAAAATAGTTACATACACACACTATGCGTAGATAAACGTGGCGTCATTAGCAATTATAATACACGACATAACTACGCAAGACATAACAAGCAAGCCTGCTCCCCGACGTGTCGGCGTCGCGACGATTCACTCGCGTTTGTTCATAATACTTCCTAGTGAACTTAATTATTTTCAGCTAAAATGCAAACCGTTTTGATCGATGGAGTGCCCAAAATATTCTGGTGTGTGCCATAATTAGCCAACCCTATCCTAGAACATCCTCAGTGGTTATCCGCAAGCTTGAAGGTGTGGCACGAGACAAGGTAATACGTCAACGACCACTCCCAGTTTTATACAAGTGTTGAACAGCACGAGCAATTGTAAAATAAGATGGATGTCTTCGACTGGGAAATGAAATTGAATAGTGTCTTTACGCCTCTCGATTACACTGCCCATACAACAGTACTAATTCGCAGTATTCTTCATTTGTATATATCTTGTTTTCCCGTACTAGAATTCGTAATATTAGAATACGACTGTATGCAAGCGACTACACAACAGATTTTTAGCGTTCGCCATGATCAGTACTGCAGCAAATCAGTCTGAAGCCGCAGCAGATAAGCCTATTTTTTGGAACTGCTTTTAAATTGTTTCGTCCAAAATATTTTATTTTGTCAATGTTTTACATGTACACAAAATAAATTTTATTTCTTAAGTACTCAGTTATTGTATTATTAACTTTAAATTTAAAAACGATTTATATAAGAGTGACTTTCAAGAGTGAAAGTTTCCTGGCAAAGTTCTAATTAATTTCACTTTGGAGATGGCCCCTTACTAGCTTCTTGAAAATGGCCTAGAAAATGCATGAAATGTATGATTTTCAAAGTTCCATAACTTGATATATAATTTTGATAAAAATCAAATTAAAATAGAAACATAAAATTTATGAAAATAATTGAAAAAAAATTTTTTTTAAGATTCTTAACATGTTTTAAATTGGAACATTAGCGGGTACCATTTAGTTTTTTCACATGTTTTTTAAAAGTATGACCAATGGCATTCTAATTCAAAAATCTATTACTGTATACATTTTTAAGAAGTAGTTGTGTACCAGAGGTGGCACTAAACATTTCCCCACGGGGTTTCATCATTCTCCGTTGTAGAGGGGAGAGGGGCATGATACCCGACAAACCATTGATGTGGGCCTTAAAAAAATAAAATTAAATGGGGGAAATGAACTAAAAATTTACGAGTGAACGAGAAAAATCTAACCATTTTTCCCTTGCAGAATTGTTTAAATGTACTCTAATAAAAGGGGGAGACAGGTTTCCCGATGGGTGCCCCCTGCTGGCGTGACATCTGAAGTAAATTTTTAAATATAATTCCAAAATAAATTTTTTCGTTTTGTTTTTCTGACATACACAACGCCATGTTTAGCGAATTTCTAAATAGATTACAATGCAATTTTTCTGTTTCTAAACAGAGACCCATATGTTTTAAGAAGTCTGTCTTGTAAATCAATCCCTCCCAATCCGTCATTGTACATTTTTATAAGATTTGGTAAGAATATCAATTGTCTTTTTTTGTGCACGGCAAAATCTCTTGGTTTTAGTGACCGGCTCATGTGTTACATTATTGAATGCTATACTTAATACATCACTGTCTTTCTAACGACAAATGTACACTTGTCCGTCACTTTAGTAATCGAAATTACCTCTTTGTCATTTGTTTATTTCCTTTGGAGGGGCATCTTTCTGTACAAATATCTCGAATTTTTCCAGTTGCTTTAAAACTATTTTCAGACAGTTCTGTTAACAGTTTATCTGATAAAATAAATTGTCAAGAAATATGTATGCTTGTCGGGACTTTCAGCACTGGATAATAAAGTTCCCACTCTACTCTAGATCCAAGAGGAGAGTTTTCTATTTCCAGTTTTTTCCACAATAAATTCTGATAGCCACTGCAGGAACACAACATCCATATTTTATATCCAAGCTTAATCGGCTTGTCTTTGATAAACATTTTGGCTGAATGGTAATCGTAGTAAGGGACCATCGATTCATCTATACTCAGTTTAGAATGAAAGGTGCCGAACTGCTGAATTTTTTTTCAAGTTCTGCATAAAAAGGAGAATTTTTTCCCATTTTATCTCCTGATGTCAACTTGTTATTATCGATAATATGAAAAAATTTTTTATCTTTCTGAATTTACTTCTAGGCATTATACAGTAGAAACCGAGAATGATAAATCCTGTGTGCTCCAGTATAAATCTTCTCCAGATACTAGGAGATGTCCAATAAATAAAAGTAACACAGTAAAGTAGCACTAATAAAGTAACACGCAACATCTAACTATCAACCATCGCACATGCAATTTGGCTGCAGCTGAGAAATTCACTTGAGATTGTCCAGAACGGATGAAAGGGGGAGGGGAGGATGAGAGAGGGAGCTGAAACGAAAGTCAATAGTCATAAATATCTTCTTCCGACACGTAATTAAAGATTTTAGCATTCAGAAATCTGTCCGCTCTTCTGTGAACTGTGTAAACAAAGTAAGTATATTGAGTTAAAACGTATACCTTTACACGCCAATGTTCCATTTCTGGAACATTGAAATTTCTTACCCGAAAATAAAAATAATAATTATATGTTTTATGATATCGTGCAATCTATAGTTAAAAGGATCATTTTTAATTACTTTTACGAAATAATAAAAATATTTTTTTAAATTTTGAATATTATACGGAATTTTTTGAATTTTGCTCGATCAAAAGTAAAAAAAAAACTGCATAATTTAGAATTTTTTTCTCAGAGAGACAATTTACTTTAGCAAAACATCACTTCAACTCAGAAAAATAAAATTCCATATTTTTTGTCTTCAAAATAGATTTCACGGAACAATGTGATTAAAATTGAATTTTTCAGAAAATTTCAAAATTGATGTTCCAATAATGGAACATTGGCGTGTAAAAAGTTAAAACATTTTTCAAATTGGAAGTGCATATCTAAACCGAATGGTTCGAGAATTAGCTATTGGATCACATTAAAGCTTGCCACCCTGTATATATATATATATATATATATATATATATATATATATATATATATATATATATATAATTGTGTCGAAGTTTGATGAATAGGGATGAATTTACGCCATCCTCGTCACTTAATTAAGGTTCAAAATTACAAAGTTCATTATCTATACCTATCCTGTTGCTTCTAAGAACTACGAAACAAAACGGCTAGTTAAATTTAACTAGAAATTTGCGTAGTGAAATTATGTTGTGCAATTGCTTCAAGTACATTTATTAGTTTTATTTCTTTGTAAAATTGATATTTTTTTCGAATTGTTCTTCATAATTAAATGACATGTTTTTTTTTTAAATAAACCATTGTGGACATTGATAAATGAAAAAAAAAATAGATCACAACTGCCTAACGAAGGTATTAGAAATTTAGCAGGCCGTTTTCCGGTCATTTTTCAAATTCCCCAGCAGCATTTTTTTTTAAATTAAATAAATTTTTCGTACTGTTTGGAATTATGAAATAGTTTCATTGTATAATGGATATCAGAAATACCCGAATTTCCTATTTTCTTCCATAGAAGATTTTGAAATATTTCAAACATGAAAATGGGAAAGTAACATACGATTTGAAGCTGTTACAAAGAGCTCGTGTGCTACAAGGTTTTAACTCTACTTATTATCTAAAAGAACTCAGCAAAATATCCATGCGAAAATAAATAATCCAAAGTATAGGACTAGTAAAAATATCACAAATAAGCTTTAAAAATGCTAAAAGGAAAACAGAAACACAAATGAAAAGTATTCAGCTTATCAAATATTCTGGTATATCGCCAACTTGGCTTTGGCACAAAATTGCATAGCCTAACTAAGCATGTTTGTTAGTATATCATTGAGCAGGCCTTTTTAAAAAATATAGAGTGAACCCAAAGTCTAGTGTCGATTATAAATATTTTTTACCTTCAAACTATTATTCTTAGACATGTGTTTATTTGAATATATTGCACGTACTGTTATGCATTTTTATAAGACCATTTACCTCTGTAAATTCAACGTATGCTCCTCTTATTGTTTGCTCGGGGACTGTCTAGGTCAAGGGCGGCGAATTTCCTGGATCAATGTACCATTTTTTTTCTTAAGAAACGGTTAATAAGGTATAGAAGTACCGTCAAATAATTTAAACTTGTGATTATTTGGAAAATAATAAAACTAAATGCTAACTCAAAACTTTTTATTTACAACGAAAAAGCACATTTTGTACAGTATAGTAGTAAATGCTTTAGTTATATGTGTAATTCAAATTAGTGTGACTTCTGTTGCAGATTAGACGACAAATAACATATCAGGATTGTAAGAGTCACCCAACCGGTATAGTGGTTAGCGACGCTGACTGCTGTGTCGTAGGGACTGGGTTCGAATCCCGGAGAAGACATGGATGTTTGTAAATGCATAGTGCCTGAGTGGCATTGGGGTACTCTAAATAGCCGTCGAGCCGCAAACCCTCTCGTGAGGTTGGAGGAAGGGGAAGAGAGGTGGGAGGTTTCTGAGCACTCCCAGAGTGTTCTCCCTCTAAATTGGGTTGGAATGGAGCCAAATAGTACTGTCACCTGTATGGTGCTCAAAGCTACGGCTAATGACAGGCGTCACTTAGCCCTTTGCCATGATGAATTTCGTGGGCCTCGATCTGGCCTTTGCCGATCAGGTGGCATTAGCAACAACAGGATTGTAAGACGTTACTTTTAGAAGAATATAGGCTGAATTGGAGTCATCTGCCAAAAGGTTTCTAAGTGAGTCTTTGATGTTATTCATCTCTGAAAATAATGATTGGCAGGCAGAGGTAGATTACAGTGTGGTTAAAATAACATGAACCAGCTTCTTCAAATAGTTAAACGTGTCTCGAATAGAATTCCATGTCTCCAAAATTTCGTTACTTATATTGCTTGCTAATCTTTCTGTTTCAATCAATTTCAATTTCCCCCCTTTGTTTTAATAATTTTTTGAATCCATATTGAACTGGACTGGAAATTAATCAGTTGATTTTCAAATTTTTCTCCAACCAATTGAATTGGGGCAAATTCAGTCTATCAGATGAAGTCACACCAGGGTGCATAATAAACTTGAGTGTTTTGAACTGAAAAAATCTCACTGAAAATTCCTTGAATGAAGAATCAACCATCGCCCTACAACCGATTTCTCTTGTTTGTTCGTAATACTTAGTGAACTTTGTTATTTTAAACTAAAATGCAAACCGTATTGATCGATGGCGTGCCCAAAATATTTTGTGTTGCGTGCCATTAGTTCGCCATCCCTGGTCTAGGCGGTATTTTAGTTCCCGATACGTGGTCTTTAACATGTCTTCTGTTACGCTGCCTGTTTCTATAAACATTGCATATCATCACCTTATTTATTTTGCATCAAAACAGCAATGCATCAGGACGACCAGAACAGTGATGAAAAGTGAATGAGTGAGTGAATATTAACGCCGCATTATTAAGCAACACGAGGGCTTTTGGCGACGGACCACGTAATTTTGAACCATGGTCAAGTGACGTGGACGACACCTGAGATGGCACCCCCCTCTCCTACTACCACACCACACCATTGGGAGGACGTTTGAGCTCTCGACAGATTTAACGTGCATCGCTCCCTTACACGGCAAACAGTGTCGGAATGAATTCGTTTCGTAAAACCAAAGAAAATATTGGGTTTTGTATTTAATCGACGTCACGGCTGCTGAAAATGATGTTTTCCTGACAAATGTTCCCTTGAGTTCTTCTTGAAGGAGTGTTCCCGTCGTCTATTGAACACACACAAACCAGACTATTAAGAATGACCTATCTAGTGGTACAAAAGTTACATTGTGTTAGTAATGGTTATTTTCTAATGAATTTTTACAATCAGGGCAACTATTTTGGTTCACCTTATATAAGCACTTTACACCAAGTAAAGCTATATTTTTTAAAAATTAGATTGCGTATTTTATTTACAGTTAGCGTTTCTTTAAAATTCGATTCTCACTATATTAAATATTTGCACTGTTCTCATTATTGTGCGTGTCTCATTTCATTCAGGAAATATTTAATTTGTAAACTGTCAATTTCCATAACATTCCAAATTAATGCTAAAATGACATATGCATCACTGATTTATAAAGTTCGTAAAGTATATCGCTGTTACATCCTAAACACGCTGTACTTAATCGTAAGCACACTTCATTAAATTACAGTTTTGCACTTCAATGATGTTAAACTTCGTAAATAAATCACCTGCAACAGTGATTAAAATTCCCAAAAGGGAATTTTATTTATTTTTCAAAGTGAATGATGCCTGAAAATTGGTGATATTGCGATACACATTCTGCTACTAATTTGAGGTTGAAAGGGACTGTGTGTGTGGTTTATTTCTCGGAGGAAACACTTGAGACCTTTTATCCATGAAATAGTTTTTAAAGTTATTTTCGACGTTATTTAAAAATGATGCTTCAAACATTCTTGAGATAACTTGAACTTGTGTATGCTTGCTAAAAATATTACCCTAGATTGTGCCCTGATTGTGCTTACATCGTAAGTTGAAATTCTTGAACTTTTGCTATCGAATACAGATACTTAAGAATTATTGATTTTTCTCTTATTGATAATAACTATACAAAAATATTCTACCTTGAATATTTATTGCTGGTTGCACTTACTAACATATTCATAGAGTTATACGAAAAATTTGGCTCTAAGCCCAATTCGATTCATTAAAACTCAAATAATTTCAAGAATTCGTATGTCAAGCACTCTTGCGAGATAAATTAAGAGCTAAATAATTATTTCTTTTTAACTAATTAGCTTGCAAAATCCTCAGCTCGAAAAGTACAACGAAAATAAACTCTTACTAACACTAAAAGAGAAAATGATTTTATTCAAAGGGAGAAGTAAAACAACATTGCAACTAAAATAATTCATTAGTTAACAATAATTCGTAGAACCTGTATTCGAAGTATTCAAATTTAAATCCATGTCATCTAAAA